>VZTR01025649.1:52336-136610 GCA_013400775.1 Chaetops frenatus
AGACAAGAGAGACTCTTCTTCCAATTGAACTGATGAAAGCCTATTTTAAGAGTGGTAAATTGACCAAAGATTTTCAAAGTTTGTTTCTCGTTGTTGTTGATGAGAAAGATGGGGGGATGGGGGGGGGGAAGAAACCACCTGGGGGTTGATTTTGATTTTTGTTTTTTTTCTTCTCTCGTTTTTTTTTATTCTGTTAATAAATTATTTCTATCTTTGAAGTTTAGGCCTGCTTTGCATTTCTCTTAATCCTTATTCTCATGAAACCACTACACTGCACTCTCGCCTGGTGTGAGCAGGCGAGCAGGTGAATGTGAAACCATTACATTAAATGGTGTTTCTGCCCGGTTTTGAACAAACCCATGACAGATATGTATTTTGTGATAGGTTTAAATTAAAAATAAATGTCAAATACACAGAAATCACTTCCCTGAGTGTTTTTGTAGATATGTGATTGCCTTTTTTGGCTGGGAAAAAAAAGAAGATTTAGATATCCAAGAAAAACTGTTGTACTTTGTGGATATTTACAACTCCTCATACAAGATTCTCCTAACACCTGAAGACAGATAAATACTAATAAACAAAGCAACAACATTGGTGTGAATCCCCTGAAATTTGTTGCATTCAACCCTCGTGAAATACCTTGTTTGCCAGGCATGAATGCTCACATGGTGCACTGTTTGTAGAGAATATCTGAGTGCCATATGAATACCTGAATTTGAATTTGAACAAAGGTAGTCATGCTCTGACTCTCACATCTGCTGCTCAGTGTTTGTTGTTTAGTGCTCTCAATATTCGTGCCGAGGAGGTTTCAGGAGTCTGTTTGGACAACAGAAAAAAGAGGAGTTGCTTGGTTTAGATTACAAATCCCAGTGAATAACAGCCAGCAGGCAGCCAAAGAGAGGAGGGCTGAAATCTATTCACCAAAACTTTGTCACTGGATATAACAGGAATATCTGTTTGCCAGTTCCACAATAGCAAGGGTTACGTTCCCTTATTGATCCATTATCAACCTCCCCCCACCATGTTATTATCAACTCCCTAATATAAGGGTTTATATTAATGTAAAGCAAGACTCCCAAAATTTTTGCAGTTGAATTTATGCATCTATATATTTTCAGGTTTGTCTATAAACTCAAGTGATTTTTCTGTCTTAAAACAGCAAATCAGGAACAAAACCAGAAACATAATCTAAGACTTCTGATTCTGCTTGTCCAGATCTAAGTAGTTTTGGTGTCTGTTTTATAATCTGTAAAATAAGTTAAGTTACATTAGAGGGGATATTAAGCTCAAAGAATTGAAAGATTGTCATGATATTAGAATCTCATTTAGTACATAAATAAAACTTTTAAAATAAAGAATTCAAAAAGCACTAGGATGAAGTTTTTTATATGTTAACTTACTCTTTTCCTTTTTAGTTCTTTGTATCTCTTAATAGTCGAATGCATAGTTTTTATTAAGAGACAGCAACTCTCTGCTGCCTGGAACATCTTTCATGATCTGATTTTATTGCATGGAAAGTAGAGAACACACTAACTGAGCAGATTTCTTGGATGTTGAAAAAACACCAAGTTTAGTATTTATGAATAGAGTAATAAGTACAGTGTGATATTTCCTGAATATCTGGCTCTTGCTAGAGGTTAACATCATATCAGTATTTAACTCTTTCCCAGGTAATAAAATCAGAGGCCCTCAGAGTTAAATATTCCTGACTCCATCTGCTGAAAAACACATGAAATCAGAAAAGGTGTGTAAATCCTCAGCTGCAAAGTGCCAATGTACAGGTAATAAAAATGTCCCACCATACTGTTTTCCATGCAAAACCTGGACCATTTAAAAATTCCCTGATCTAATTACAGCCTTCCTTAAGCTGTTACAAATGTGTACAGTGATATAAAGGGTTACATAGACTGGTTATTTCTTTTCCACCTTCCCCTTCATCTATTCTGAAATCAGATATCCCGATCTTTCCTATCTACAAATGGTTGTGAAAAATGTGTAATCTGGGCTTTGTTAAATTATTAACTCCCAAGAAAAATAGCTGACCAAGAAATCACATCTATTCTCCTTGACCTATGAAAGGTTTTAGCTCAGCTGCAAGGAATAGCTCAGAATAATTACTAAAGGAGAGAAAAAAACAAATTACTTTCATTGAATTGCCATGAATCCTTTTTAAAATAAGGTGTAATTGACTAAATCATTGTTTATTTTAAAATCTTGTAATTGTTCCATTGTCATGGAAGCTTATCAGAAGTACCAAAGCTGAGTATTGGTATCAAATGAACCTGGCTTATGTTAAATCCCCAATGAGCCAGTCTGTTTGTAACAGATATCACTGCCAGCTAAATGGCCATCCACAAATCCTACATCTCATAAAATAAAAACAAAACAGCAAAAAAAGGCTTCTTTAGTTTTCAGTCAGAGAATTCAGTTTATACACGAGCAAGAGATTCTTCCTGCTGGGATTTTCCAGAACTCTTGTTCTAACTTAACTTCATATTGTCAAAGTCAACAGGAATGACTGGAATAGCAAGCTGAGTAAGGCTTTAGCTCTTAGAAAAATCCATCTCATTCTCCAGGGTGAGAAAAAGAGATTGTTTTTTGGCCTTTTTTTTTTTTTTTTTCTTTTCTTACATGAATTTTGTGGAATGTGTGTCCAATGCAAGATTCTACAATTCCTGCTTTCTTCAGTTAAAATTTTCTAGATTATCAGAAACTTCTAGAATTGAGTCAGTGTCTTTGGATTTGTTTTTGTTATGGCTAGTTGGTGTGTGCTTAAAAATCTAGTCCATAAACCATCCCTAGCGGGCATCCTAGTGATGAACTAAAATAAGGAGGCTCAAAAAAACACTAGAAAAATAGAATTAGGCAAAAAAGTTTAATTTAAAAAGGGGAAGCACTTTTTTCATAGTTAACTTTTAATACATTTGGCTAAAATTTTGGAGATGCTACAGTCAAGACTGA
This sequence comes from Chaetops frenatus, assembly GCA_013400775.1. Taxonomy (NCBI): domain Eukaryota; kingdom Metazoa; phylum Chordata; class Aves; order Passeriformes; family Picathartidae; genus Chaetops; species Chaetops frenatus. The sequence continues at coordinate 55,298 of VZTR01025649.1, forward strand.
GACATATTGGCTGTACAGCTGCTGTTTTTCAAACAGCCTCCCCCCTGCACTTCCCCTGCCAGCCCCCTCAGTGGAAGATTTTGTACTTGGATGTTTTTAATGCCAATGCAATGCCTTGTCCTGTCTCTTTTTTTAGCTGTGGTTGCCAACTGCAGCAAGCTGTTTGTTGCTTTCAACCTGTGAAATAAACAGGCCTTACTGATAAGGGTGATGGTATCAAATTCTTTAATATGGTATCTTATGCCCAGTTTGAACTGTGGTCATCAAGACTGAAATACTGGAGGAGGTCTCTGCAGTTGCAGCAGTGCATAAGTGCCTGGTCACTTTTCTTGCATCTTGGAGATGATTTTTAATGATGTTTGTAAATTTGGTGGTGAGAGCAAAAGTTGTCTAATGCAAAGATATTGTAATACCAGTGTTGTGCCCCCTGTGCTTCTCTCCAGTTGATGCTACAAAAGGTCTCTGCAGGAAGGAACACAACTGTTCCTCTGGCTTTTGATCTCTGCAGAGGTTCACTGTGTTCTCCTCTTTTACTCTGTGGGAAGCATTTGGAATGTTGAGGTTTGAGAAAGGGAAGGCAGTTTTATTTCTTATGATGTACATAAAAAATGAAATTAAAGATGAGACTTTGACACAGATAGCCTGGAGTCAGTGACAGCCCAGGAAAATATCCTTCATCGCTGTAGTCTCTAATTATGGGGGCGTAGCTGATATTGCTGAAAAATGCTCTGAATCTAATTTCTACTTTTAGTTTCATTTTACCACCCATGTTAGGATTAACCTAATCACATTCCAGGCTAAGTCATTGTTGGTTTCCACAGAGGGAAACATGGCAAACCATGTCCAAACACCCGTGTGTATGAGGCAGACTCGACTGTGCTCAGTTTTCTCAGGAGCTGACTGAGATCCCACAGCCACAACAAAGGGTCAGAGATGTGTCCAGCAGCACAAAGCCAGAGAGAGGCACTGCCATGTGTTCACTCAAACAGGGAGGAATCAGGCATAACCTCATGAGTTCCTTCCCCTACACACTGCCTGAGGAACCTCAGAAGTTACCAAACCATCTGGCTTTAAGCCTGCTCCAAAATCCTTTGCAATTTAACTTGAAAGATCATTGCTCTGCCTAGGTCACCCCACTCTCACTGAGATTTGCAGAGGTACAGCCAGCTCAGCAGGAGAGTACCAAGGTCCATCACAAACAAATCTATCTTACCAGCAGCTTCAGCAAAAGAGAATTTTTTAAGTGTCCTTCTGGAGGGCCCTCCAAGAGTGATGATGTTGCTGGAGGCTGCATGACTGTGGAAGATGTGACCATTTCTGCTCTGCTCAGCAGAGTCATTTGACAGCATTCCTTTGTAGGCACTGACCTGTTCTCCTTCCCTTTGTCTAAGATTCAACGTGGAACTGTAAAAAAATCAGTCAGGGAAAGCAAGTGGCTGCGAGTTGTTGTTATTTAAAGCAGGAGTGTTTGGTAATGACAGGAATTAAAGGGATGGCACTTGCTGAACATGACACATTGCCTGGTAGTGTCACTGCACATAATGGAGGCAGTGCTCTGGGAGATGTGTGATGGCTTCTGATCTGCCAGGAGGCAATTCAGGCAAAAATTACTCGTGTCTGATCTGAGCTGTGGCCTCTTCCAGGTGATTCAGTCAATGCAGGACTGGACGAAGGGTGCTTTTTTTGCAAGCAGGTGAGGGAAGGTAACTGATTTGCAATATTCAAGACAGATAGAAAATTGGTTGTCTTTCTCTTGAAACTGCTTTCAAGTAAGATTTATAATTGCTGAACTTTGCCTTGAAGGGCTGAAAAATAGAACAAAATACTTGAACAGTTGCATACACCCAATTATAACAGAGAGGACATTAAGGCCATATCTTAAATAACAAAAATCAGCACAGCTGTACAACTTTTCCTGCAGTTTCATTGCTCTGAGTGTTTAAATTCCAGGCTCTTATATATACATATATATATTTCAAAACCACTTTGACATGTTATAATGTTTCAGCCTTCAAATTTATTAAATAGACAGTTTTTATTTAGTGGAACAGAGGGAAATACAACCATATGTTTAGTTGCTACTTTTTATGAACAAAATATGATATATCAATAAAGATGTTTCCATGTATTCATTCTGTCCCAGGCTTCCTGATGTACTTCAGTCTTTTAGTTGTTTTATTGTTTTGCTTGTTATCCTTTCAAATTTATTGTTTAAAACCTACCCAAATGGATCTAGAAATGGGGCTTTTTTTTTCAATTTTAAGGGTGAAAACAATAATTTTGGTTTAATCTGTAGATGCACATTTTGTAAAAATAATGCTTTAATGAACCCTAAAATTTATTCAGCTGTTTTTTGTGGCTTTTTATAATTCTAAGGAAAGGTGTTGATACTTTGGAATTGAACATGTATTGTTATTTTTAGTCTAGTCATTGCAACACTTTGTGGTGATTAATACTCTGACATCCCAAGAGATAAGCAGTTACATATATGTAAGAAGTCACTGAGGATTTTTTCTATTGCCAAGTGAGAAGTGGAGGACAAAAATAACTTGAATGGGGAAAGATCTAGAAAAGAGAAAATGAGAATAGAATTAGATTTTAAAAAGCAGCAATTTCAAGTGTTAATGCATAAAATAAACATGCATAAAAGAATTTGCATTTTAGGAGTGTCTGAGTTTTAATTTGGCAGTATTGCTAGCATTGACTTTACAGTATTTAACAGGAAAATCTGATGGTCTGGATACTTCAGATCAAGTGCATGTTCTGTAGGACTGTTGAAATAATTTAGTTTAGTGTTTAAGACTCTCAATTAATATTTGGATGGAATTCTATCTTGTTTCAGAAGTGGCCTTATGTAATTCAACAGGACCATTACTGGATCAAGATGTTCCCATAGCTAGAGGGTAATCACACAATTATCAGTTCCTTCCTCTAAAATTAAGATCTAATTATGTATTTCCTTTACTTGAACAGTCTTGTTTACAGGGTTCAGTTCCTAATTTTTAACATGCAAAAGGGAAAGAGGTTGGAATTTTATATGGGACTGAAGACATTTCTTTTAGCAACAGAACTTCTATAAAAAGTTTCATATGAATAAAAAGTATCTTTCCAGAGCCTAGAGTTTCATGTACATTTAGAAACTTGCCTGCTTTTGCACCTGCAAGTCATCATTGAGTATGTATGGCACAATCAGAATAAGAGTCAATTACTGTTAATTCCTGCAGTGGAAAAATGTCCTTGTTATATCAAGGAGAAGAGACAGACCACCCTGCTTCTCCAGAACACTGAAGGTTATTAGTGGCTGATGGCTTTCCATACCCACTGTGATCATTAACAGTGTCAAATATCTGTCAGCTGCAGGAGGCAAAGAAGCTGCAAAAAAATGATTCTGTCCATTTTGGAGAAGTGATTGCACAGGACTGGATGGTCTCAGGATCCAAGGTTTGCTGAGATCTCAAACCATTCTAAGATTGCAAAATTTGTTGTTTCTTTTGTTGAAGCCTAATATTTTCTTGTTGTGCCCTTGTGAAGGAAATATTCCCTCCTTTAATACTTCAGCAGTCCAACCTAAACAGTGATCATAAATAGAGAAGTTTTGGAATTTTCTTCATACTATCTTGTTGCCAGGTTTCCTGTAAGATTCTGAATTTTAGAAGCAGACATGTCTATTTTCTGCTAGTGGCCAGTTAAGCTGTTCTTCTCTGAAAGACAGCATAGTGGGCAGTGCTTGTCAACATATCTGTAAATGCTGTGAACTTTAAAGAACTATAATAATACATTTTTAATTAATTTAATCTGTTTGGTAAAGAAAGACAAGTGGTAAAGATCCAAAGAAAGAGGGAAGTGGGAAAAATGGGACACAATTTATGAATTAAATAACAATTCCACTGAACCTCACATAAATAAGTCTTAGAGCCCTTTCCAGAGCTTCTTTACACAATTATATGTTTTATCAAATCATTTTTGGCTGAGATTTTTCTTTTGTCCCCTGCCAGGGCTTTACATCTGGCTTATGCAGAGATCTTGAACACTTTACAGCTGTCCTCATGTCATGGTGTGTGTCCATCTGATTCAGAACAAGCCTGATTTCTGAAAGAAGAATGAGATTTTATGTATGAGATTAACAGCCACCTTTTAGAAAGGTCAAGGAACCTTTTATCCCATCTCAGCACACTTTGCAGAAGGTGATGCACCATCCTACTTGACTGTGTCTCTGTAACCATCAGCAAAAGGAAAAGGCTGTTTAGGTCTTCCTCTAGTGGACTTGTCAAGATCTTCCCCCCATATCTATTCAGAAAGGCTTTCACTTCTTCCCCTTCCCTCTATTCAGTTCATAATTCCACTCATTTAGCATTAATTTACCATTAAATTTTTATTTTTTTTTTTTCTGGCCCAATCTGTTCTTTTATTCCCACTTCCCACAAGCCCCAGAAACCTGTTTAGTTAGGACATGAGCAAGCTTGGGAAATGGTGCTTAAAAATGCATTGGGTCATTCATTTCAATAGGCTTGTTTTAAACATCATTATAGGGTTATTGAACACCTTTTAAAATGTAGAATCTGGCTGTACTGAAACAGTTTAAAGGTAGGCAGTCCTACATGCAGAGCCCCAAATCCTGTTAAAATCTCCGTGCTGGTGTGGTTTAAGCCCTTGCAGCCCCAGCCTTCTGCAGGCAGCTCTAAGGTGCTGTGGGACCCCTGACCCAACCGGCACCCACGTTGTCAGGGTTAATGAGGCTCTCAGGCCAAGATAATGAGCTCAGCTGGGAAGCAGGAGATGAACTGAGGTTCAGAGCCTTGCTGCAAGCCTGTTGCTGCTGGTCAGCTGAAAGGAGGGGCAGAGCACCTCTCAGGGTTGGATGAAAGCATCATGTATTTAATGTTTTTGGGAAACTCGCAGACATGGTAGCAAGAACTTTAATTCTTCTTAATAGTTTGAAATATGCTAAACACATTCATCTGTCTATTAACATAGCAGTGAAGTCTGTTATGCTTGTCATCAAGTAGGAACTATTTTCTGCCTTGGCATTCCTCTCATTTTGCAATGGATTTTGGTTGCAGGCCAGTCCAAAGCCGTGTGCTGCAGTTGTCAGGAGTGACATATCCCCATCAGTCAGAGATGCTGAGTGAGTTGTGAACCGTATTTGTTCCCTTTGGTTCTCCCCCATAAAGGCAGAGTAGCTCTCCTGGTGTTAGTTGGGTTACTTTTGATGCATATGTGGATGAACACAGCCAAAGCTGAGGATAATTGAGTTGTTCCATTTAACTGAACTCCCAAATCACATCTTTACTTTCAACACTTATTTCTGGGAGGGTTTTTTGTATTCATACACTTAAGGGGAAAAGAAAAAAGAAAAGAAAAAACCAGAAAATATCACAGTGACACAAGAATTAAATTTGGAAGATTAATCATTGTGTTTCTTTCAATACTAGAATGTTGTGCTATGATCTTTACTGTGAATGAAAGCTTGAATAAGTCTCTGCAACCAGTAAGTGCAAGAGCTATGCTATGTAAATTGCTTTGAGAACAAAAAGGGAGGACAATACTATTAAAAAATGATTGAAAAGCCACAGTTCCTTTCATCAGGCTACTCAGTCCAGAGACTGTAAAAGTTAAAATCCCTCTGGGACACACAACTGAGAAGAAAAAGCTCTTGAAGATGTACAGGTTGAATAAAAGCAAAATCCAAATAGTCATCAATGACTATTCTTTTAGAGGAGTTCTGGTCAAAGGGATAGCCGTAAGATAGATCCTTCTGTTGTGTACATCCCAGATTAGAATCTCCAAATCAACCTAGAGTCCTCTAGGTTGGAAAAAATCTTTAAGATTGCCAAATACAACTGAAAATTGCCAAGCCATATTCCCAAGAACTACATCTACATGTCTTTTCAACACCTCCAGGGATGGTGACTCACTTCCCTGTTTCCATGCTTGACAACATTTTCCACAAAGAAATATTCCTAGCATCCATTCTGGTGCAACTTGAGGCCGCTGTGCCTCTCATTCTGTTTCTTGTTATTTGAGAGAAGAGTTGTGGAGAACTCCCTGAGCCTCCTTTTCTCCAGGCTGAGCCCCCCTCCACATCTCCCTCAGCTGCTCCTCCTCAGCCTTGTGCTGCAGACCCTTCCCAGCTCCATTCCCTTCTCTGGACACTCTCCAGCCCCTCAGTGTCTTTCTTGTTGTGAGGGGCCCAGAGCTGGACACAGGATTTGAGGAGTGGCCTCAGCAGTGCCCAGTCAGGGGGACAGTCACTGTCCTGGTGCTGCTGGCCACACCCTGGCTGGGACAGGCCAGGTGCCATTGGCCTCTTGCCCACCTGGGCACACCTGGCTCATGTCCAGCTGCTGCTGACCAGCACCCCAGGGCCTTTCCCACTGGACACCTTCCAGCCCCTCTGCCCCAGCCTGGAGCTGCAGGGGGTTCTTGTGGCCCATGGGCAGGACCTGGCACTTGGCCTGGTTGACCCCCACACAATTGGCCTCAGCCCATGGGCCCAGCCCATCCAGATCCCCCAGCAGAGCCTTCCTGCCCTGCAGCAGATCGACTGAGTGCTGACTGCAGATTCACTGACAGTGCACTTGATCTCCTCTTCCAGATCATTGATGAAGACATTAGACAGAGCTGGCCTGCAGCACATCACTTGTGATCAGCCCCAGCTGGATGTGACTCCACTCACCACCATCCCTTGGGCCTGGACATCCAGAAGCAGAACAGCTGTGCTGTCAAACATCAAATACCTGTGAGGGTTCAGTGTGGTCTCTTTGCTGCTTCACAAGTGCTCAGGTAATTAGTAAACTTTTATCATCCTGCTGGACCTGTAAGCTGAATTGGATAAAAATGCTCTTATGAGACTGTAGACACGCGGCCCTCTGTCAGGCACTCCCCAGCTGTTCAGAGTTCTTACTGTATTTTTGTATTTGCTGTATTTTGTCTCTCCCAGGGGTAACTCGTGTGGTCGAGTTGGTCTTTATCATCCACTTTGTTTCTGTCCACCACATGATGGTTTGTCTAGAGAAGTTTTTCTATCCTGTTGTCTTTTAGTTCATTTCCCACTATAACTTTGCTTAAATTTTACGTTCTCTATTTCTTGCTCTGTTGCAACTTGAAGCTATAGTTCTCCATTCTGCAAAGTCTGTAGCAGTAGCTCTGCTGAGTTCCATTTGAATGGTGAGACAAAATCATTTACACATCTGTATTTCTTAAAAATTCCTTGTGTCAGTTTTGAACCAGGATGAGTGGGTTCTTGGCCAAGAGTATGACCAATAAAGTCATGTTCTATTTTACAAATCACTAAATTCCTGCTCCTTAAGATGTACCTTGGCTTGCAAATCCACTGCAAATTCACCTACATGTTAACATTTGATTATATCTGGAATAAGTAGCGATTTCCTCCTGCTGCTTGTCAAGGTGTAGACATTCCAGGTTGTATTTAATAACACAGCTTCCTAGGGTGACCTCTTTTCTGCATGAATGTTGGCTCTGACCTTCATTTTGTTGAGCTCAGTTCATTACATATTCTCTCTGCCTGCCTCTGCACTCTCTAGGGAATACTCTCATTTCAGTGCACAAGGGGTTTCACTGCTGATGAAAATCCCTAAGCATCACAATTAAAATTTATTCTGCTGTGCTCAGTCTACGGAGAAGAACAATGTACACTGCAGTTAGTAATTTAGATCTCGTTAAAACCAACTTGAATTATTTATTTCCACATCAAGTTAAAGTCATTTACATGCATATATTAAACTTATATCCAAAGGGTTAAGCAAAATGAGCCATATTCTGCCATTAGTCTCACTGGAGCCATGGACACCTGATTCAATATAACTTAGCAAAGATACTGCTTCAAAATAAAACAAATTTTGTGTTTCTTTCTTCAGATAGTCAGAACAATCTCATGTCACCTTTACAGATAAGGAAGACTTGCTCAATTTTTGATATCTCAATTTCCCTATGCTGCTTGGCCACTTTCTATATTCAAAATATGTTTTAGAGTCTTTCCTTAGAAAATCTATTATGGCTGTTTCTTGCATTGTTCTGACTAGAACTAAATCAATTTTTAAAAGAAGTTTAATTAGAATCATTAAATAAATATTCCACCTATTATGGGGAGAAAGGATGCAGAGGTATTATCTGTGTGTATTTGGATAAACTTATGTAATCATTTGTGATATAGTTGTCTCTGGTGTAAATACTTCTGTATTACTGCAAATACTTCCATATCTCTGTGCAATCTCTCAGTTGTTCACTCCTCCTCTCAAGTGAAAACAGCTCTCTGAATTAAGGGCAGGTTAGAAGGGGCAGAGGTCCAACCCATCTCAATTTATATCTCATCAGCTGACAGCCCACACAAGCTGCAGTGAAAGCAGCTGTCCCTGCCTTCTGAGTCACTTATGTGGAGCACCTGTACAAGACCTCTCTGAGGCTGGGAGGGAGGGCAAAATGTGTCTTTAAAATAATACTCCCTGTTCCTTTCCTGGCCCAAAAAGGAAGCCTGAACTTGTCCCCACCCACAGGATGTCGGGCAAGGATCTCCCCCATTGACATTTCCTGAGGTGTCCCACTGGGTGTTGCTTCAGCAGCAAGGAATGTGACATTCAATCCAGCATTTATCCCTTCCTTAGGAGGAATTTATCCCTCCCTCCCATGAGTCAAATCTCTATCTCTGCCTCACAATAATTCTTGGCACTGGTGCTGATCCCTCGTCCATTTGGCTTCAAGCCTCTCCATGGGCAGCAGCCACAATACCTTTAGTTTTTGTCAGCTGTTATTCACCCTCATCTCTGTCATAGAAATTCTGTAGTTTTAACTAGAAAATTGAGCAAATTCAGTGTGTTTAAAAGGAAGGTCCTTTATCACAATGAATGAGGGCATGCTGCATATTTTTGTTTAGCATAAGTAAAAGATTTTTTAAAAAATTGAATTAGAATTAAATTAGAATTAGAATGGGAATTGAATTCATCAAATTGAGCTTTAAATAAAATTAATAGTAATGGTAAACTGTAATGAAAGTGAGATGTGTGTCTCAAGAGTCTTAATTCAGTACAATATTAACTCATTTTTCTTATTTTAACTTCAGTCTTTATTACAATATTATATTTAAATGAAATTTTTCCTCACAGACATCCAAAATATATTATGTTTGTGAAATGTACACAAAAAATGTGCTTAGTTTCTTAGCATTTGATACCCTTTGACTGAATCAATAAATATCTTCCCATAGGTGGACTTTCAGAATCAGACTTTAAGCCAGGATTCTGAAACTCTCAGTATTTATAAAATTAATGAAGCTCAGTGTTGGTAGAAGTACCAAGAAGAAAAGCATTGGACTTCCCCTGTTGCAATTAAAGTTTTCCTTCTGTACCAATGAAAGCATTAGCAGACTTCAAGATAAATATATCCTGTGAATACATTTCAAACTGTGACCTTGACAAGATACATTTTTTTGAAATCTTAACAAAACATTATGAAATCTGAAAGTCAAATCTCAAGTTTCTTAAGTTCAGTAAGCAGGGGTTATCCTTGAAATATCATGTGCAGGCAATTTATTTTCTAATTTATTAACATAATTTGAAGTTTAAAATATATTCATTTATGCTCAATCACCAACAACTCATATTTTTTTGATTTTAGAGCTTTTCCTTTGATGTTAAAAACATACTAGGGTATCACAGTGTTGTAAATTTTTAAACTACAGAAAGACTAACACAAAAATTTTAAAAGGCAGAGTATATTCCTGCTATTGTAGTAAGGAATTTTGTAATACTGTTGATGCTTTCCTACTTCTAGGTTCCAACTAGAAAGATCTGAAACTAGTATAGCTGCATTGAATTATGTCAAGTGGCTCTCTGCAAAGGAGTCATTGTGTGGCTAAGAATGGCAATTTTGGCACATAATTCCTATGTCTGTCAGTATCTTACAAGGCAGAGAAGTTCTGCTGATAAAGGAGCAAAAGAGGAAATTTCATTTGTGAGATAAGTGGTGTCCTGCAGGTTACTCATATATGGAGAAACCAGGAAAAGAAGTGGAGACTAAGGGGGACATTTTTCATACAAGTAAGGAAGAAGAAGTATTCTGTATTTCAAGCCAAAAAGAGCAAAAAAAAAAAAAAAAAAAAAAAAAAAAAAAAAAAAAAAAAAAAAAAAAAAAAAAAAAAAAAAAAAGATTAAATAATGGCCACAGGCTTGGGTGTGAGAGTGTAAGGGAATGCAGCATTCACATCTGGATGGTTAATAAAACAACCCTCTGAAGATTTTGCTTTGGTTTAGGCACACACTCTTAGGCCCATTTTGAAGAATGTACACCTGTCTTTAGAAATGGACCAATGTTTTATCATCCAAAGGTAAAGTGATGACCTCAAAGATATTAACAGCATGAGACATGTTCCCAGGGTTTCCCTTGTCATGGAATGTAGCAAACAATTCAGATTTAAATTAAGAAATAGGATGTGTATGATAATTATTCAGAAAAAAGGGAGACAGGGATTTTCTACATTTCCATGCAGATCTGAATGAATTCACAGTGGCATCTCTTCTGGTCAGATTTTCCCATTGTGCTTTGCAGTGCAAAGGATCTAAGGCATAGGCTGAGTTCAGGCAGAATCTTTTGTGTGTGCATTTGTGATTTATAATAACTTTGGGCACCGTGGGAAGTGTTAGAGAAGGAAAAATTTAAAGAAAATAAAATCTAAACGATTGTAAAGTGATGCTCTTTTTAAAATCTCACTGTGAGAATAAGTGACTAAAAGGACCATGATGCTCAATTATGAATATTTTATTCCTGTGTAGTGTAAGATCTTTCAGATAAAATGCATCACATTAGTGAAAAAACCAAACACCTAGTTCATTAAAAGATAACTGCATCGTGAAAGACAGGAAACAGCCTCTTGAAAGTGCTTGGCAATGCACATAAAGCACTTCTACTTAACTCAATTTGAAACTCAAGCATTGTAAAATCACCAAGCTACATTTTCCTTATCGGTATAATTTATGAAGTAGAATTTCTGGAACTGCAGTTGTTTGCTTGGTTTCCATTTTCTCCTGTATTCTCAGTAAAATAATAATTTTCATCCTTAGAAGAACAAGGAAGAGAAGAAAAAAGATCTCCTCTTCCACAGCAGCTTACAAAGTGTATTCAACTCAGATTTCCTAGACATTAATATCCCTTAGGTACTTCAAATGCTTTCTGTTTGTGTATGAACGTGTTTATACTGGAATTCTCTAACTTTTGAGTAATTGAGTGCAATATCTTCTAATGATATTAGAACCACAATGCAATAAAATATAAACGGATGCTGTCACTAGCTGATTCAGTTACATTTTTCATGTCAAATTTTAACACCAGAGACTATGAAATGTGTAATATTATGGTCTCCAATTCTTACAAATTGGTGAGCATGGATCAGGCCTAGCAGGAGCCTCAGAGCCATCTGGCTGGAGCTTGAGATCTCTCTCCAGAGAGTAAATCAAGTGTCAGTGTATCTTCCTGTTAGTTGGAGTGAAGCAACTATAACTTACTATTTGAAGGCTTGTGGTTTGGAAATACCCACAGTGAACCTGCAGAGAACTCCATGATTTGAAATTCAGGATTAGTCCCCCTGTAACAACGCTGGCATGGAAGGGATCCACGGGCAGAACCAAGCCCTTAACTCTGAGATGTGTAACCATCACCAGCTGCGTTTTTGCAGAACTTCACTGGAGTGTCTTAGGAAGCTGTGTGGAGTGGGGAGAGGATCATCACAGACATGAAGAGTCGCTGTGACTGGCAGTAGCAACAACTTAAACTTTACAGTAACCTTTACCCATGGAAAGGCTCTTTGTAATTAGTGGAAGATCTTTTGTCAGTGGGAAGTTGGGTAATGGGTACTGAACCTTTCTTGGCTGAAGAGATAATGAATTACCTTTGAGAATACAGGGCTGGATCTGAGGATGCAGAGCCTCAGAAAAGTGTAATTAATAGAGGAAATTTCATTCTTTATAGCACAAAGATTGTCATCTTTGAAGAGGATATTACAGACCTTGCTTATTCTGGTATTCCCAAAATAGCCTGAACTCCTGTGGTAAAATTCCTACAGTGGACAAGGCAACATGAGATTTGTACTTTACTCTTTCTATGAAAGCACTGTATATTGAACCATTAAGGCAACAAGCAGAGTAGCATGAGACAGAGGAATGTCACTGATGTGTGACAGCAGAGCACTGTTAAGTCCTGGATAATATTCACAATCCAGCTCTCAGTCTAAGAAGTCACTAATAACAAGAGCAGTTAATAAAGAGGTAGAAGAATCCCTTTAAAGAGAAGGCTGCTGAAGCCTTCTTCAGCTGAGTGCTGAGGAGGTTTCCAGGCCAGAAAGATCAGTTAGATTCTGGCAGAAGGCTCTTTGCCCACTGTGTTGGCTTTGGGGTGGTGTCCATGGCAGAATCTTTCATATTTCATTTAGAAATGGTAATAAAGGACTTTAGTGAGTGGTTGTGTTTGACTGTCCATTCTTACCAGCTGGAGTTTCTATAGAGGATGTCTCAGAGGATCCCCCACAAACCATGGTCTGAATTCCTTGTCATCATCATGTGGTGTCCAGTGCTGCATTGCCACATTGGGACTGATGATTCACTTCCTGGGACTCCCTGGGGAGGTGAAGGAATTTCTGTGAAGCTGGGGTGAAATACTGAGCACACAGGTTGCAGAAGAGAGGTCAATTCTTCTGTCATTTCTTTTAGCCTTCAAAGTAAATGAAAATGCACAAACAGCTGGTGCACACCTGCTCCTGCATTTAGGTCCTGCTTGCCTCATATCTTCAGCTCAGAAGACTTTCACTTTTCTGTATTCTTTAAATAGAAAAAATTTCTTTTTTCTATATTCTTTGAATCTCTTTTTTGTATTTTCTAAATCAATTTGGCTTTCATGCTTTTGGTGTTATACATGGGATATATAAGCTTTTAAAAAATTGTTTGCTTACCAGAAAAAAGAGGCCAAAGAAGAAATAGATAAAAAATTTTAAATATTCTGTATGCCTTATTTATACAAATTGGAAGTGTATGCATATAATATGTATGAAATCTGGAGCTACTGAGAAAGTGAAATTTCTGTCCCAAAAGAAATTTCAACATTTTCATGAGGAGTTTTATCTTTGAGTAAAATGATAATCAAAATATTGTTATGGATTTCAGAACAAAATTCTAAAAAATCCTAACTTAAGAAACATTTATAGGAAAATATTTGATAAAAATTATAGGGAGTATCAGCATATTGGTTTTATATAAAATATTTTTTGGATTGTACATGAGAAATTAACTGTAGTGGATTTCAGTCTGCAACTCTTTTTATTATTGCCTTTTAGATCAAACTTCATTACTGTTCCTTAAATAAAACATAAGTGAATTATAAACAGCTGGGAGGGTTGTGGTCTCCTGGAAGAAATCTGAGATTTAATATATAAAATAATTTATGGTGTAAGTTGTGGGTTCCTCATATAGTTTATATAAAATGTCTTAACAGCTTGAATTAGCCTTGGCAGACCATTACTGTGAAATCACATTGTTTTGTGACACGTGGACAGCAAAATAGTTCATATATTCTTTTTTGTTTACAGTAAAATGTAAGTGAACAACATAAAAGAGGAAGGCACAAGAAGAAAAGCCTATATGTGTGCATGGTGAGGCTGGAATAAAGTAATACATTGCACAAAGGTCTTCATTACATTCCAAATGTGAACAAAAGGATCAGTGGCTACATGAAATATTAAATGCTGGCATTTTGTACCACACCCAGGGAGTGTATGCCACAAACAACCAGTAATCAGATGTAAAACACCCCTGTGGGTAGGTTTTCTTCCTAGGGATGAGAAATAAAACTTACAGCTCTATAGACCCAAGGTACTGCTGTAGGCATATTTGACTTGCTTGCACATTATGGGTTATGACAAATAAATAAAATAATAGAGATCAATTACAACAGAAAGGAATTGAAGCACAAATGCCAAAAATAGTGTACTTGTCTGTTCAGACTGAGACTCATTCATCTACAGCCTGGCATATTCTATGATTGATTTTCAGATGCTAAGAACAGTCATTCTCCTTGAGCAGAGGCAAAGATCCACATTCTTCTTCTGGAGAACAGGTTAGATTCTCAGGCCTGAAAACTCTCAAAGCACAAACTTTAAATTACATCTGTCCAATATTTTATGTAAACATATACTTAATATTGACAGAGAAAATATTTACCCTGAGATATTCTTACTTAGATATGGTCTTTCAGTTTTAACTTCAGGCATTATATTTATTCTTAATTAACTTAAATTGTCTTAAACAGCTTAAAAATAAACCAGTTGGATGAGTTATTATGTGTGAAGAGAGCAGGATGATGAAAAGAGCCCAGAATATGATAAACTGCCTTTTACATCAGAAGGAAACTTTTCACCCCTTTTTTCTTAATTTTTTTCCTGTGTTGTCTCCAGCTGCGCAATTTGTTTCAGGCTGTTTTATTACAGAGGGCTGCCATAAATTAGTGCCAGGCACCTGATATTTCACTGGGAGATGTGTTTATATATATATATTTTTTTTTAAATAAAAAATGTCAACATTTATTGATAAGTTTGGGTCAGGTGGGTTTTTTGTTTGTTTGTTTGTTTTTTCTTTTCTCTTTAAAATGTGACAGCTTTTCTGAATTAGAAGCTTATTTTCTGTCTGCAAAACCGATGATAAAATACAGTTGGTGCAGATGTCAAGAGGCATCTTTTTTGGAGTTGTGTTTGTCCTGTGTGCTCTGTGCCCAAGTTCAGAATCTCTGTGCACGTGTGAATTTAACAAGTGCCAGTTAAGAGTTTAGCCAGCTCCTGTGTCATTGCTTTCTCCCTCCATGGGAAGCCAACCTCTGAGGCTCTGAACATCTGCTGCCCTGCAGCAGTGACAGTGCTGGAGTCAGAGAGTGGCACTGCTGCTGGAGCTGGGGACAGCTCTATCCTCCTTTAGCATATGGCAACATGTGTTCTCATCAGTCATTTATCTGCTAATCTGTGCCTACAGCTGAATCCTAATCAGGGGGAGGGAGTGGTGAGTGAGAGCCTGCCCTTGGACAGGGAGAGCTCCTCACAATCTTCACACACAAGGTTAAATAAAGATCAGCTGAGAGGAGTTGCTCCCAAAAGTCCACATAGCACGCTTGGTACTAATTTCTGTAGGTAATTGGAAATCTTTTAACATTTCTAACAGTCAGTTTCTGTGGACAGTTCTAGTTCTACCACTATGAGGGGCATGTTTAAGTAACTGGTAGCAACCAGGATTATGTCCATGGAACATTGACTAGAAGCTCTCAATTGAGTGAACTCTTATTGAAAAACCCATTAGATTTTAGTTTAATAATCGAAAAGGAACAGTATTCTTTCTCTGGTAAATACTTGAACCTGTGTAGAAACAGATGAAAGCTTTCCTGATAATTGTTCCCAATTGAAGAGAAGATAAGATGATGGATAAAACCAGAACATCCTCTTCAATTATATTATCTGAGCAGTTATGACTGAAAAATAAATATGAGATAGTCACAAAATTAAATTGTTTCAAGATTGTATGACAACACCAATGGCTTTTCATATAGCTTTATTTTTCCTTTCAAGACTGAAAAGTGTGTACACTTTTGTGTATTTCTACAAATTGATGTGGTTGAAATTATGTAAACATTTGCCATAACATAATTGAGTGTATCTCACTGGAGTACAGTTTGGGTACTCTGCTAGATGTTAAATAGGAAGAAATGTNATGTATCAAGATCTAGTCCTGTGAGAACAATCCAGCTCCTCTTAGAATGGATAGCAAGCTTTCCATCACCATTAATTATTTCTGGATTGGACCCTAAACTATTTCCAAATGGGCTCATCTAAAGTTCTCCAAAGAACACTTTTACTAGAAAAAGCCATACTTGCACAGGTGATGTCAACCTTTTTATGAAAGATCAACCAAGTGGGAATAAAAAACTAAATATATAACTTGTTGCAATATTGGGGTTTCTTCTGCTACTGCTTGGCTGGGGCCACTCAAGTTATCTGCTTTCCTTTTGATCATGGACACTATTCCTGCATTAAATCAATTGCTGTTCCTTTGTACATACTCCATGACATTGAAGATCACTCCTCAAACTATTTTAATGCTTAATGCTTAAATTAGTCTGCTCTGTTTAAATGGCACTTTTGGCTTTGTGCTCGGGAAATGATTTTGCAGTAAAAATGAAGGATAGCAGAACAACCAAGGTCTCTCAACTCCAGAAGATTCCTGAGACAATCCTGATTTTCAATGTGATATTAGTATTTTTATACAATTCTACCAGGAATTTTTTGGTATTTCTAATGGTAGTTCTGGTATTTCAGAAGACAGTTTCCCAAAGAAGAGTAAGTTTTAGAGTATTGTATAAAATTCAAGTAATCAGTTTGAATAGACTTAGGGAAGCTAAGATCTGTAAAGAAAAACGGACAAAAAGGTGACATTCCCACATGTTTTCTTTGTGGCAGCTCTGGTTAAAAATGTCCACAGGTTTCAGCATCTTTCCAGTGATGCTTCAGCTGGGATAACATATGGAACCTGCTGCTGAATAGGAATTTGACCTGAGTTTGTAATGACCAACAATTTTTTTTTTAAATTTCTATCTTCCCAGGACAAAAAAATCAGGAGGTGAAATAGAGATAAAAATTGCTATTTAAAGAAGGGGAACTGCATGTGTTGAAACAAAAGACCTTAGGATAAATCACCACACTGAATTTTGCAAATTTTTTTCCTGGTTGCTTATTACTTTGGTATCCATTTTCCATTTGAAAGGATTTTTAAGAAAACCAGGCTTTCTTGTGTAAGCTCCACAGGGCAAAGAGCAGCTGCCACAAGTTACAAGTGAAGGTGGCTACTGGAGTCCAGGGTGCCTTGGTCTCATTTTACATGGTTGTGCTCTGTTGGGAAAGGGTAAATTAAAGCTGCATAAAGAAGCAGGTTCTGGAAACTCTCTTTAACATAGAAGACCACTTTAAGTTAGCCAAGACTTTCAGTGCTGCCAGAGGATGAAATCCCATCCCCACTTGTTCATTCCAGCCACCACTTTTTGTTTACACAAGTGTGATCCATGTAATAATGTAAAAACCCCAGAGTCTGGGGTCTGATGTATGTTTATTTTGCCGGGTGAGTCGTAACTGGGATCAGCTACCTGAACATTTCTTCTGGCTGAAGTCAAAGAATGGTTTTGTGAGTGTAAGGAGGGCTTTGAGCAGCACCATTGGCTTACACCAGCTTCCAGCACTCAGGGAACTGTGAATGCACTTCTCAAGGAGAGACTGGCAGCTTGCTTTAAACCTAGGAAGCAAATGGAGCAAAGTTTACCTTAGCCTGGAATTTGGTCTCACTATATTTCCTGCATTTGTAAATCAGTGCTACACAGATTAGTGCATGCCTCACCAAGCCCACAGAGAAGCTATAGGAGTGTGTTCTCTCTGCCAGGCACTGAGTTTTGTGCTACTTCCATTAACTGAGTTAAAAATACAGCCCAAAGCATGACTCCAGGATAAATACCAGATGCAGAGAGTAAAAGATGTGCTTCAGTCTATCTTTTATCTGGACATCTGCAGTTTCATGACTCTCCCAGCTTGTTTGTGTTAACCTGACTTCATAGCACACACACAGGTTCTTTCTGTGCTTTATCCACTGACTCTCCCTCTGGGGCAGCCTGTGCCTGCCCCTGTGGTGAGAGCACAGCCTGTGCCTTAGGATGTGTCTGCAGCTCCTGCATCTCCCTGGGACTATTTCCTCTGTTCACTCCTTGAAGTTAGGGATACACTTAAAGGGATGGGAATGATATGGAATCATGTCTTCAGTTTGCATGTATTGTACAAATGAAGATAGCAAAGACAAAACAGATTAACCTGTTTTCCTGATCCTCACATTTATTAGTTATCTTCAATTAAAGAATGCTAATCTGATGGAGAAAGTGGTCATCTCCAGGGGCACATTTCCAATATTCACCTCAGTCTATTACTGCAAGGGGAAAGCAGTCAAATTCTTTTTGTACTGTTATATATTTCAAGGAATAACATTCTTGCCTGGGCTGAGACTGTCTGACAAGTTTCAGTTCCATTTGAGTTTTTAGTTCTTGAGCTATAAACCAAGACAGGGAGTAAAGGATCTTCATAATAGAAATGCTCTCACACCACATTAATTGTATCAGCATGAACTGTGGCACTACAATCAAGGTTGTTTTAATTTGACTAAAAATGAATAGATTACTGAGAATCAATTGCAATCTAATAAGGGTCTTATTGTAAAACCTACTGATAAGATGGAGTGGAATTGTTCTGAACTGTGCTCCTGGGAGTGAGATTTCAAAAGAACTTAACGCTGCCTTTTCTAAATCTTTGATCAGTGATACTAATGGAAATACAGGCACACCTATCTCCACTGTTTCCACTTTTCATTAAACTGCTGCCAGATTATTACTAAAAGAGAATTCTCTTCCTTAAAGATTTATTCTGCGAGGAATTGAGCTGCTCCTAGGCAGCGTTGTGTTCTCTGAAATCCTATTGTCAGTACAGGAAGCTGAGGGTGCTTAGCAATTCACAGAATTTGGCTCATGAGCACAGAAAAAGAGGCAGGTAGGTTGTTTAAAATGTCTAAAACAGGAGTGATTCATCCCAGTCCTATGCAGTTTTCAGGTAGGCTCTAAAATCACCCCATCTCTGCATTGTCCCAAGATGTTGGCTAAATAACTGTGTTCTGACTAAATACATCATTTTTTTTCATGACTAAAATTAGGAAGGAATAAGATTCACAGTACATTTTAGTGAAAACACTTTTACTCAGATTAATGGTAATCTGAGTCCCAGATTGTTTCACGATTTCCATGGAAAAACACCACATGTTAAGGTTAAATTATAAGTAATCAAACCTTGTCTGTGTGTTCAGTCTTCCCCTAAAAGGAATCAAATATAAACTTTATAAACTCCCACATAAAAAATGTAAAACACAATTGAATTTTCAGGGATTATTCCGTTATCCCACAGGCTTTTTTATTAATGCTGCTAGTTAAGAGTTCAAAATTTCTATTTCATGACTAGAAATAAGAAATCTGTTTTCCTAGTACTTTAGACACACATTTTGACAGCTTTTCTATGTTGCTGAATGTATTGATTCTGAAAGTTTTGTAAGTGGATGTTTGACTAAGCATTTGTGCCATCAAAGCTATATTTGTCATTTGCTATTTTGAAGCAAAAAATTTCAAATGGAAAGCAAATTGGCATGTATAAAAGTATCAGGGACATTCATAGATAGAATTAATAATGATGACAGCATTTGAAAGCATTTTAACTTCTACTTGCAGATGTTAACCAACTTTTAACTGTCAGAGTTCAGGCAAAGAATTGTGTGAGTTGTCTTGATTAGTTTCCCTTTGCTGTTACAGATTTTTTTTCTGCCTTCTTTTGAAGGACCCAGTACTGAAAAACTGTCAGATGCAAAGTATTGGACTATGTGCAAGATAGTTTATACCAGGATGGCAGATCCTGTGATCCTAGAGGCTTTTTCTGATTTGCAATTCTCATATATTTCTTTTTTATTTTTTTTCCCAAACCTCAGTCGCACTGTCAAGGAGGAGAAATAACTCTCTGTGATTTAGCCAACCAAATCTGTCAGAAATCATGAAAAATGACTGGTCCTATAGTCAGTGATCAAAGAAAAGGAAAGAGAAGGAAAATTATATACCCAGACTATCTGGCAAATACTTATTGATAGGAAATGCATTTGTTGAACTTAGGAACATTTTATGAATGATTCATAAACAGAATAGTGGTAGATTTTGCAGCAAGCAGAATCAGTGGAAAATAAGTTTAAAAACCTTGAAAAAACAATGTTTGATATTCTCAGACTAATTACTTAATTGAGGCTCTATGGCTCAAGTTAGGAATCACTTAATTCAGACAATCGTATTCATCTGAATAGTTTTGAAATAATTGCAGATTTACTATCTACACAGTGAGGCAGGATGCTAAGGAACAGGATTTTCCTCTCTTCACCTCTGCTTTAGAAATATTCAGTTATGTTTTGCTCAGGTATTTTGTAATTTCCAGCTTCTGATCCTAACCAGAGCCAAAAGAATAAAAGGTACAAGAAAATGCAATCAAATTTAAATTTAGTTACAACTCAGCCAACTAAAGATGGGAATATGTTTTATTTCAATTTAACATGCCTATCTCCTGTCTATAACATCCTTCAGTCACAGATTTTGGTGTTATTTGCTACAAGTGTTCCTGTTTTAGCTCTGTGGCTTAACCCAATTTCAAGCTGAGCATATGCATTGGTGGCCACAGAGGTGGAGTCAGTGTCATTCCCCCCAGCAGCTCTGGGGATATTCCACATTTCCTTGATACCCTGGGAATACTGCACATGATGCTGCCAGCCTCCCTTGCTCTGGGAAAAGCTTGTCATTCCAGATCTCTGCTGATTGTTGCAGAGTACCCAGTTGTTTAAGAAGATAGTCTTGAAATGTTGGCTTTTTCTTCAGAATTTATTTATTCTTTATCCAAAATAGCTGCTCATTCCAAACACTTCTTATTCATTGAGAAAGCTCTATCACTCACAGATGCTGTATAGATTTTTAATTTTCTCCTGTAAATGTTATATGATGCCTGTCAATTACCACTTTCATCTAAGGCTTTAGGAATTAGATCAGCCTCGTTAAAGTGGAACAAAGTAATTTCAAAGTAAACTGAGTACTTTGTGCTGAGCAACCAAAAAAAAGATACACTAATCTAAAATTGCAATTTTCATATAGATCAGCCAGGCTTTCTTTCCTTGAAATTCTCTGTAATGAATTTCCATTCAAATTAGGTATGGCCATAACCACTGCTTGCAACTCTTAATGGGCAACAGAGTTGTTCATGTCAGAGCTTAACCTAGACACTTGCATCTAGCCTTGTGTTCCAGCTCCCCAGCAATCTTACATTTGTGGAAATTTAAAGTTGGGTCCCTTCTAGGGGCCTCTCTCATGTTAATGATAAGAATTTAAATGCATTACTGAACACATGTGAAAAGTCCATGGGAGCAGAATAGATTCAGTTTTAAATGAGGACATTATTAAAGTTGATCACAAATTAACATTTTATTGAATAAAGATGGATTTAACTGTTGCTCAGATATTTCCCTGAGTCAGTGATTGGGGTTGGTCCAGTACTTTGTAAGGCCATCTGTGAGTTTTAGATGTAAATCTGAAGCCTGTCAATCTTTGGGGATATATGTTGTAGGTTTTAAGATCCGATGTGAAAGCTTTAGAATAATGTTGTTAACTTTGTTTGCAAAATAACTGCAGGAGCTATATATTCTATCTAGTCCAGATGGATAAAATCTCTAAGGGACATTTGTTTTTACAGCCTCTAACTTATTATTTTGATGCCCAACTTTTATGAGGCAAACTCATTATTTTTAGCAATATTTTACTATCTCTTAAATGCAGTGAAAGGCAAAAGAGGACCACAAATCTGTTATATTTAAAGCTACTGAAACAAATTTCAACAATTACCATAGACCTTGTGCATTTCTTAAATAAAAATAAAGGTATCTGTCTCTTGACCAAGGCTTTTATCTTCTGGATAAAACTCAGACATTATATTGAAGGCTTTGTCTCTATTATTGGCTCAGTGATGGTTGGTGATAATGTTCCATCAGGCTGTGTTAAAATCAGTGTGATTTGGCTCTGAGTTCAGCCCAATACATGCAGTGTAGTCTGTGTTTTAGAGCTGTTAGAACAACCTGAAGACAGACACAAAACCATAAGAATAAGATTATTGTGACCTCAGGTCACTGGTTTCCTTTACTAATCCCAAGCAGATTCAGCTTTACCTGAAAAATATTTGACAGCCATTTGTCCAACCTGTTTTTAAAATAGCCTGGTGATGCAGAATCCCCCTCTTCTCTCAATAGTTGAGTTTTAGCTCTCAATTCTCTTGCCATTCAGCAAGGTTTTAATGGATAGGATTAATCTCCTTCATGGTAAATTGAATCCATTACTTATGGTGCTGGAGAACACATTGGTGCTGTCCTCTCTTTGCCAACCTCATGATGACATCAGCTGTCATTTGAAATAAGTGCTCATTTTCCCCCTTGGTCTTCTTTCAGCTAAATAAAAGCATTACTTTCCAGCTTTCTTCATAGGTTTTGTTGGAAATGTCTTGGGGTTTGCTCCTTTGTGAACTTTCTTCTGTTGATCCAGCCCTAATGTTGTGCCCAAATCTGATGGAGTGCTCCAGCTGAGCCCCGCTGATGTGACAGAATTCGGGTGCCTTATGTATAACATTCCTACACACATCTCCTGGTGGGTTATGGCCCTGTGGACACTGTTCCATTTTTGGTCCATTACTTCTCAGGTCACCTTCTGTAGAACCATTTCTATTATTCTACCCTGTAGCTGTGTGTCACCTTGTGGCACACATTGAATTACTTATTATTTTTCTGATTCTGCCACATCCTTCCAAATTCCATTCCATTCCTTTCCTTTAAAGTGCTTCCCATCCCTGTTTAAATGTTATTATTTTCATATTAAATTGCTTTCTATTCTGCCATCCAAATGATCAACAATGAACCTTGGTGTCCAGAGTAGAGGATGGATTTAGGATGGCAGAGCTCTGCTAATGGCAAACCTGAACCAGTTCTTTTTGGGACCCACTTTGCTTCTAAAATAGTTCATTTGTTCCACTTTAATTATTGACTTGTGGAGTAGAAGTGTTCAGTGGTCTGAGAGCTGGCATGTCCTGGTCTCATGTCACAATGCAGATGAGAGGGATGACACATTTTGAGCTGACTAGAGTGGAAATATCCCTATTCCTGATGAATGTGGAAGAGACCTTGGAGGTTTGGAAGGGTCAGTATTGAGTGAAAAACAGGTGGGTCTGAACATGAATGATTGGGTCTCTCAGATCTGCTAATAGAAGAACATTTTGATCATTTGTGAACCAGTTCTGTTGTGGAGCCAATCTACAGCTCCACTGCCTGCTTGCATGTGCAGCACAGACATTATTATGTTTTCTCAATACTTGAAAAATGTATCTGTAATACTTTCAAATTTTCTTTCTCACATCTTGATACAGAATTCCTTGGAAAATTGAAAGGATTTTTTTCTTTCATAAATAATATACATTATGTCACTAAGATGCAGTTTAAAACAAGTTCATAGCACTTTATGCTGAATAATATGAAGGAGGGGCTTTTCTCAATTCATTTTGACCAGAACTGTGTCTGAAAAGAATTTCATTTTAAGTTTGTTAAAAACTGAAAAACTATATGTTTGGGGATATTTCAGTCCTTCTGGCCAAATAAAATGTCTCATGTTTGCCTCCCATAGAATGTTCTCACAAGTGAACATTCTTTAATTTTTAAACAATGTTAAAGAATATTTTATTTACTATAGAGAATGACAATATTAAGATTTTTTTTTTTACTATTTTATTAATCTTTGTTCCAAAATATAGAAAGTCTAAAAATATATTATATTCTTATGTAACTCATGGAAACCAGGACATTTACATCCTTTTAAATAATCAGACCAAGATAATATGAATGAAGAGCACTACAAGTAATTATAAAGATATATTTCTGGAAAGTTGTACCAGTGATGTTTCAGATAAAGTTTTATTAAAACTGAAAAAAAAGCCATTTAATAATTTCCCCACAAATGTTTGGTACTGAGCACTGCTGAAGCTGTATCAGCAATTTGTTGTGAACCAGCAATAAATGTGAAAGCAAACCAATATGAACCAAAGGAATCCTCTAAGGGAAATTTCTGTTTAGGTGGCAAAAGAGGATTTGATAAATTTACTTTATCATTCCAAAGAAATTACCTCGTTCGACATCATTTGCAGTCCAACATAATTAGATCCTGAGTAATGTGTAACTGATTGTATTTGTAGTGCAAACAAAACCAACTGTAGCTGTGTAGATCAGAATATTGATGATTTCATATGGAAAAATAGATTAGAGACACAGATGGTTTAAGAGACCACGCTGACACTACAGCTTTTGAAACTTTACAGCTGCTAGGAGTGTAATCTTGTACTTTTGCAACTACTGAAAGGTGACCAATATGGGACACTGGGTTTCTGCTAATTTTGGGAAGGTGCAAAGGCATCCTTAAACCAGAGAGCCTGTAGCTTATGTATATACCAAAAAAAGAGCAAAAGGGTCAGCTTTTTTGTTCCTTGATGTCAGCACTGTGCTCACTCTTTGCTGAGGACAGCACTGTGCAAAATGTTACTATTTATTCCATACCAGCTCTGAGCTGTTTAATCCTTAATCTCTGGGTTGATTATTTTTTTCTGTAAACCCTCAAAACCAGGAATAAATGCCAGAATATTTTTATATTTACATTCCTGTGAAAATGTTTCCTCTGCATGCTCAGCTCAGATTTTGACATTAAATATGCCTCCAGCAGTCAGAGATATGTCCAGACTGAGTTCACTTGACAGCTGGATCATAAATGAAACACAATCTTGGTGTTTAGCATCGTAAATATGTTGATGGGCACTAGCTGATTATTATCAGCTTAGTTCCGTGCACCAACCCACCTTTCTGTACTGTGCTGCGCAAGTCCTTTATTAAAAAGTGTAACAGGGAAAAGAAGGATTCTTTTGGGCAACGTTTACAGGTTCGGGTTCCACTGTTACTGAAAGAAATGCAACCAATCAATCCATGAATGTATTAAAGAACATCTGGGATCCTACCTGCTTCAGTATTTATCACTCACTGGCATGATGCACAGGAATCTGTGAGGCTGTTAAGTAAGAGGTTAAATATGTGATGAATTTTTATTTCAGGAAGAGATAGAGGAAACAAATACAGTGGAAATTTAATTTGCTGAATGGAATTATGCATTTTTAAAATGGTTTTGGCAAAGTACAGAGGAATAGGAAATGAGCTGACTTATGTAAGCACAAAACTGCTGGACCTGCTCTGAGTTTATACTAAGAAAGTTTCCTTTGGAGGTGTGTTTAGCTCTTTAGGAAATAAAAATGACAGTTAAAAAGTATTTGAAACTGCAGAGCAGGGTAGCCCTGGTGATCATTTGGACTCAGGGAGAAATGTCAAGATTGAGCTTTGTGCAAAGTCGAAAAGATTAGTCATCATCAATAGTTATTTAACTGTAAGATTGGAAGGCTTTAGAAGAAATGAAATGCTTCAAAGAACTAAGTAAAGTGTGGCTTGGTTTGAAAAAGACAGCTTTCTAGTAAATAATGAATCTATCTTATTAAATGATTAATATTTCCACAAACAGATCATTCTTTAATCTATTTAATATAAGCATAGAGGAAACTAATGTCTGTGACTTGGAGCTAGCAAAATTGAAATAAAGAAATTGAAATAAAGAGAACTTATGTAGGTATATATAATTAATTATTATTTCCATTTGAATTATTAGTTGACTCTGTCACATACTGCCTTCAATCAGCTCTACCTGCCATTCTAGAGGAAGGCTCTCGTTCATAAACTAATCTGAGGGTCCAAAGATTCTTTACACAATGAGAGAAAAAGAAAATATTCTGGAGTTTATTCTTGGTCCTACTGTCTTCAAAAGCTGGGACCAGCACTGTGTATTCTGAAAAAACCATCTGTGCTCCCACAGAAAATCTGACACAAGAAACACCTTGAATTCCTCTTGGCTCTTTGAATATCTGGTATTGGATGTTCAGAGCTCCCAGATTCCAGAAATTCTGCACACTAAAAATTTTCTCAGTCAAAATAACTATATTTGGTTTTAAGGTAAACTTCTATAAAGCAGCTTCTAGGAAAGTTATCTATTGTAACTGTATTGTTTTCTTATGTAAACCACCAGAATGATTTCAAGAACTGTGGAGTTCAAAGGATGTTGCTGGCATGGTAATAAGGCCCAGTTCAGTCAGCTGAGGCTTGCTGGTTTCTGTGTTGAGCTGACCAAGCACTTATTATGTGATGTGTTGTGTTGAGATTCTCATCTGGCTTTGTAGTTGTTCAGACTTCAGTTTGTGCTGATAACTCTGTGGAAATGTTTTGAATTCTGAGAATGTGAAATGCAGCCATGCCTGTGTTGTATTTCAGTCACAGCTTCTGTAATAATGGGCACTGCCCAAAGTGGTCATATCAAACAGAGCCAAACCAGCTGCCTGGCTCATCCTTTATTTCCAGACCAAGTCCTTAATTCCCTGTAATTTTCTGTCAGTGTAGGGATACCTGCCCTCTGGGTAAGAACTGCAGGAATACAATGTCCAGTTGGGTCAGGTCAGTCAGGTCAGTTTAAGGTCACCTCTGCTGCTGCAGCATCACAAGAGGCTTGAGGGTCTGTCCCAGCATCATAACACAACTGCTGTTCCATTAGAGCAGCCACTGAAAATGACTTGGTGATTGCTTCCTTTCTTCACTGCTCTTTTCCCTTTCCTCTCCCTGACAGATTACTTGCCCTAAAACTTTATACAATACTCGGTCTTATTAAACATTTTTCAGCTGAAGTTTTCAAAACTCCCAGATTTCACGGGCTCAATTATTGAAGTATTTTATGATTTCTGCTAAATGAATGAACTGCAAATATGAACTGCTTCTGCTGACATTTCCAAGGTATGACACTGGATTTTAGGACACTTGTAAGTAAAGGATTTTGATGAAAGCAATTACAATGGTTCTTCTCAAGTGTTTTTGAATTCAGGCTTTACCCATGGTTTTGGCTGGCATTGAGTTAATTTACTTCACAGGAGCCTGTGATATTTCAGTGTAGTTTCAGTGTTGGAGTTTCAGTGTTGGAGTTTCAGTGTGACTAAAACAACCTTGGTTTTGGCTGTCACTGGGCAGAGCTTACCCAGAGCCAAGGCCTTTCCTGCTCCTCACCCACCCCAGCAGAGAGAGACTGGGAGGGGACACAGCCAGGACAGCTGAGCCCAACTGAGCCAGGGGATGCCCCAGACCAGATGGATTGTGTAAAGCTGTGGAGAAGGAGGAAGGAGGGACATTCAGAGGGATGGTGTTTGTCTTCCCAGGTCACTGCTATGTGTGATGGAGCCCTGCGGTCCCAGAGATGCCTGAACACCTGTTTGCCCATGGGAAGCAGTGAATTAGCTCCTCTTTTGCCTTGCTCACACACGCAGCTTTTGCTTTACCTATTAAACTGTCTTTATCTCAACCCACCAGTTTTCTCAGTTTTGTAGTTCTGATTTGCTTCCCCATCCCACTGTGGGGGAGTGAGTGGCTGAGAGGGGCTCAGCTGCCTCCCAGGGTAACCTGCAATAGCATGTCCTTAGGTGTCTCTGAAAACCAGTTATTTTCTATATCTTCGTCAGTTAGAAAGGCTGAAGACAGCCAGTACATTTATCCTTTGGTTGTCTGTAGTAATAACAATATAGATGGCATAATTCAGTGTCAAAAAAATCGATCAGCATTTGACCTTCCATTATATCATGTTAAAAAAAAAACCAAAAAACAAAAACCAAAAAACAAACATGCTTAATTGAATAGTATTTAATTCTCTTTCTTTCCAACCAATATTCCTTAAAGATTCATGCACTCTGGTGAAGTTCTTTCCCATTTGCCAGGAAAGGTAAAACCATATTCAACATGAATTTTAAATGTATTTTTTTATTTATCTTCCCTTTTGAAGTTTTCCAAACTGTCCAGAAAGATTCAGAGGAAAAATAAATCTTGATAAAGGCCTAGTACAAAATACCAGGAGGATGGGGTTATGTGTACACTAATATTTGCTGTGAAGGGCAAGAAGGAGAGAAGCATAAAGTATGAGAATTCTTGGGAGTAAAACAAGCCACAGAATGAATGTAAATGGAGAAAAGGATAAAGCTTGATCTAATTTCTCTGGTGACCTTTAATTTTTTAATATGTTATGTGTCTATGGAATGTGCCTGGCTATTGATCTGTCCATTAACTGGTATTAAGCAAGTGGTATATGCATTATTTATTAATTTCCACTTTCTTTTATATTTCTAGGAATTCAAATCTTTGGAAGAAAAAAATTGCTCTCCATCTTCATAGCAAAGTGATAAATAATCAATAAGTATTTGGGAAAGGAATTTTTTTTTTGGCAACTTAATTGAAGCAAATTTCATCCTTAAGCCTTTAATTTCTTTCTACAGGAAAGAACAATGCAGAAATACATAAGGTAAGAGGCCATCCTAGAAAAGTGAGAAAGAGTGCAAAAAATAACTACACCCAGATGAATTCATGGTGCCCTGTTTGGCACAAAGCATAGGAAATGCACAAAGAAGATAGCAATATCTTCCTTCTGCTTTTTTAAAAGGAAATAAAGTCCCAGTGAAATAGAATTTGTGTTTGGGTGGTGGTTTTTGCTTATCTGTTTGTTTTCTTTCTCTTAAATAGTTATTTTCATCAAAATACTTGCATTTTTTCAGATGTAAAGCCCAGGTGTATTCTCTTGCTCATGTTAAACAGGAGAATCTGGTGGTTCTGTCTGTCCTTGTCAATGCAGGAAAGGCAACACTCTCTCTCTTTTGCAGTGCTGGAAGAGAAGGGTGGGTTTCTTTACCTCAAGGGCTGGCTGTTGGAAAATTAAAAGGCTGTTGTAACCTAACATGGATAAAGATACATTTATTCTCTGGGTTTATTTTCTTGGCATCTAGGTCTTACCTAGAAATGTACTCTGTGGAAGAAAATAAGAGTAGTATTAATTGCATGCTTTATTAATGAGTGTGTTGACATCTGCAACCACCACGGAGAGCTCCCCTCTCAGCAGGCAGGGTTAGCTAGGTTAGCACAGCGTGTTCAGAAGTGCCTCAGAGAGGTTCTGAGGGAAAACACTCCATCAGCTGGGCAGGTATTTGCAAAGCCCTTCTCCCAAGCACGGGGGGAAGCACAGGAACAAGCACTGAGGTGCTTCTCTGACTGTGTCACCGTGGGCAGGGGGTGCTGGTGGGGATGGAAGGAGCAGAGACAGGAGGTGCCATGTCAGAGCCATCTCACAGAGACAGTGCAAGCTTTTCACTGTTGTTGTGGAGGGAGCACCACACCAGCTGCTCAAAGTGTC
Source organism: Chaetops frenatus (assembly GCA_013400775.1). Taxonomy (NCBI): domain Eukaryota; kingdom Metazoa; phylum Chordata; class Aves; order Passeriformes; family Picathartidae; genus Chaetops; species Chaetops frenatus. The sequence continues at coordinate 84,311 of VZTR01025649.1, forward strand.
CAAACTGTCCCTGACAGCCCTTCCAACAGCCCTGCCTGCCCTGAATCATTCTAGTTTTGTTAGGGTGAAGCCTGCTGTATTGGAACAGGTATTTCCTGACAACCTCAGGGCTTCCAGCAAGGCTCTGCCTGCTGTTCTTCACGTTCCCAAACATTCATACTACAAAGGAAGAGAGAAAAGCTGGACATGACTCTGCTTTGCAGATAAAAAATTTGCACCTAGTGACAAGAGTTGGTTTGCAAAGCTACTGAGGGTCATATAGGAATTTATCAGTGATGTTCACACAGGCTGCTGCTTGAATCCAACAACCAACAGCACAGCACTGAGGTGTTTTATTCAAAATTATTTATTTGAAACTTGGAACCAGCTGTATGGTGAGAACTGTGGCTACACTTACTGTATTACAAGAACTTAAACACATCTTCTTGCTTAAAAAGCTTTTTATCCTTTAGGTTAGACAGTTTAATAAACCAAATAATAAACCAAAGTCAAACCTATTGTAATAAAGCAAAAAATAATATACCAAACCAAATATAATAAACCAAAGTCAAACCTAAATACAGGAAGGATATTCACATGTAGAGATATTTCCTGGTGCAGGAAATTTCTGTAGTCCATAATTTTGGTAAACTTAGACAAATTATTTTTCACAAGTTTGGTTTTATTTTCTTGGTCAGTGCTGTAATTCATTGGAGCCTTTTCAGCTCTGGATGTTGAAGAGAACTTGTAAAACTAAGACAACTTCAGAGTAAACTGGTGGAAGACAGTTCAAAGAGCAGCATGTAGAGTGACATTCTCTGTGTTACATCTCACTTAATGAAGCCTTCAAATGCAGTCAGAAAGACCTTTCAAATTAGATTTCATCATTTGGCTTCGAACCTGAAATCAACTTACCTCCACAGAAACCAACAATCCTGTAACCACAGCAGTACAGAGCCTGGGAGTGGGTGAAAATGTGGAGGTGGAAACAGAACATAATTTTATTCTGTTTTCTTGGTGCTGGTAATGTCATAAACATCCTGCCATTCTGATATTATTGTGTTAATGTTAAAATATTTGGTTGATGCAAATGGGAGTCGAGATGTAATATTCTTTATATGGCATTGCCCAGAGCAAAGTAAGAACACCATGACAACAAGTAGCCTGCAAGCTGTCATGTTATTTGTGTTCAGCTTGCAGAACAGCTTATAAAAAGCCATCAGCTGACAGTCATCCTGAATGTCAATAGTAATTGAGAGAGAAAGAATAGAAGAATAACAAATGGTGAACATGAAAAAAGCCAAAAAAGGTACAATAAAACACCCTAGGAACAATACTTTTCCATACACTTTGAGTTTTCTTAAATGACAGTCATTTATTAAAAAATACAACTTCTCGAGCAGAACCACTTTAGCCCTCAGACATCACCATTCCCCCTGCAGAGAACTTTACTAATAAAAGGTGACAGCACACAAGAAACCTTTCTAAAATTTTACTGAACAAAACTATCAAGCATTTATTAAATTGACAAAGATGACTACAGGGATATGAAGAAATTCCTTCTGAAAGTACATAGAAAAATTACATAGAAAAACATGTGAAGAACAGCAGTCTCTGTGAAGAGTAACACAGCATTGAAGAATACTGTCCACAGTACTGTCAGTATCCTTATGGACCTACCCCTTCTGATTAAGCCTCACAGCAGTTACTAATCTATTTTTCTTTATTGTAAAATCATCTTTCATTGTTTAGGATTTTGGACTAGCTTATTGTTGTTTTGCCATGTACACAAGTAGTAAGTGACTATGAGGCAATGAATCTTTTTGTAGTGGTGAACACGATCCCTCAGGTCACTGCCCTGGGGAAATTCAGTTCCAGGAAACGAACAAGGAGCACGAATCCACATTTTACAGGGCTGGCTTAGTTTCAGTGGGACTACTTGTGAGAGCAAAGTGAGTGGGAATCGATCCTTTAACTGTCACTGTGCCATTTGAAATGTAAAGTACGTGAAATTGTAGCCAGGTGTTTTGAAATCTGAATTTTTACACACAACACACAATGATTAATCTTTCCTAGATGAAGGAAAAAAAAAAAGGTGAAAAAAAAAGGTGATACAAAGCTAAAAAGACCTACAATTGGCCTTTCTGGCTGTTCCAGGTTTTTCTGTATCCTTTGATACCTAACATGTCAGGGAATGCAAAGAAAAGCTACTGCTAGTGCAGATGCAAAGCAGTGTTTTAGCACTTACCCATGGAAAAATCGAATTTATCAGAGAGAATGCAGGGCACTGGTAACATACACTGCTGATTTCCTTGAATGACACATGGGATCTAATAAATTACTTTTGCAGTGTGCTGCACCACTTTTCAAATACCAGGGAGCTGAAAACCTGAGCTGGTAGTTGGCTTTATTAATGAGGTGACCCAGTAAAAGTATGAGCAGCTCTGCTGCCAGGCCATCTGCCTGCTGTCAGCCAGGAATCCACAGCCTGGCCCTCAACTGCATCAGCTGCACAGAAACTTCTTGAAGGATTCAGTGAGCAATCCCTAGAAAGTAAACTGCTTAATTGTGCCTGTCTTAGCTGCCACAGTAAGAAATTAACATCTCAATTTTCTCCAGGTGTTAAGAAAAAAAAATAACCTAACACCAAAACAGAACAACTCAACCACAAAGCATCAATACATTATTTATGCCAGGGAAAGAGAGAGGTAGTGATGGAAAAAGTAAATAAACATATAATTAAGGGGAAGTTTCCTGGGTTTGGTCCTAAACCTCTGCTTCTGAAGTTCATAACATTCCCTCTTAAGAATCCAAAATATAAATTGAAGATCATCTTGGGAAACACTGCTTCAAATGCACAGTGCTGTGGATGTAATTATGATTCAGTGAGGAAAAGCAAAATTTTATTACTTCAGAACATAATTTTTGTCATATGTGAGTTTAGATGAGGGCTAACAGGAATTAATGACCCAATTTGCTCCAATATTAAGGGATTTCAAAAGAATGAAAGCTGAGTATGTTCAAACAGAGGAAGAAACTGAACCTATGCTGTGTGGTTTTGGATAAGAACTCTAAACTTAAGGTTACCACATAAGAGGATTGTCCTCCTGACATGAGGCTTGTGCCACATTTTAGGAAGGAGACAAGGGCTTTTCTTCCAGAAGGACATTCCAGCTGTGCACTCCTGCAGGTGATGACTTCCTGAGACTCTGATTAACTTCTCACACCAGAGAAGAGTAGCAGCATTTCCTTGTTATCTAGGTAAGCCAGTCTTTAAATGCCTTTAGAATTGGATTTCACTGCAAGACCCAGACAGCTCAAGTCAGCTGTGAGAGTATTCCTGCACCTATTTGGATCCAGCCCTGATGAGCTGCACTGTGCAGGACAGGGACTAGAAATTAGGTTTTCATTTGCACTGCAGTGCTGAACTTGTCCATGCCACAGCCATGAGCAGGAACTGCCAGTCCCTGTCTGGCCATCTCACAACACAACACTGGGGAAATTGCTTGGGCCACCAGCACTGGCATCTCTAACAGCTGTAAAGAACAGTCCAGCCTTTATTTCTCTCATCTCCCAAAAATCTCACCTGAAATAAAATCAGTTCCATAGAATTTAATTTATCTGCTACAGAACTAAAAACAGCTGAGTCAAACCTGCTGGTGTTTGCAATATGAACGTTGATCCAATTATTGAGACTGACAGCTGCTAGCACCTTGTTATAATAATAAAATAATGACTTACCCAGGGCTTTTTGAGAGCACCTTTCATTCCAGGCCATCCTCAAGTGTGCTGTGAACCCATACACGAGTTATATATAGGAAGCACTTCACCCACCCGTGACAGGCAGCCACCTACAGATGAGTCACTGAGCCTCCTCACAGCTCCCATCACCGGGACCCAGCAGGGCAGCACTCACAGCAAACGAGGATGTGCTGATCCTCAGCTCCCTCATGCCTGCTTCTCTGCACACTTATTCAGGCCCTACATCAAAGGAAAGAAGTTTGCAATTTATTTTTTTTTCTTCTCTTTCATTATGCAACTGCCAGGCTAATATTTATTCATTTATTATTAACAAACAAAAAGCAAACCCACCCAGGAGAATATCACCTGATCACATTTGCTTAGGTCATAAGGTTTCATCAACACTACTGTTAGTTTGTGTATATGACCTCATCATTATTATAGCTCATAGTTGTTAATGATTTTGCATATTAATGGGATAAGAAATGTTTTATAACTCCAAAAAAAAAAAAAAAGCCACCTCTCTGTCACCAATGCTATCTCCAGAACTGTTGCTTTGACTTCTGCTGTCTCACTCCACTTAGCCTGTGAAATATTAATCCTGTTGTGCTGTGGCATTTGTCAGCCCAGAGAGGGTACTTCACTGCAGTTCCATTTGTGTCCCAAAGAAATAACATCAGCTGGGAGAGTGAAGAAGAGCCCTGCCCGTGCTGTGCTGGCAGTGGCTGCAGTGATGCTTCTGACTCTGCTCAGCCCCAGCACTTCCCAAGCATCTTCACTCAGCAGAGGCCAGAGACACAACTTGTCATCCTGCAGGAACCATCAAGGAATCCTGCTGAAAGACAGAATCGGCACTAGCAAGGGATTTATATTTTTTAAAATCTGAAACGAGATTATATTCCATGTGGGAGCTGCAAAAAACCTTGTGGAAGCAGTCTAGCTTTAACTTTAAAAATCAAATGCTTTACTAAAGAGATCTTCTAAACCTCGCAGAATTTTTACAAGATACTGCATTTTTTTTCCAGTTTTTCAGCACAGAGAAAGAGTTTCTTACATTTTTAATAGAAAAGAAAACCAAGAACAGGTTGAAAGTATATGCTGAGCACTGGGAACAGCTGCAATTCAACCCATCTTTTGGCATATGCTAGTTCAAAGAGAACTCATAATTTTCAAAGTGTTTTTTTCAGAAAAAAACTGTTGCTGTTGAGTCAAAAGACTGTTATTTAGACGTGTTTGGGGATTTTTCCCTAGTTCTGAAATTCAGCTTAATCTTCTGTGACTAAAAATGCTACATTTGGAATAAGAAAAAGACGTGATCAGCTGCTGAACAATTTTTGCTGCTTTCATCTAGCCCTGGCCCATCTTGCAAACTACTCTTACTATACTTATGTCATTATTTGCATTCAGTTAGGATTTGGAGTGAGTCAAGGAAGCAAACTGAGCTCAGTGTCTGCTGGGTTAGCAACACTCCTGTTTAGACTTAGTTAAGAATTGAGTTTAGAGACTCAGAATTTATTCTCCAGTTCACAGTGCTGAATTTTTTATGGCAAAACTCTGTTACAGTAATGAACCTCCATGAAGAGTTTTCATGGGTGCACACACAGAGAATCTGATAGATCTTTTGGTCAAAAGGAGTAGGATGTAGATGTTTCCTACCCAACTCCTAAAATTTAGGAAAGAAATTTGCATGCACCCATCTACACTGCCATGATGCTCTGTAGTCATTAATCTACTTTAACTGGTGATTTGTTCTATGGATTGCTGTTTAGAGGAAATGGCACAAATTATTTCTGATTGAGATTCATTAAGTTGGTGTGTACTGATGGATATTCCCCTATCTAATGAGTCCCATGCCAAACCTTGCTTAAGTACAATCTATGAGATGGCAGACACACACAGACACACACTGACAGCTGATATTGTGTAGGATGCCTCCATTGGAAATTGTGCCAAAATTGCAGATTTGACACAATAAGGTGTAAAATCACAGGCCATGACTTTATGTCTCACTCTCCTCACAGTTTTTTTGTTCTAATCTAATTTCTTCCATAGCTTGCAGTAAAATAATGTAGTTTATTTCAGGTATGATCATTCCTAAGCTGGCAATCACTGCTGTGATCACATAAGACAGTATAAATTCTTATAGCAATAGCCATAATGATTTAGAATAAGGTAAAGGTTTTTCACCTTTATATGGTTGCTTAAATACTTTTATGATGCTGTACAGTAATTTCATTCCTTTTTATTTCTATTCTGTTTATTAAATTAAAGTTTATGCATTTTCAAAGTGCTATTAAGCACAAAGGAATGGGAGATTCATTTTCAGTTTATGTTCTATCAATAGACATATTTGGATCTCGCAAGAGTTCTGACTTTAACTTAATGTTTGTTCACTGCCTATATTTTAATAGCTCCTCTGGGATTCTGCTAGGGAGATACAGAAATCAATGTGTGCTCCATATTACAGATCTTTAATGAAGTATAAATTATTCTTAGAGTTATATAAAGTTAGAAAAAGTCATAGTGAGTTTCTTAGAAAAATGTATTTCACAGTAAACCACACCTTTAAATTTTACAAATCTCAACTATACTATTGTTATTGTCTTAATAACAATTGTTATTTAATTGTAAAGTTTTGAAAGTGGGTGTTGCATTTCTGTGGTCTAAACCAAAGAAACCAGTGGAGATGATGCCTTTTGATGATAAACACTGACTGTTCAGAATTGACAGCATCTTGGAATTTTCTGCCAAAATGTTAAGCTGCTGGCTCAACTACAGCTTTTCTTTTGAGCCTTTGGACAGATAAACACATAATCTTGGACCCATGAAAGATCTGAGTAGCTAAAACTAAAATATTGACTTTCAAACCTACCACTTGTCATCCTGCTGTAGATTAATATAATTCCTCCAGGCACAAGAGACTCCCAAAGGTGCATCTGACCCACTTGGTTGCAAAGCCATTGGCTCTCCCAGGCCCTGTGAGCAAAGAATTATTTTGGTATGGCGAGTGGAACAGTTTTGGAAGTGAGAAAGGGGAACCTCATTGGAAATACCTCCTGCCTTGATGTACAGGCACACTTGGTCAGGCCTTCTTTCCTTCATTTTCTATGAAAAGGTACAAAGCCAAGTGAGTTTCCTGGCCTGAAAGAAGAGCATTACTGTGACTCCTGACTGGATGGATGCCTCATCCTCCAGTTCAAATTACAGATCCATACCACATATTTCTTCTCAACTGCTTTGGCTTCACATCCTGGTTGCTCTCAGCTGCAGACTTTCCAAGGTTAAGTAATGCAAAGATGAGCTTATATCTTGGCATTGTCTTCTGTCTCTCTTTGTACCCATTTTCAAAATGAGAAGGCTGTTTCTTCATTTTATAGGGCACATGGGATGCCAAATAAACATGGAACTGGGAGGAGATGCTCCGAGGAGGTCTCAGTGGACTCAGAATATCCAACCTCCTCCTCATGATGCAAAGCTCCATCAAAGCTCTGGCAAACCTGGCTAGGAGCCCTCCACTTCTCAGCTCACTATTTCTAATTCATGGCATTTCTAATTCTGACACCCTGGAAGGTCTGAAAAAGTGGTAATTATGTGATATTGATTAATTTTCATTTTAGAAAGGTCTGCTCAAATTCATAGTCTTTCTCAAAAAATTATTCTTAAACTATCATTTAAAAAAAAATATTTGCTTCCATGGGAAACTTAAAGCACTACTTTTATCCTGAACTAAAAACTTGTTCAAAAGATCCTAAATTCCCATGAAACAAAATTGAATTACAGCCAGTTTTGATCTAAACAGTAAAGCCTTTCCCAGCATCAGAGCCTAATTTTAAGGAGCTATTAAAATACTGAAGCCTTGTCGTGATAAATATCAGCCTGTAGAGGGAATTTCAGTGGCAAAATTTTAATCTATCTTATAGAAACGCTCACAAGGTCATAGTAATTCTACTATAAATAGAAACATGAACAGTCTACCTCAGTTTTTATTTAACCTCAAGGTCCTTAAGGGTTCTTGTGCCAAACAGCCTCATAGCACTAACACTTGATTTTGCAAAATTGCTTCAAAATCAAGACACAATGAAATAACCCCAAGCATCCATGAACTGATTTAAAGCCCAGTATATCTCCACATTCTGCAGTTATCTCCTTCTGAATTGCTGTGCCTCATTTAAATTTTAATGAAAAAGAACACTGGAGGTGAATTAATTAAAAGGAAAATATTTCTGTTTACAGCCTTGATCATTGATGTTGATTTGACCATTCAAAACGATTCCTTTTTCCACCCTGCTTAGCCATTTGATCCCATTAGAGTTATTCTGATTATCTATTAATTTAGGATAAAATATAGAAGAGTACTTAGGCACCTAGATTGTCACCTATGCAGGGAGGGTGAGTAAAATGAGTCCAAAAATTCTGCTTAGACTGCCAAGATGAAAGTTTCCCCAGATTCTCAGCCTTATGCTGCTGTGCACATCCAGAAGTGCTGCCTCAGTATTCATCTTCCCCACAGAGCTTCTCAAGAGATCCAGGCTGAGACATCAATCTTTCAGTTTAAACTCATTACCCCTTGTCCCATCACTCCATGTCCCCATGAACTGTCCCTCTCCAGCTCTCCTGCAGCCCCTGAGAGGCTGCTGTAAGGTTTCCCCAGAGCCCTCCTCTCTCCAGGCTGAACAACCCAGCTCTCTCAGCCTCTTCACAGGAGAGGAGCTCCAGTCCTCTGAGCATCTCCATGGCTCTCCTTTGGAATCACTCCAACAGGTCCATGTCCTTCCTATGTTGGGGGCCCCAGAAATTCTGATGCTCTGGATGAACAAGGCTGTTCTTAGGGTGCTTTGTCAAAGAATTTTCTGTAAAAAATTGTTTGGATGTGCATGTTGGCAGCATAAACATAGCACTGAGCTGATATCTTTGGGACAATCCATATTCACAAGGATATCAAAGAACTTCAGTAAGATATTCCTCCTTTACCACTTGGAGAATGGATGGATTTGAAATTCAAAAGACCATGGAATAAATTTTTGTGGTGGTTCTAATATATAGCTAATATTTAAAATAGCATGCTGGAGAATGAACAGAAAAGGATTTGTGGTATGTGTGCAGAACTGTTATTTGTGTATACACATTTTTCCTAATACTGGGATGTACTGCAGACTTCATGCAGCCTTTGACATTCTGTAGATCATAATTGTCCTAGGTAGACTTCTGTGCCAGTTGTCATTGTCCCTTGATGGCATAAATGCATATATTCCAGCATATTTAACTTCTGATATTTATCTAATTAATTTCTTAATTTTTATTTATTTACATTGGATCTGAATGTGTATATAAATAGTTATCCTTTTAATTATGGCAGCTTTGTAAGGCACCACATATTAAACAGTTGTTCACTCAAAAGGCAAGGGAGAGAATCTGGGTTTGCATTGTGTGTAGAGCCTTCTGGCCCTGAGTATTAAATTCCAGTATAATGAGGACCTTGTGCTGGTTGTATACCAGACAGGGATTCAGTTTATTCTGCCAGAGATCTGGCAGCAATGTAAGACTGAGCAGCAGCTGCCAAAAATTACTTGATATTGTGTAAGCCCTTGTGCTGTACAGTTTGAGAGTTGAAAGGGTTCATGTGCAAGAGCAGAATCTGCAAATGAATGTATACAGTAGAGCCACATTTGTAATAACCATCTGCTGTGTATCCCCTCCTCTCCCTTTGTGCCTGCATGGCATAAAACATGGTGAGTCCATACGAGCACTTTGGGATTAATGATATGGTGAAAAGCATTTTTTGTTCACTATATGATATTTTTGTCTGTGGAGAGGAAGAAATGTTGTTTGAGCCCCAAGGAAGAAGAAGCTGAGGTTAGGCCCTGGCAAGGTTGGTGATTTCCACTGGCCCTCCTCATTTTAGTGTTTTTTTTTTTGTTTTTTTTTTTAACTGCAAAATGGATCTGAAAGTATTGAGTCAAAGTCATTTTGGGGAAGCTGAATGGAAGGAGTGGTTTAGAAGCAATTTCACTTTAATTTCTGAGTAACAGCAATGAAAGGACTTTTCAAAATTACACCAAAGATAATTTCAATATTCTTTAACTGAGGAAAAATTCCATATATTTTTAAGCCTTTTCCTATGTAATTCCTGTTATCTTTGAATAGAAATGGATCTAATTAGCTGCTCTTAGAGAAGTACTTGACAAAATGATTGTTTATGTACCCTGTTCACTTATTCAACCTTTCTCCAGAAAACAAGGCATAGGTCATTTTAACAAAGTTCTATATTGAGTTTAACCTCTTTGCAGTGTATGCTATGAGTTTCAGGAATTTTGTGAGATGAAAGCACAAGCTTGATTAATTCTGTATTTACTCTTCAAGGTGGTTAGCATGATTAGAAGACAGCCTAAGAAACCAAGATGGTATTTTAAAATAAAATTTAAATAATTTTTGTGCCCTGACAATTCTTTTCCCCTTGAAGCATCTCAAGAGGATAAAATGGAGGGTGACAGCACTGAGGGAAATTAAACAGATGAAGACTATTTGTAGACAAATTGCAGACATGTTAATCTTTTTAATTTACAGTAAAACCTAACACTTATCCAGACCTCTGCCATGATAAAAAACAACAAAACAGAAGCATTTCTAATTTCTCAAGTGCACTTCTGATTAAATTATGTTCTGCTACATTCACTGAGGAATCCTATTAATGCCTATTTGCAATTTCAATCCTTGGGTCAAATTTGGCTCTGTTATTTTTCTGGTGAGATTAGATCATTGTGTTAGTTTATTTGCTTGTGCTTCTTCCCATCCTCTGTCAATTGCTCTCTTTCTCCCAAATGTTACCAGTACCATAATCATCATCATTATACAAATTATGCAGAAGGACCCTGTGCTTGCATATTCTTACCATCCTCTGCTGCATTTGAGTGAAACAATGTCAAAACAAATTTCACTCATTGCTCTCTGACGAGTACACACAATCTAAACTAGTCCTTGTAAGCTATGCTGGCAGCAAGAATTTGTAGGTAGTTGGTATAAAATATATATCACCTAATTTTAGCTATCCAGAATGAAATATCTTGTTCCAGCTACTCATCTGGATTCACTTGAAAGTTGACAGACAGTCTAGCACCTCCAGAGTGTGACTCTTCTCCGTGATTTTAGACACCTGTCTTGGGCTGAGATGTGCCATCCACATCATTCCGAAGTTTTACCATTCCAAAGTTGCACCATTTCAAAGGCGTTTGGTCAGAGATGAAACCTCACTCCAGGATTCCAGGCTGGTGAGAGCTGTGCAAAGACAAATGTTCATGTCTGATATCCTTCCTACCTGGAGTCACAGTGGGACACAGTTTTGTGCCATTTTAAAGGTGCACACATATGAATAATGAGCCTTTCAAAGGTCACAGAAACCTTTGGGCTCTGACAGACTGCTCACACCAACAGGGGCTCGTCCTGATAGGATCCAAACTCAGGAGTCCCCAGGGAACATCCACCAGGATCGTGCCATATTCCACCCTATTTTAAAATCACCACTATGCAAACTGTGCAGCACAGGTTCCTGCAAAGACAGCTGACACATCCTGACTGAGGCACTCCAAGTGTTCCATGGGATTCTGTTTTCTAAAGACAACAGACAGTCGTTTTAAACCTTCAGCAAAAGCAGAAAATTGATACAGTCTCTGAGTTTCTCCAATACAAAACAAGAGTCAAACCAAGAAAAATATTTCCCATTTGTTTTAGTAGGTAGCACACAGCTGCAGTTAAATCTTTGGCATTGGTGATTCTCAGACATTTACCATCGTATACTGTCCAAGGGAAAAAAAAAAAAAAAAGTCATTTTCTTTTAATGAGCACCAAAATTTTTGCTAGCTGCCAACAGTATCATTTTAACAGGCTGTTGGAACAGAGGGTGAGAATGGACTGCACTTGTGTAGGAAGTCATTAATTGTTCAGCCCATATCTTCTTGTGGATTTCTGTATGTAACATGAAAGTAATTCTGAGCAGTGACTTAGAATAATTACCACTGTGAAGAACTATTTTGCACAATTTATTACTGAAGCACAGATTTAGTATTGGAGAAGAATGACAAATGAATAAACATGTCATTGAAGTACTATGAATTGGTGAAGTGGATTAGCATTAAATAAATTTGAAATCAAGAGTAACAAATATAAACCTCCTTAGAGCCAGAATAGAAATGCAATGTAGCCATACTCAAGTAAAGCTGAGGATTAAATGAAATATTTGACAGAAGCTAATGAGCCATCATCATAAGCAATAGGGTGTTAAAATGAAAAAAAGGGAATTGCTATGAAACACATTTTTTCTGATTAATTTTTAGATTTTTCCGAGTACATTTTTTCCCAGATGAATATGAATCCTGAACTACTACTTTCTTGCCAATTTGGATCTGCAACTAATGGCTTGTGACCATATAATGAGTTGTAATATTTAACTTGGGTTCTGTGATCCCAAATGCACTTAAAAGTCTTTATATTTTTGTTCTACATGTGGCAATGCAAGGAAAATGTCCTAGTCACACAGAGCTACAAAAACATTCATTATTTTCAGATACAAAATTCATACCACCACTCTTTCTCTTTTCCTGCTCTGTGGGAAGGAAAGCAGAGATTGCCCTCACAGGCTCCTCCTGAGCCCTGCACACTCAGCTCTCAGCAGGGAAGGAGCACCTGAGCCCTCCCCCCAAAGGCAGTGCAGGTTGTTGTGCTGGTTGCAGGGTGACCCAGCTGACCTGCCTGCTTCTGATGGGGGCTTTTATGCCACGCTGGCTGAAGTCACAGAGCAAAAGCTGCTTCCAAGGCCATCATCATTGATTTCTCTCTGCTGCTGCTGCTGCTGAGGTCAATGAGTTAGTGTTATTATGATTCTTACCCATAAATATCCATGGGAAAGCTCTCATTGACTCCTGCATAAGTGAGGACAGGGCAATACTCTTGGAAATCCCATCTGCTGCATTGCAGTTTGCTGCTCCAGAGAAACAGGCAATGGCTATGCACGATGTGTTATGAAGGCTGAAATACTGGTACTTCAAAGAGTGCTTAATTAGTTCAGATAGGTCACAGGCCCTCAGAAAGTACCAATTGTTTCTAAGGTTTTATTCCCTGCTGATGCCATTTTTTGCCCAACTGACAGATGGAAAGTGTGCTTGCAGTGACCTTGTCTGAATATTCTTTTTTTATCATTTACAGGGAAGTCAGAAACACGAGTAACAAATTCCTTCAGTAATTTGAACAACGTACATCCTTCTACTAAGCAATCTGTGTCATCACCTGATTTTGAAATAAGTTCCTATTAATAAGCTATTCCACCTATAAATAATTATCATCAGGAAATCAGTTTTGAGATTGCTACAGTGCAAAAGAATAAACATTCTATCACATGTTTTTATTTTTTCCTGTGGTTGTAAGCTTTTTTCAGTAGTGTCCTGAATTCAGGACACAACTGGGAAGAATAGTCATTGTTATTTCTATGTGAAAGGGAAGACTATTTATTTTTCTGATTTGTTCTCAAATCAAGACAGTTTTTCTTGACTTTCTTAGTTCTTAATTACCACTTTTTTTCTGGTACTGTGAGCAGTTAAAGAGAACACACCTCCCCATACCTGTCAATCCAGCAAAACTGAGAACTTCATCCTTTATCAAAAGATGGCAACAATCAATAATAAATTAAAGAACACAGCTATAAATTATTCATGAGAGTAAATCCCAATAAGTAAAGTATGCCACATGATACAGAACATTAAAAATTTGCATTTCTTGCCATATCCAGATCAATATTAAAGAGATTGTTAAATTGAGATCAGGGAAAACAGCAAACATGGGAAAAAATCAAAAGTGAACCACAACCTAAAATCCATAAATCAGTCAGTCATAAATAATTAAGGTGGACAACCATTCCTTTTGTAGAATATACAATACATTTAGAGACCAGCATTTGTTTGGATAAAATTTCAAAACTTACACTAAGCAACTCTCTTGGCTTGAATTTTTATTTACTAGCAGCATTAGTCGTTCAGTACATTGCAATCAGATGAAAGCTTGGAACCTCACTTTTAGCTGATGTAAACCTACTTAACTCCATTAAAGCTGTTGGTGATGTAGGATGTTAATCTCCCTAAATCTGGCCTGTTCATTTGATCAGAAATGAAACAGTAAGCAAACACCTGAACAATACTTTGGCCTCCCCTGCACTCTGCTGAAGCTGATGGAAATTCTCTCACCTGCTTTGGACCAGGCTTCCTGCTGGGATTTCATTTTCAGATCCAGAAATTTAGGGAACATAGCTAAATACAGAAAAAAAACCTGTCAAGAACTTTCCTCAACCTACCCCTGAAAACATTTAATGCAATAGGCTGAGTGAATGATCATTGGACTTTTTTTCCCTAGTGGGGCATTCATGGGGTTCTACACCCCAAAAGAATGACACCCAATTGCTGCTGAATCGTGACTTCGTATCTTCAAGCACTGATATTCAGGATATACGATGACAAAAGAGATTCTGATTCCTCCAAAAAGGCAAGAAAAATGTAACTATAGTTGTAGCAATGCAGATCTCTGATGTCAGAGCCTCTCACGTGGCATCTGATGATGGCAATGATGTGTTGAGCCCCAGCACAGGCAGAGGCCGTGGGGGTGAGCTCTGCCTGACAGATGCACCACGTAATTCCAAGGGTCTGCTGCTCATCTCTGGGGGATCCCAAATAGGCAAACAGCCAAGGCACTGCACACCACCTCCCTGGGAGAAACCTGTTGTCTTGTCAGCACAATAAATGTGTTAAGCATCATTAGCAAGATTCTTAATTACCTGTTTTGAATTAAGTAATGGCACATGGTTTTTACTGCTGCAGAAGAAAAAACTGATAATTTCTGGACAGATAAAGAATTATGCCTAAGAAATTACTCCAGCAGTGGAGCCAAGGTAAAAGTAGATGTAAACACATTACAAATTGAATTCAAATTCTGCAGTTGATAGTATTTTCTAACTTGGAGAATAATGAAAATTCACACTGAATTTTCTGCAACAACCATTTGAACTGGAGGAAAGAGACACCCAATTCCTTCTGAAATGAATGGGAATGCTTTTTGCAGTGCCCAGAGGCAGGTTTTGAGAACTTTATCCTTGATCTTTTCTGATACAATGGGTTCTGTTCCAGTCAAGGGCTATAATGAAAAGCTGTTTCTCTTGCTTTCTGACAACAATGCCTGAACTACTTCTGCCAATTCAGAGTGACCAAACACACATGTTTTTTCCAGTACATGCAGTTTCCTCTTCCTCTTAACACTTTTGTCCAACCTGGTTTATTTTCTTCTTAAATACACAATTTAATAACAGATTGCATTATATGTAAAAAGCCACTCATGCATTTAACATATCAGTACTATTTCTCAGCATGGTGCAGACCTCAGATGCAATCACCTCCACATTACTGAATATAGAAAAATGTTTCTTCATTTCAGCTTCAGGACAGAAAAAGTAAATTTTCAGCATTATTTCCTAAGGAAAGCATTTTGCTCTATTAAAACTACAAATACACTGGATGAACATGAGACTGTTTGCATTTTTTATTATTTTTTTTATTTGGGATTTCTGCTTAGATGGGGTATTTCCTGTTTGTTCTATTTCATCTGTTCTGTATATGCAAATTGAAGAGACTATAAAACTATAAACCTGATTATGGTCAAGTTATGATTTACAGTAGAAGTGTCCATTCCTAAATGGACAATTTCCAGCTTTGTTCTCATAAACATAAAATGCTTTGACTTAAACAAAATATCATCATCATCCAAGCATGTTTTTGCTCCAGCACTCATTGTGATCAGTTTAACATCCACTGTTACCCTCAGAGACTTGTCCATTCATGCCAGGTACAAGGGAGAGATACCTCTCAAATTCTTCTACTTTCTATTCAGATCCTCACAGTACACCCATTTCTGCTGGAATGGGATGAATGTTCTCACAGCAATGGCAATAAAGGTCCTAACCTGGGACCAAATGTCATCCCACCCATGGAAAACTACAGCAGTATTTCAGAGGGCACGTGGCCTTTGCTAGAAAGTTATGATGTAACAGCAATTTCTCCAGTAACTGGTAAAAAGGAAAGCTTTCTTAGATGTTTTGGGTTTTTGGAGAAGGCACATTCCAAGCTACAGTCTGATTGTAAGCCCTTATACCTATCATCATCATCATCATCATCATCATCATCACCATCATCCATTTTTCTTTATTCCAGTTACTAAACTGTTCTTATTTTAACCCATGATTTTGTTTTCCAGTTCTCCTGCCCATCCAGCCAGGGTGGGGATGGAGGTGGGTGTATGAGAGAGCAGCTCTGTGATATTTGGTTGCCCACTGGGGTTAAGCCAGGACAACTACTGACAAACCTCAGATGTTACTTCTATTGTATGTGTTTAGTTGAGTGAGGTTTTAGTGCACTCAAGAAGTGCTCAGAACCAGAATAAGTCCATTTTCATCAAGGATCTGCAGAAAAAAGGCTGCAGGCTGGAGCTGCAAAAAAAGATTAATAAGCTAAGGTCTTCAGAAAATATAGTGTTCAAGGAAGCTTAGAAATATTAAAGTATGAAATATTAGGGCAGGTTATACTGTGCTGTGCTCAGGAAAATTTCCTTGAGAAACAGGAACATATTGAACACACTGAGGATGTTTACATAAGCATCATCATCAAAATCATCACCACATCTGCAGAGGGTTTTTTGCCAGTAACATCTCCCTTTGTTCTTTCAGTTGGCAGGGCCATAACTTTTAAATTATTGCATAATCTTAGACAGATGACTTCAGGTAAGGCCTTTCAGGCAGTGATGGTGACACAGAGCTCACCATGAGGTCAGGATTCATTAGGAAATGTAAATATATCTCTTGAAGATGGATGGATAATGGCAAGGAGCAGTAACAGCAGAATAAAGAAAAAAAAAAGAATGTCCCGATTGCCTGATGAATCTGAAATACATTCCATTTGTGAGGAAGACAGGAGGAGCTGTGTGCTCTCCCAGCCAAACAACATGTTTCACCAGCAGGGACTGGATTGTCAAATGCATGAGCCACTTCAGCTGGCAGAGTACCCTGATGAAATCAACTTATTTACAGCCCTGGATTTCTAATGCATTGGTTTCCTAATGCACAGTAAGAAGGTGTCATAGGAATTTTGTCTAAAGCACATTTAAAGAATGAGATAGCAGCACTGCTGTGCTCTACGGGATCCTGGACGTCACTGTCCCTAAGAGTAGGCCCTAAGAAAGATAAATTAGGAGAAGGTGATTAATTAACCACCCTCTCAGTTAGTCTGGACTCTGTCAGACTTCTCAGTATTCCCTTTCAGCAATGGGACAGACATGCTTTGGGTTTTGCCCTTTATGGTTTTTCTCTCCCTGATATAGGAAGTCAAACAGCGACTGGGTCGTGGGGACTGCAGGAGGTTTCACAGCACGTGGCTTGAGCTGGCCCAGGTGAGCCGAAGGCAAGGACAGCTGGCTCTGGTGGCTACAGCTGTAGAAACAGTCAGGTTTGAGCATTTCTATTAACTCATGTTGGGGTAGGGGCCACCTGCCTGTGGCAGTTTCTCTCTGCTGTGCTGTGATTTATTGTGACAGGAGCCAGGGTTAGTGTTATCTCACCCTGCTGCTGGAATGATGATTATGTGCTTTACCTTGACATTACTTGATGCAGTGCTCTCTCTCCCTCCAAGAGAGTCGGTGTTTGCAGGGTTTCTGTGTTTCTGCAGGAACTTTGCCAGCATCTGGCAGGTGAGCCCTGCAACAATGTACCTCTGCATCAGGAAAAATCCAACCACAAAACCACCATGGGACAACAGAAAGACCAGAGGAACACTGGTCCTCCTTTTGCTGGCTGAGGTATGAGGTCTACTCATAGAAACAGTAATAAAATACCCTCCAAACAGGGGAAAAAAACCACCACAACAACAAAAAAGCCAACCCTGTACTGTTTCAGAATTACCCCAGCAGGAGACAAAACCAGTCTTAGAACTGGCCTTTGCCTTGCTTCTGCTTTGCTGCTGCAGGGTACTACTAAAGTTCTGGCAAATCAAAATTCTGTCCCCTCTTGTCCAGGCAGGAGGAGGTGATGCCAGCCCTGGGAGAAAGGCACAGGCCAAAGGCATGGAGAATGTAAAGGAGCAGCTCCCACTCCTGGACCTCACACAGCTCCTCTGAGGGTGGGGGATAAATCCTTCCTACCATTATTCACTCTTGTAGACTTAATCACAGCCTCACTATCAGTGATCAACCCCTCTGTGATCATAGCTAGAGATGTAAAACCTGGATGGAAGGGGAGTTGGGTTTTCCTTTTTGTTTTGTTTGTAAATGTAGACATTTATTATTTTACTAAATTTGACCTTACCAAGAAACAGGTCACGGTCCTCTTACACCTGGCAAAGAGAGTTCATTATGCCACTACTACTATTTCACTTTTTATGGGGATTTACTGACAAGTTGAAACACAAAGTAGGAGTGGTCCAAATGTCCTCATGACGTGACAGGAACAATAAAAAACTGAGCAAATAAGTATGAAGAATGCCAGATTTTAGTAAAATCAAGAGACACAGTGCAGGGAATTTTAACAGCAAATACCTTTTTAGACTGGGTTTTTTATCATTGTCAGCTAAATCAGCTGATAGGATTTCCTGAAAAGTCTTATTTAAGATGTTGTTCTGACTTATTTATAAATATGTCATGGCACAAAGATTTGTGAGTTCATTTTTAGGAATAAATTAGACTATAAAGGTTAAATAATGGAGGGAAACAATGAACATCTGTGACATTGTGGTGCCACATAAAACCACTGTTAGTGGGATTTGCTGCTTACAGACACCTGCTTAACAATGATGCCAAAGCCCACCTGTCTCCTTAGCTTTGACAGATGACCAGAATCACCCAAAAGCCTTGATTCTGAAAGACAGCTCATTTATTTAGACACATACATTCTCTATAACCAGTTGATAAAAACATATAATATATATAAAATAAAATGTTGAAACAGGCTTTTGAATACTGAAACTTTAATCCATCTAGTTGTTGAGTTTAGCATGGAACAATGATCAAAATTTGGATTGCCAGAAAATAAATCCCCTGACTTACTTTCCTGTCCTTTAGGCATCATCATACCATCTTTTGCAGCCATAGTTAGAATGACTGCAGTAATCACTAGCCAGGGATTTCTTATTACCTCAGTGCTGAAAAAAAAAAACAAAAAACAAAAAAAACCAACCAAAGCTCCATTTATTTAGGAGACTCCTGTTATCTCTGCCTACCCTCAATGTGACTTTGTTCGAATTTAGGTGACTTAGAAGAGAAAGCAGTGAGCACCCCAGACACAGTCCTGGCAGGTATTTCAAGTGTGGAACCATAATTGCTGGCCAGAGGAAGTGCAGCTGGAGGTGCCTTCCAGTGCTTTAACAGCTGCATGCAGAGGAGAATGTCTGCCTTCAGTCACATCATGGTGCTATCCAGGGGCATCCAAATATGTTCTCATATTTATACATAACCTGTTTGGAGTTGCCTGGTTTTGTCCATGAGTACTTTTTCAGTTTCCATCTTGTAAATATGAAGCACATATATCTAGGAGTAATTATGTTTGATTTTATTTTTCTTCACATTAAAGGGTTGTACTTAAAATATATTATTCAAGAACATTTATAAATTTTTCTGCTACCTTTGACTAATATGCAATTCCACAACAATAAAAATGTAATGGAGCTATGAATTACAATTAATTGTGCTTAGACTGTTTTATTTATCAGAAATACTTTTAAAAACATTTCTGCAGTAGCCTGTATGTTTTATTCAGTTGTGAATTCTGTTTTGCTGATGCATTTCCATATTTTTCTTCATGTTTAATAATTTACTAATTTTTTTTTCACTTTGAGAGTATAACTGAAGCTTGTTCAATGTTTTTTTTTTACATTTCAATGCTGCATATTTATAATTATACTGATATTAAATTTAAAGTTGTAATGTTATGATTCCTCACTTTCATGACTATGAATAGAAATAGAAAATGCATCAGATCATATAAAAATAAAATATTTTGTGGAAAAACCTTTCTTAATAAAGATTAAACTTGTCTTGGAATGATTGTTTTTGGGAATTTATATTACAAAAGTAGACATCAAGTAAGAAAATACAATTTAAATTACACCCAGTGATTGCAGTCCGTATCAAGTTCTAAGAGCTAATTTCTAACATCACTTTAAATTTTATATTCAATTTGCAAAGCCTATTTCTCCACTGGCAAAGAGTCATGAAACCCACAATGTGAGCTGGAGTAAATCAGCACAGTTTCACTGAAATCTGTAAATACAACAGTTTCCATCAGCTAATGAGCAACACAACTTTTGCAGAGAACATTTTGTTGTACCAACATCTATTTTCTCTACACAGCCCTGGGCAATGTCTGCTCACAGAAACAGACAAAACCTATGACTTTGATGTAACACTGAAAACTTCTGACAATCCTGCTGTAGTTACAGGCACCAAATGTTCCTGCCCAGCTGATGGACTCCACCAGCAATGCTGAAGAGATTTTCAGAATCAGGTTTTCTCACCTCCCAGGTTTTATCTTGAAGCTGGCCTAAGCTGGTTTAGAGGATGTGGGCACCCAAAAGCTGTTTCATCTGAAAAGAGGTGCTGGCTGCATAATTGTCCCCTCTGAGCATCTCCCGTGCATTTTATGTTTAGGCACCTTCCTGTCCTCCTAATGGAGAGGTCTAGCAGTCTTCCATTCCAAACCAAGGTTTCTACAAGCTGAGGGCATAGCAAACCTTGTTAGACACCTGCTAAATAAAGAAGCAGCCCACAGATTGCAGGGGATCAAGGCAGGCAGACACTCCAGGTTTTGTCACAGGAGGGACCCAGCTGGGACAGAGAGCTCCTGACACAGCAGTACCAGCACTGCTGCTAATGAAGCACTTTTCCAATGAATAAATTGAAGATTCTCCCCTTCAGGAAGGTTAATCTAGCACCTTTCACGAACACAGTACTCATTAATATGTATCTTGCATTTCTAAAACCTTGTCTCCAGCTAAAAAAAAGAACCTCTTACACACAGCGATTATAACTTTAGCTATTCATATTTCCTTTTCATCTTCCCCACTTCCTGGGGTCTTAAACATGAAGAAAATTACTGCATTGCATTTGTACATCCATAAGTGGCAATAAACCTTTTTAAAATATAAACACCACTGTGGATTTGCATGTCTTGTGAGAGAAAATATGATGGGAGAACTTCGTAACCCAGCATTTATTTCACTAGTTTGTATAAACATATGATTTAGTTTTTATTCTCTGTTCTTGTCATAATTTTTGTCAGCCCAACAAGGCATTGAAGCTCAGGCCCAACTTTAAATTTGTGCTTATTCTTGTTTCCTTCACCGAGACTTAGCAAGAGCCCAGGCAGAGAACAGAATGGGACTCTATGGGATGTGGGAGGTTTAGGAACTGCATAAAAGGAGCTTGTGGTGGTACCCGTCTTCAATATCCTACCAGAAGGTCACTATAAATCAACTTACTACAGAAACTGATTTTAGGCAGAAAGGAAATGAAATTGCACTGAGTGCAGTGGGTATTTTAAAGTAGTCTCTTAGGATGGAAGTTTGCCTGTTGGCAATGCTGCAGTTGTGGATATTACAAATGAAACATTCTGAACGTGAAGGCTTTGGCACTGGAGTGACTATCCTTGATACCAGGTAGAGGAGCAAGAAAGGGAGGGAACCATCCCACTATCAGCTCGTTAACATTCCTGACAAGTGCACTGAGGACACTGCAAAAGCACCACACTGCTAATGCTGCCATGTGAGCAATAAGACATGCCAAATTCTAAAAACCACCTCCCTCAGGGGAGCAACTGAAAGCTGTTTACAATAGATCAGAAACTCCTGTCTGAGATTTATCAGCGACTGTCACAGGTGAGAAGTGTTTACTAACAAAGCCAGAACAAGTGACAGAGAAGGTGATGACTCCTTCAGGATGCTCAGCCTTTGGAATAATTCATCTTTTAGCAGCAGCCATGGCAGGTCCCAAACTGGAGCTTTCAGCAGCAGCTTGGGCAGAGCAAAAGCATTCCCTTCCCTGGGCAGATCTAATCTATCCCAACTGTATCTGCAGCTGCCCTGAGGCAGTAAGGGAAATGGAAAATGAATCAAAGTGGATCTGATTCTGACTTCCAAGAGAGCACTGCAGAGATTCATTTCCCTGTATTTGATTTGACTAGATTAGATTAGAAGAAGTTCTTTACTGTGAGGGTGCTGAGGCCCTGGCACAGGTTTCCCAGAGAAGCTGTGGATACCCTTGGAAGTGTCCAAGGCCAGGCTGGATGGGGCTTGGAGCAACCTGGTCCAGTGAAAGTGTCCCTGCCCTTGGCAGAGGGGGTGGAACAAGGTGATCTTTAAGGTCTCTTCCAAGCCAATCCATTTTGAAATGAAATTCTGGGACACCACTTTTTCTAATTGCCTCAGGAAACCAGAGGCTTTGCCTACCTAAGGCTCTCTATCAGCTGTGTCATACAACCAACAGAAATATTATTTTTCTATTCTGCTCTCACAGTTCATAAATTTACTCTAAGGATTGGGTGGAAATTGCAGTTGGTAACTAATGAAGGAGAACTGAGAAGTCCCTAAAAGAAGCTGGGAATTTTTTGATAGATATCTCATTATGTTATATTTTGACTGCTCAACCAGCTGTTCTTTTTTAAAATAAACCCTTCATTCCAGGTTTGCTGCAGTACATCACAATTTTTTTGAGATTCTAGTGAGCATTTCCTTCTACTTTTGGAAGCATCTTTCAGGCCCTGACAAGTATCTTCCAGGAAAACTGACTGCAAGTACACCTGTCTTCTGAAATTAAACACCCACTGCCATTTGCAAGCAGATTTCTTTAGAGACAACCAAAAGCATGCAGACCTCAGTGCCTCTTTTCTTTAGGCCTCTAGCAGCCAGAAACATCACATTTTTATTGGCCCTATCACATATTTGCATCAATCTCAATACAATAAACCCAGTCTCCTCACCACACCAACATATACTGCTCATTACAAAAATTAACAGCTCCATGAGCAGGAGGGGGGATCATTGTCAGCTCTGATGGATGGGCAGAAGCTCTGTTCTGCATCTTCCTTGTCTGCTGATACCCTGTGCCAGGAACTGCATCATAAAGATTCACCTCCTTTCTTTCCTGTGGCCACACATTAAGTTTTCCAGCTTTTTAAAGTCTGTTATAACATAAATATTCATCAAAAGCAAGCTAAAAGAAGACAGGATAAGAATAGTATGTGACTACATCAAAAGGTATTTCCAAAGAAACTGTTTTTTCATATATCTTTTTTCAGTTATTGAGAACATTATAGCTCTTGTGACCTAGATCACAGGGCCTTGGCAAATGCAGATAACTGTCCCTTTCTCATATATTGAGTCCCCTGTTCTGATTCCAAGCTCTTTGGGAAATAAATGACCTTCACTGCATGGCTTTAGAAAGAACCAAAATTGCTCTCTAATCCTTATTGCTGTTTATGTGCTCTGGTCTAAGTAGTTCTAGATAAAAAGCTACCCGTGTTTTCACACCTGGATCTTTTCAGTAGAGTCATTAAGAAGTTTCTCAGCAATACCTACATTTAAAGGCTTACAACACAATTCCAGTGAAACTCCTCTAGGTATCTTGAGGTTACAATAGACTGTGATAACCAGCAGTTTGCAAATGGTAGCCTGCAGCCATAACAGAAGGCTTGCTTGATTTCTCTATTCAAGGGGTGGGAGAGTAAAGCAATAAATATGCAATGTGCTTTCCTCTGTGGAAAAGAAAGCACAAAACCACAACAAACAGGAGCAGACAACAACATTGGGAGATAACACGACTAAAATAGAGACAAGTTGCAGCCTGAGGGCATTAACCTGCCTTTCCTTAAACTTCTGTTGTGCACAATCATTGCCTACAGGACCCTGGTTTTGCTGAACTTTTTAGCATCCAAAGATAATTAGATGAACCACATCAAAGCAAATGATGACCAAATGAACTTTTATCCTTCCTTCCACCTTGTCTTTCCCTGCATCATAAATGGAACCAACTTCCATCATCCCTCCTTTATGAACTTACCATTTTCCCCTCCATGTCGTTTATCTATTGTGTCCAGGATTTTCTCTGGCTTTTTTTTTTTTTGTCCAGGTTTTTTTTTGGTTTTTTTTTTTTTTTTTTTTGGTAAGTTTTGAAGAGCTTTAGAAAAGGAAGAGGCAAAGGAATAAAGACAGGCATCTGAGAGAGCAATAATAAAACTGGGTGGCAGCTGGAAAAAAATAATCACATGAATTAGGCAAGATTTATAGCTACTGAAAGAGAACGTGACTCCACTGACACCAACAATCTAAGAAATGTGTGCAGATATGCATTTTTCTCTTATATTGCCATTCACAGCAGCAGCACTGCTAAAGGAATCCCCTGACTTTCCACTAACACAGTGCAATCCTGTTTCTCTCATACTACCAAATACATTTATATCTAAATCATAGAATTCATTGCTTTATATTTCACTTTCTGACACATAGTCATGGCTGATTCTCAGAGTTACTTCTTCTCTCAGCAAAAACCATATTAATATCCCTGCGAGTGAATATCTAGTGAATTTATTATAAGAGGAAATGGTTAGACACATACAAACCTCAGAGCAATTTAATCCATGCATCAAAACACAGTGCTGAATAAATTGAAAATGGGAAGTGTGATACAGATCTATGTTTGGAGTAGAAGCAAAGAAAGTCACTCAAGTAGTTTTCCTATCACAAATTAAACTACTTAAGATTTCTTAATTCAAAGCCATAAAAAATTCCTTCCTGTGGGCACTGCAGAGGAGTACATTATAATTAAAATAAACAGCTTGAAGTTCTATCAAATCAGATTTGGTTCGGGGTTCTTTTGTCATTAGGTTTTTTTCCCCAATCTAATTAGAAATGCAGTGAATTGGATGGAAGACAATATGTTGAGGCTTCAGTGAAGCAGCAGAGATGCAAAAATCTTAGTTCAGAAGTGGGATGGGCTATTGATGTCAGCCATCCTGAAGCAACATATAATTTACTCCTTTTGAAAATGCTTAGAATTTCCAGTTTATTACAGAATCCCACATGTGATCTGCTAGGATTGAGTTTAATACATAAATGAGGAAAAATACATTACAAGGTTTAAAACCTTAAACTTTCATGGTTGAAATAGTTTTACCTTTATGAAAAAGCCCCAAGCACAATACAGCTGAATGACTGCTCACTGTGACTTTCTGAGAGACTTCCTCTGCTCCACTAAGAGCAACTTAAATGTGCTTTTTTATTTTTTCTTTCAATGAGTCAGAAATTGTCCTTTCTATAACCTGAGGCAGCATTTACTGCTCTTCTAGGTGGTACAGCATTGTTATCATTCTAGATATTATGTTGCCCAAATGCCATGTAATCTAGTAGGGGAGCTGTCAGCACTTTGAAGTTTGGGTTTATTTTTACTGCAGCAAATTAGTGTTTCACATACAGGCAAATCCCAAAGCAGGGGGTCTGGCAGCACTCAGGGAATTCAGGCTCAGAAATCCCAGGCCAGCACAGGAGTCTGGTATCAACAGAGCCAGAACCACCTCACACACCCGTGCTTCAAGCAGGGACTGAGAGAGAAGGAGACTGACTCCTCCTGCTGATTGCACAGCTCCCACCCCACTGCTGTCCCAGAACCAACCACTGCAATAGCTCAGTGGCAGAAGTGGCACCCAGCTCCCAGGGATGGAGCTCCTGTGCTGGGCTGCACGGTGACACCACAGGGGACATCACAGGGGACACTACAGGGGACATTACAGGGGACACCACAGGGAACATTACAGGGGACATTACAGGGTACACCACAGGGGACACTACAGGGGACATCACAGGGGACACTACAGGGGACATTACAGGGGACACCACAGGGGACATCACAGGGGACATTACAGGGCACATCACAGGGGACACTACAGGGGACACCACAGGAGCCATCACAGGGGACACTCCAGGGGCACTGCACATCTACAAGGGCTCTCCATGCAGACCTGCTCCTTTCAGAGGCAGCTGACATCCATGGTGTCACCTCAGGGTGCTATAACACAGTAGATTAATAACAACCACAATAATTAGATAATACAGCCCTATTTTCAAAGGTGTGCTGCCACTGTCTTTGAAGATAGCTGCTTGATATCTGCACTCTGAGGATTGGAGTCCTGGTGCAGATCCACAGAGCTCTTTGGAAAGTGGGCAAACTGATGCTGAGCTCTCTGGATCCCTCGAGAGAACCAAGTTCTTTTAAAAATTTGATGCCAGATGAAAAACTGGTTTTGCCCGTGAGAAAGTTCTGTTGGCAAACAAGTAGAAAAAAAAAAAAAAAGAAAAAAAGGAAAAGTGCAAATTACATTCCAAGTATATCTTCCTGTCTGTCTTCCCAGTTTATCCCAGAAAGCCTGAGAAATTTCTCTGTGCTCTGAGGTAACACAGCCTCATCTTAATGCAGGAATGTGAATGCAACAGTGGAAACAATAGGGGTACATCCAGATAAACATTCTGGATCTGGATCAGTTCTTTGTGAGTATTTTTAGCTAGGGGAAAACTATTCAACCGTGTTCAAAGCAGCAGTTAATTTTCTTTTTTCTGTTATTTATTTTTTTTCCAGAATGCAACATATTTGCATAGCATCTTGAATTCCTCTGGGGTTTGGTATAGAATTTGCTCCCTTCCACTTCAAATGCCTTATTGTTTGATTTTGGTTGTTGCCTTTTTTTTTTTTTTTTTTTAAAGTCAGAAGCAGAAAAATTCTTGATGGCTACAATAGGTATTCTTTTACCCTTACATTGATTCTTCAGCTTTGGCAATCTTACAGAGGTGTTACACCATACAAGCGAAAGTAGATTTACTGGTGACAACAGTAAACCATGTTCAAGCTATAGTGCAGCATTTTTCTCATGAAGAGTTTCCCATTCCAGCAACAGCAAGGATTTCCTAGAGCTGCTGAGCCTGTGCAGAGCTGCCAGACTGCAGTTGTGCCACTGCCTCTGCTCAGGGCACTGGGGTGAGCTGGGGAGAGCTGAGGGTGTAGCAGATTGTGCTGAGGGCTAAATACTGGATAATTTCTGTGACTATTTAAATACAAGGTGCTAGTGAGCTCTCATTCCCATGAAATCACAACACAGCCTCAGCATCTGAACCAGCCCAGGCACAACTTTCACCTTCCAGCTGTTTTATTCTCTAGTACTTTTAATATTTCCACATCTGCATATGATTTTGTGTCAAGCACCTAAATTATTCCTATTGAAAAGGTGCCATATAAACCAGTTTCACTATTGCTACTGTTAAAAAGTATGAGTTGTAATTTCTTCCCCGAGGAGATTTTAATGCACAAGAAAAATACAGCTTCCCTGAATGTGGCTTGAAAATTTATCAGGACTGGAAAGCTTTTGTCCAAGTATCTCATATTTACAGCAATGTGATCTGTTGCCCAGTGTGATTAGCACACACCAGATCTACAGCCCTGACAGGGCTGCTTTGTTCATTTCCTAGAGGACATAAACCATCACCAACATGTGATTTAACATTCTTTATCTGAGTTCATTCCTGTGAAGCCAAACCCAGCAGTGCCCCTGCATTAAATGCAGCCAGTCACACAGAAGGAGGGGCTCTAGTCTCCTATGGTGGTGCATTGACACTCTAGACAATGAGGAGAATTAAAAACCAAAATATTGATCCATTTCTGTTCTTACATTTATACAACTCAGGGTGTTTGTGCTGTGGGTGCATTGTATTTCTTGGCATATATGAATATTTAAACCAGAATAATTGCCTTTGTATCCAGAGGATTTAGTACCTGGAATTCAAATGAGAAAGCAAAATCCACTCCCATTCCATTTATTAGGTGATGAAATTGTACTGAATTACATCAATTCATCTTCTCTCTCTTCATTTCAAATAACATGCTCTGTTTTAAAAGGGTAAAGAAAGTGTCAAACAGCCCAAACTGGTACCCACTACTGAGCAAATGGAGGGCAACAAAGTGAGAGGGCTTGGGATGCTGGCTAAATTTCTGGAGTAGAGGCTTCAGTATTTGCCCTTCTTACCAAACATGTAAAAAGGATTTTGAAAAAACTTTCACTGGAAATTGTCTCTTTTTGTGCAAATATAAACTTGTCAAAGAAAAGATCAATGTGTAAATAGGGACACACAAATTTCCCAGTTATACACAGAAAAAAAATAGACTATTTTCTTTTGCATGCCCCAAAAAGTGTGCATTCCTAGCAACTGCCTCACAAAGAACAAAATTGAAGTGCAGAAACAATACCATCTGATTACAAAGCACAGAGGATTAACACTTATTGGCAGTCAACAGGGAGGACAGAATTCATTCTCACTTTCTCAGTTCACAACACTGAGAAATACATCTGCAGAAAATCAAAGCCTGCATTGATGATGATCAGAAAAAGAGCTAATTTTATTAGAGCAAATAGCTGTAAGTAGCCATGTGGTTTTCAGCAACCTGAAGAAGCATAACATTTTTTGAACTAAATTATTCAGCTTCTCTCCCAACCTTTTCATCAAAATTCTCACCTCAATCTGCAAGAATATTTTGCTCACTGGCTGCACTTTTAAATGACCAGCAATCAAGATGGTTAAGCTACATTACAAATCTAGCCTTCTGGTTATGGATTTTTAATTACTCTCAATTACTCCTTCTCTTTTTTGATCCCTTATTATTTGTTTTTGCCAAACACCATCCCAATCCAGAGGCCATTCAACTCAGCAGGAGTCATTCCATTAATGAAGTTTTGATCTGTAACAGCTTCTTTCATTTGCATTACAGACTATCAGGATCAAATCACAGCTGAATGATGTGGTAGAGCAAATTGACTCATGAGCAGTGTAGAGTCTGGCTTCCAGATAACTCCTGTCCTGCTCCCACCCCCATCCCTTCTCCCTGGATAATTCCCATTTCCCCACAGCTCTATCCCAGCTGTTCTGCCCTGCACATTGCCAGACACCTTGCTAGTATTCTCCTCTCCCACAGCAGCTGCCTCTGGTCCCCAGGCCCTTCCCCAGCTCCATCCCACCTCAGAGCAGCCATCCTGGCAGGCTGATTGCTGCTCCCTGTGCTGTGCAGGCCACGAGCTGGCTGAGAGGCTGCTATAAACTCAGCTGAGAGCAAGGGAGTACTCCCAGTTTATCTCTCACTAAAGGCTCTTTGCCATGTAGCTAGCTGTCAATTTTAACAGGATATGTAGGAACCTAACACCTTCCAGATCTCTCTGTGCTATCAAAGTAGCGGATATTTGCAAATTTGGTTGGAGTTTGCTAAAAAAATATCAAAAGCTGCTAGGAAGTAAGTGACTCACAGATGGACAATGTCATCGCGAGTCATGTTTCCTTAAAAAGCCAGACTAAATGTTCCCAGAAGAAGGTTACAGTCTTATAAAATCACAGACCAGGTATGAGTGATAGTGCACTGGCAGCCAAATCATCCATTTTCAAGAGCAGGGTCATAAAAGAAGAGTTCGTTTGCTCAAGAGAAGTAATTCTGATGTGCATTTGCAGTAGAGTGCGTAAAGCTCTCAAGGTTACTGAATCAGGAGTGAGGGAAGACTTGTTTCCAGCCAGCTCCCAGGCTGCAGGTCACTGCAATCCCAAACAAGTGATCACAGTTAAACAGCTTATCCTGTTTGTTCTAGAGTTTAACTTGAAACAGAACAGAAAATCTCAACTACCCTTGAATTTTTTACCTGGAAACTGAGCTGAACCTCACTATGTCTTTGTAAGGCTGAATTGCACTCTGAAATTTGAAATGCTCAGCTTTAAGAGGAGTAATTTTCATTTTATTTTATCCACAAAGTTTAACTTTCCTTCCTGCTTTTGTATCAGGAGAAGAAAGTGAGCTTTGCTCACCAAGAGAGCTCATGCAGAATGTCAGACCATTGTCCTCTAGCTGCACATTCAACTGTTGTTTACATCTGCAGGTTCCACTGGAGAAATAAACACACTGAGCACAACATTGCCATCAGTTAAAATACCAAGCTGCCTTTTCACAAGACAGGCTGTGCATAGCCAAGCATCAAAATATGTTCCCGGTACTGTTATTATCATGATAGGACCAAAGAGTCTTCACATTTTAATGATGTTATCTTCTAGAGGGATGATAATAATTTAACCTGCTTCAGTGGAGACAATAAAAATTTGTGTACTTTTACACATCTCCCTGC
This sequence comes from Chaetops frenatus, assembly GCA_013400775.1. Taxonomy (NCBI): domain Eukaryota; kingdom Metazoa; phylum Chordata; class Aves; order Passeriformes; family Picathartidae; genus Chaetops; species Chaetops frenatus. The sequence goes on from VZTR01025649.1 coordinate 114,285, forward strand.
TGTCAATACTGGATTATTTCCACATTTTTTTCTTTATGTGGAATGAATAACCATCTACCAAACACAAATAACAACTAACAAGCTGAGATAAACCCATAGAATAATGATTACTATAAGATCCTTGACTTTTTCCTCTCTGTCCTTCAAACAAAAACTCTTAAAAGTTAACAAACTGAATTTTCTCTTTGACAGAAACACCAAATAATGCTTGAAACACTGCCCACATCTGTGAAACTATATCTAATCAAATTCACGCCTGCATTGGTTGCCTGGGTAACAATCAGACAGTTGCTCCTACAAACAAACTGCAAACAGCAGAGGAAAATGTACTCTAACTGGAAGTACCTACTTCTCCGAGCCTGAGCCTTGTTAGTTTAAGAAATAATCATCTATAATATGATCTTATTCACGAGGCAGTGGATGAATGGAGGAGGGATATTATGGACTGATTGGCTCACTCATGAGGATAAGGAAGACGTAGGAAAGGTTGTGAGCAAATGAACATAAAAGCTCAGCTCCATTTTTATCATTCTCTCCCTTTCTTCTCCCTAAGAAGCACAGCATGGCATTTGGATGTAACTGCATGTCCCTGCATAAAAGGGTGACTCATTACTCCTTTTTCAGCCCATAGTTGAAGCTATTGTCCACGTTTCCCCCTCCCAGCACAGGCCCCCAGTTGATCAGCTCCGTGTTAGGCTCACGGCACACAGAAGGGATGGCTCAGGGACCTATGGAGCTGTGATAGGCACTGCCTGCAAAGGCCGGCGTTTCCACAGCAACAGGGATCACTCAGGAGCTCTGAGCCAAACTTCATCTCCACCCCATTCCTCCCCCCGTGTGTCTGACCACACAGGTTTCCTTCTTCAGGCTGGCCACAGGCGTTTCTGGGGGAATCCAGCCACGCTGGGACGGGTGACTGTCCCTCACTCACTGAAATGTGGGAGCTGTGCACACAAGTGTTGGCTTCGGGGCTCACGTGCCTTTCAAACAAGTCAAGTTTGTTAGCCTCAAGCACTCAAAAAGTAGGTTTTAATAAGTAAGATTTACTTACATAAAATCTTGAGATTTGACTAATGAGTATCTTTGCACGAGGTTTAATTTGACCTCTGGGTTATAAGACTTAAGGCTCTTTTCATACTAAGATTGTCTTGAAAGTTAGATAGGTGGGGGTTTTTTTGTTTGATTATTTGTTTGGTTTTTTGTTTGTTTGTTTTTTTTTTGGGGGGGGGAGTTGGTTTAAATCAATAAAATGTAAGCTGCTTACAAAAAAAGTCAGACTCAGGATAAAAAGGATCTAAACAAACAGTCATTATGATAATATTCATAGTGGCATGGTATGAATTAGGCATATTGCAGCTGTCCCGTAAGACTGGTTTAAAAAAGGAAAGAAAATAGAATTGTCAAAGGGATGCTCCTTATTGAAGCCTGGACCAACTACCTGCTATAAGTAAGTTCTGCAGAGGAACATACTTTTACTGCAGATTTCCCACACTGCTGTGTACAGGCTAAAGCCCCTAAATAGTGCCTTACATCATGGGTTTTAAGTTGGTGGGTGTAACTGCAAAACTGAAATCATCACTAAAAAACAAATATAAAGATGCCAAGCTGACTTCCTGGCCACAGAAGCAGAACTGACAGAAACAAAAGTAATGTGGGAAAAGTTCATCAGCAGGATGGTTATTTGCTTTGCCAGCAAATAAGCCAGTTGCAGCAGCAAGGATCAAATGCTGGCTGCTCCTCACGGTCAGTTTTGCCCCAGATTCAAAGCTCTGTTTCTTTTGGGGAGTCTGCTTTGCCCTTAAGCAGCAGAAGCCACCTATTAAATAATGCTGGACTGGCTACATGGCACAGATTAACACAAACCAGCTGTGAAGTAAATGCCTTCTTCACATTTACACTTGACACGTTTGTATGGTAGAGAGATTTTACACAAAAAGGCCTCAGCTCTGTGCATGGGTTTGCAGGCACCTGTGCACATGTGCATTCTCACCTCACCTAGGGCAATCAGCTGGCAGGGAGCTTCCAAATTCCCTTAGATCCCAGTGTAATTCCAAATCAAAGAGAGCTACTGACCATAGGGTGTTTAAATTTGACCAAACAGGGGGACTTTCTAAAAGGTTGGTAAAGGAAAACTTCTTACTGTCTCAAGCTTTGAAACAAGTCCGTGGCTGAACTCTGGAGAAAAAGGGGAATTTCTGTTTCCTGGTGCCTTAGTTTAAAATACTTTTTAAGGTAAAGTCATGCTTTTAATCAAGAGAAACTGTCCAACAATGCCTCATCTTTTTCCTCCTTCTCAGACCACAGTCTACTCATGGGTACATTCAGCAGATTGTAAATTAGAGTGCCCAGGACTGGACCAGGAGTGAGGATCATCTCCTGCAGATGCTGCCAGCACTGGCCTTCAGGCTACTGCAGTGCCAGCTTTGAGCAAATGTCCTGAAGCAGCTGACTCTGGTGGCTGTTGCTGATGTGCTTCTCCAAATCCAATCACATACAGAGGAAAACAGCGATAGAAAGTTGTGAACATGAGCAAGGAAATGAGGAATGTGCCCTAAAAGCAAGAACAGCCCTCAGGTCTCCAGTATTAGAGCACCCCCCATATCAGCCTCTGCTGACCTTGCCTGGAGGGATTTGCTATGTAGGATGAAGAAACTGTCACATGTACTTAAACAAATCAGTAACATACTGAAGAACTGGGATTTCTAAGGACTGCTTTTTGTTGTCTGTTTTTCATTCCAACTCTGGAAAATTGTGGGCAATCTTCAATTTCATAAAAAATTTCCCTACAGGCTTTTACATACATATCAACCTGAAACAGATTATCTGCTTTTCAGCACTGAAAAATGAGATCCTTCCCAGTGGTTTAGCAATAAACACTTAGAAATTATTTTAAGCTTATTGCAAAGCAAAACACTTTAATGTTTAGAGTGGTTGGAAGAACATTTTCTTCCTGAGAAATTTATTTTTTATTTCTTCCATGCCCCCACAGTACGGTTTTCTATCTCTAGAAAAATGCCAACAGGTCATGATGATACCGATGGCTCTTTGGGAAAGCTTCAGGAAAATGAAAGTTGCCTATTGTGAATTTTTTCATGAGAGACCTGGGCTTTTTATGTTTGTACATCTTTACTCATTGCTGAGACATTTCATAGTGTTAGCTGTGCAGAATTTCTAAACCTATCTTGAAACTGAATGGTTAAAATGAATGAATGAATGAATGAATAAGACATTAACCTAGGAAGTAGAAATTGAGGCAGAGTAGGTTTACTTTGAAGCAGTATGGAAAGAAACAGATGCCAGTAGAGTTCTAGAACCCCTCATTTTTTTCTGAGAAGAAAGATTTCCCAACAAATTAGTGCTAAATGAAAGATACCTTTAGGAAACTGCCTTACGTAGGGAATTGTGTTAAAATATAGCATCAATAAGGAGATACAATACAAATAAAAGATAAAAGGCAAGATACGTACACATTGAAGTTTTGCTTTAAAGATCATATTTTTGTAGGACAGTTTACTGTTTGCACTTACAATAAGGAATCTTGGGACATTTAGTACCAATATTACAATTTTTAAAAAACCAATTAACTCATTACCTGATACAATATTCTCTATGAAGACAAGCTCCTGTCAGCAATTTGTTGCCCCCCTCACACCTGACTTTAAATATGAAATTGGGCCATCGAAGCCTACCATGGCCATCAAAGCCACAAACCCACAGGCATCCACCTCTACTACAGTCACAACAACTGAAAGTAGAACTTACCACAGAACACTACTTCACAAAGGTGGAAGAGCATTACTTTTACTTTTTATCTCCTGCACATATGTCCCAGGGAGAATTCACATTCTGTGCTTCCCATTTCTGGAAACAACGTACTTTACTTTGTAAACACTGCTCATATGCATCACTTAGGTATCCGTGGTTACATAGATGTAAAGAGCTCTTGAATTACATCCTACTTGTTTTCCAGCTTCTGTGACTGTGAGGGCTGCTGCAGCAGCAAAATCCGTGGGTCTGAACCAGAGTCTACCATGGCTGACAAGGAGATGACATTAAATACAAATCTGAATATCTGAATAAATTAGGCAGCTGGTACAACCCCAGTTGGTCTTAATTTATATGCAGAGTAAGCAAGGAAAGAGGAGAGAAGAAGGCATAGGAGAGTGCAAAGGATTTTCCAAACCCACATCATCTCTCCATGGTATCAAGTGGAAAAACCTGTTGCTTGTTCTTCCAGCACGTTGCACTTCCACGTGCACCAGTGGCACTGCAGAGCCTGGATCCACTGGGAAAGGCCATCCCGGGGCTACTCGGGTCACTGGAGCTCTGCTGGCCTCAGCAGAGGCTGCCACAGGGTCTCCAAGCCAAGCTCACCTTTCCCATCCCTGCAGTGAAGCAGGGCTAGGAATATCCTCAGCTTCTTTGCCAGGGGGCATTCCTCAGCACACTGCCAGGGAAATTCAGGAAGATGCCCCTGCTGCCCTTTACGTGCTTACAAAGAAAGGAGGAGGGTGAGACTGGCACTCCACAGATACCCTTCGCTGCTCTCTGGGTTAAATAAAGCAACTTCACCATTCACAAACTGGAGTTAATTACCCAAAGAGAACACAGAGCTGTTCAAGAAGATGAAATTCGCTGTTTTTACAGAGGTTAATACATGCAGTGGTTCATTTCAAGCTATGTTGTTCTAAAGATGAAGGTGATCTGTGTTCTGCCACCACTTTTTGAAAATTGCTGTTTAGTCTTGGATCAGAGAAGAGCTTGATGACACCTTGCTGTAAAAATAAAATGATAGATTCAGGTCTGCATTTTACAGCCACAACACTGATCTTTGATATTTCTTAGGCAAACTTTCTGTTTGAGGTTTGGAGACTGTTTTATTGTTTTTTCTCTCCTAGAAAAGGTTTGTTGCTCATATTCAACCTCTGAAATCTCTTGTGCACTCCCTGTCATACTATTTTTCAAAAAGAGCATTTGATCTTGTGAAATAAATAACATGAATAATTCATGAGAAATACATTTTAAAGCCCAAATTCCACCCTTCCTTTCTTCCTGCTAGTTTTTCATTTGGCATTAAAGCTATTATAAACAGGCCCATTTTGGTAAAATTCTAGACTGCCTGTGGATAGCAGGAGTATCACCAGTTGAAAAAGCAAAACCACACACAGAAAAAAAAACCCCTTAAATATAACATTGGAACAATAAATACTGCCAAGAAAGTATTGATTCAGCATACTCTTGAATTATGCTAAAGCTTTTAATTCCACGCCTTCTCACTCTTTTTTCCTTGAGACTGTATTGCATTAAGTCATAGACCTTTCTGAGACCTTACAGTACAGCTTTAAACATGACTGCCAGCATTAGCAACATTCTCAGGTTTGTGAATAAAAACCAATTTACTTTAAAAATGCACGTCCACAAAGCTGTGTTCCTAGGTTAGTAATTTGTTTCATGAATGTATTTTATAAGCCATTATTTAATACTTTTTAAAAGCACGTGACATATTGCAAAGCCTTAAACTTACCACATTGTTTCATGAGTGAGAGACAGTGTTAAATGTTATAATTTTATACCAAATTCTAACATATTAAGATCAGTTTTAAGAATTTTTTGATCCCACAGCACGGCTGGCTGCTCTTTAATAAAAGGAATGGTTTTAAGGATCCATCAGCCATTTGTGTCTCCACTGGCTCATCAGAAACACCACCAGAAGAGGAGCACACTTCTGTTTCAAACCTCCTACAGCACAGACTGGGTGATCTGGCAGAAAAAGAGCCCTGGTAACTGCACACAGCCCAGACACAGCTGCTTCTTGGGGACAAATGGGGGAAGACTGATGTTCCTTGGTTCTGTTCCTATCTGAGATGGCACCAGGGATGACCAGCTGGGGTGAGGCTCCTTGCAGAGAGGCTGGTACTCTCCCCTGGTCAGTCTCCAAATCTACAGATTCCCAGGGAACTCAGAAACATCTTGTGGCCTGGAACCATTTAACTCTGCCCCTCACTTGCCTTGGAGTCCACCTTTCACCAGGATTCCTGCTCTTACAGCTCTCCTGAAGTCATGGAAGAACACCAGGGTAAATGAGCCCAGCTATTTCCATCTGGCAGGCATTCAGCAAGACACAGTTTAGCAAAGTGCTTAAATAAATGCTTAACCTTAAGCTTGCCATTAAGTAACTAAGAAAATGCTTTCCTGGATTAAGAATAAGAACTATTGGAAAATGAAGGAGGTGTTCATTGTCTGCAGCACAGTCAGAGACCCCACACCAGAGAGAGGGAACTGCTTTCAGGGTTTGCCAAGATCTGTGTGTGTGGGATGGGACAGGCAGTAGGGATGGTGGCCATGTGTGACCACAGAACAGGACACACACTTTCACAGGCCATCTTCATGAAAAAGAAAAAAAAATAGGCTGAGGGTTGCACAGCATTGCTTTTTGTCTGTGTTTAAGCTCTACTGACTTGGGTCTTGGGCTTCTTCACCCTCCAGACATTAGAGTGGCACAAGTCCCAGAGAGAGGGAGGTGAAGACCTGAGTTCCCAGGGATGCAGAGACAGCTGTGCTGCCCATGGGTGCAGGGAGCACAAGCACAGGGACAGTGCCCTGTGCTGATACCTCAGCCCCTCACACTGCTCTGTGCTCCCTCAGCCATGGGAGGTAGAAGCAAACAGCTCAAATTTTGTGTGATTCTGGGGGCACTGGAAATCCAGGTGGCAGCTTCTCTACAGGTTCATAATAACCCTCCCTTTGCAATACAAATACTGCCTGCAGGTGTTTACTCCTGCTTTTTTACAAACTAAAACTAGACAACAGGTTTGTACATGACTAATCTCTTCATAATGCATTTTACCTCCTGCAAACTGCTTCTAAATGTAATTATTTTTCAAAAGACAGAGAAATCTGCCACATCTTTATATATAGGTCCTTGTAGATGACACAATCCATCACCTTTCCAGTAAAGAACTACACAAAATAAAATATTTAATATGTCATAAATTAAATATTACCAGCCAATGCATCATAGACATCTCCAAATGTTTACATGAGTGTATAAGTTAGAGTGCTTATTTTTGTAGCAGCTCAGTCTGCTCCCATCTATCCTGCTTGCTAACTGCTTCACAGGCCTCTAAGCAATCCCATGGCCCCAAAGTCACCTCTAAGCAAAAATTCCAGCTGCAGAACTTCGAACCCAAGTTGTTTCTGTTCCTCCTTCAGCATCCCTCAAACATCCCCCTACCTTCCCATGGGCTTCTGGGCTTGCCTGTGTCTGGCTCCATTACCCACACAGAGTTTTTACCATAGCTGGAGGTTGTGGTGGCACAAACAGAAATCATTCACCCCTGCTTTCACTCACACCAGAACAAACCCAGCATCTTCCTCTGCTGAGGAATCTGTAGAGGCTCCCTGGCAAGTTTTGAGCTGGCAAAGGAGGGGATGCTGAGGAGGCTGCTCAGGCAGCTGGAAAGGGCTGTGTAAAGAGCAGAGCATCCTGCTGGGGTAACCAGAGAGCTCCTACTGGATTTGTTCCAAGATCAAAACCTTAAAATTATTTACTTTTTAAACTCCCATATCTTTGAAAAGCTGCACCCTTATAATACCAGACTGCAGGAGGAGAAGTACTTATGCTGCTTGAGAGGGGAGTTTTGAAAAAGTCAAAATTTTCCTCCCCAAAACTAGTTTGCTGACAAAGAGGTCATCTGGGACAGATGCTGTCTCTCATGGAAATCAGAGGGGTTTTAAATCCTGCAATATTTCTCAACACCTGAAAGAGATCCCCATTGTGGCAGTTCACACAAACTCTTCCACTGACTTCTCTTGAACAAGACAAACCCTAAAAAGAATGTAAAGTTTCCATTTTTAATTCCCTTCAAAATAGCTCAGGCATGTATGATGGAAGTGGCTGTGAGAGGTAATTGCTGCACAGTGGCCCAATTACTCACAGACTTCAAAACAACACAAAACTCCCACCTGCTATGAGTGAAGGGCTTAAAAGCTGTGGGTTATGAAAGAGATAGAAGCATCATTTCAGACATATATGTGTCAGTTTAAATTTGTTTTTCTTTATTCTTGCTACAAATCATCGTTAACCTAAATGTGGTTGTTACCTATGACTGGTGTTCTTTGTGTGTGGTTGGTTGGTTGTTTTCCTTTTCAACTTGAGGCTCCTGTTTCAGATGAATAAAAGCCTCCCTACTCTATAGGAAACTGAATTTTGGAAGATTTGTGTAGTGCAACTAATTCCATAAAGCCCTGCCCCAAGGTTCATGGGGTCTTTAGAGACCTGCTGAGGTGTTAATATGCTTTAACATGGCCTGTAAAGGTTACAGACATGGAGAGATAGCCTTTACAGAAAAGATTTTCTTCTTTTTCCTTGGATTTTTTCTTTTTTAACAAAAAAAGCCTCTCATTATGAAGATCAACTCTAAACTATTCCACATAGTTTGGGTTGAGTTGGAGTCTCCTTGTGACAAGACCAAGGAAGAGAAACCCTTCTTCACCCTTAATTACAGTAGCAGTGTTGGGTGGTGCTGCATTAAATTGACCTTTGGCTTTATGTTAGCTATCCTAAATAAATAAATAAATCACAATTTCCCAGTAACAAACACAAGCATATCTTATCATTCACAGTGTGAAGTTGTTACTACAGTGCCATCTTCAGTGCATTACATAAAGTGGAGTTTTCCTGTAGAGGATTTTTTCTTTGTTCCTTGTGGGTTGGAAATGGATTAATAGAACTTCAACCGCAGAGAGGAATGAGTATTAAAAAAAAAGGTGAAAGCCTTCTCTCTCTAATAAGAGAGTGTTGTTAATAAGATAATAAACTATTATATCAGAAGCATATGCAATTATTAGGCAATCCTAATCTGGCCAGCAGGATAGGTTTTGAGGTAAAAAATGGTTGCCCTCATTTACTGCCAGCAACACTCAGCAATACCCCACGGAAATGCAATTTTGCATGTGCCCATGCATTATGTGTAGCACATTACCAAAGCATTGCAAGGGTTACTGCAAGTGTGACTGTACACTGCTTACAGACAGGGAAAAACACGTCTGTCCACACATCTGACAGAGAACCTGGGCTAGCTGTACTGGGGGGGAAATCTCATTTGGTCAAACAAGTTCTTCCTACCTGGTCCCTAGAGTTTAGACTGGACCCAGAAGTGAAGATTACTTCTCCTGTTGCAAAAGGGACGTGTTGAATAGCAGACAGCCAAGGAGAGTCTCACATTCTTGGTTACAGAGCTCCTGTGTCACTTTGCTTTCCTGCAATGTCAAAATAAGGATGTTACTGAGTCCTGCCCTGTTCCTTGGCCCAAGCCAAGGATGTTCTGGGCCATGGGACAGGTGTGCTGCAGAGGGTAAAGGAGAAGGCATTTCAGCAAAGCTCATTGCCATGCTTCTGATGTCTCTGAGCATATCTAGTTCATGAGGGTTCTAGTTCCAGCTCACAGCAAATGCCTGCAGGGTGGGTATGAGTTCAAGTTGTTGCTTCAGCCCCATGCAGCACTGAGAGGCACTGAGGCAAACTGACCCTGTCCCTGTGTAATGTCAAAGGCAATCCTTGTGTGGAGAAAGGCAACAGGAGCTGAGGCCAACTCCACATCTCAGCCCCACAGCTTGTGAGCGTAGCAAAAACAGCCAAAGGTGCCAATGTTACTGGAAAAGATGAGTGATTTTCTTATTACGATGCAGATGTTCTTTTGGGAGGGAATGGATTTGCTTGTCGTTTTTAGGCTTAGGTATTTTCTTGCAGATGGCTCAGAGTTGTATTGCTGTGTACAGAGTAAACAGGTCTATTTAATAGCTGAAGAAGGAAAGTCTACAAAGAGGAAAACACAGCTTATCCACTTTCAGTGATATTTCTAAATCTGAACAATAAAGCAGTGTGCACTGGTACTCCCCTTTTGAAAAGGATTGTGTGCTGATAATACTCATCATTTGCATGCTGCTTTCATTTTGAAAGCACATTACAAATGTATGGGAATCCTTACCAACACACTTTACAATTTATAATCCTTACTATCTTTGCTGGTATAAATTACTTGACAAAGCTACTCAGGGAGAATGAGTCACACTCTTGTTTTGTTGACCAATACAGCAAAATCATAAAATCATGCCTATGGCACAGCTCCAAAAGCTGAATTGAAACTCCAGATTCTAGGGGAAGCTACTTAAAAGTTGAAACCTCTTATGGCATCCATAACTTATATTCTTGGGAAAGAATTACAAATTAGGGGCCTTGTTTGTTGGCAGAAACACAACTCTCCCAAATTATTTCCTGAATATTTCACCTGTACTTTCCAAATATTTCTCTTTGTTAAGGCAAAAGTCATTTTCATTGGACAAAAAGAATCTTAAATCTAGGTTATTCATGATGTTGTCACTCTTTATTTTCATCTTAAAAAAACATGAGAACTAAAAGCAAAGCTCTTTTTCTAGACATTTGGACCCAATTTCCCAACCAGATCTGTAAAACCACTGATTTATTGAACTGATCATAGAAGTAAAGATCTTCATAAATATAAAACAGTGCAATGACATGGAGATATTTCAGAAAGAAACTATATGAACCCCAATTATTTCAAAGTGTTACCCCATCCAAAAAACCACCCCTTGTATGACATTTGTACTCTTGTTTCTAACCAACTTCATCAAACTGCAGGCAAAACTCAACAGGAGCTTGAAGTCTGGTCCTGAAGATCACCTGCTGATGTAACTTCCATTAAAGCAAACAGAGAGGGAACATTCAAAACCTTGCATTTCATTTCTACCACACAAAAGGCAGAGAGACATTGAGGATGAATCTTGGCAACTAAATTGTGCCCTGAGCTGCACATGTGAGTCCCTTGGTACCCAGGGGCATATTCTAACCCAAGAATGGAATTTGAAAATTGCACACTAAAAATATAAACACAACTGCTTTCTTCCTCTCTCTCTTAGAAAAAATATTTTCATAGTACAGACATTAACCAACAATGTGACCATTCGTTAAAATACCTGCATTTTTCTTTTTCAGTCTGGAAAAATTCAAATTGAGCCCATTTTGCTTTTCAAAAAAAAAAGGAAGAAAGAAAAGGAAAAAAAAGGAAGTTATTGTTCTACCCTTCTCAACAAAACTGTTTTTGGGTATAAGCAAACACAGACTGCACATACACGAGACTGGTGACCTGGAGCCTTATTTGCGGTGTATAGACAAGAAGAATACCCTGCTGAGAAGGACTCACAGGGTCTATGAAATCCTGCCAGGGAGCAAGAAAATCTGCTGTATGGTACATCCTTTCCTGCAGTTTCTTGCAGTGAAGAGCTCAAAATCTGTCAAAACATGCTGCCCTTTGTGACTATGCTCATTGAGATGTACAGCCGGTAGAGTGTCTCATATTCAGAGGTGAGCACTAATGCAGCACATGAAGAGAGCCTCTACCAAAGCCACTGCTCAGCAAACACTGGGTACAGGCTGACCCTCACACCCAAACAGCCCCCAGTGTGCACAAAAATGTATCCACACCCTACTCAAAAGCCTCTCTGAGAAATCTGTATCACACCTGGTTTAACCTGGGTAATTTGTGCAAGACTTTTCAGTGAGCAGTGACACTCAAGCCCAGCTCGGCTGAGTGGGTGCAGATGTCTGCAGGATTTAGCCACAGTCTGGCAGGATTCAATAGACTGAACCACATTTACCCTACACTGCACAACTTACACTCGTGCAAAGCCACAACTGTCCAGCTTCAAAAGCCCAGCACCAAACTTCCCAACAGAAGCTGAAACCATTTCCTACATCTCTCTTTTGGATCATACACCATCTGATGTGACTCAGAAACCATCCAGGACAGGCTCTTAGGCTGCCTTTTTTTAGCTGTTTTCTAGGAACTGACAAATCCCACTCTTCTGCCTCTTTGGAAACTGCCATCAACCCAAGCCTAGAAAAACCTTCAGCTGTAAAGGACTGGCCCACTGAAGGTGAGGTGAGAGCATGGAGTGGGAGGATGCTCTGGAAGGTCACAGTGAACATATTTCCAGGAAATTCCACAAAATTAAACCAAGAAATGAATTGCTCATGGATGAGGGAAACTCAGGAATACTCCTTGTTACTCTACCTTTACAAAGTAACAACTAAATAACTTAGAGATCACGTTCTGTTTTCTGGTTAAAGACCAAAGAGAAGCGAGGTGCTTGTTACCCATCAGAGTTGTACTACATTGTGTTAAGCCTTCACATAAACTTACACAAAAAATTCAGATTTAGTAAAAGCTAGGACTTCTTTTTTTTTTCTTATCTGATTTTTGTTTGTGCTTCTGAGGAATTATTTATGGAATTATTATTTAGGGAACGAAAATTCAATATAACTCAGTACCTGTCTGTTACCAGTGAGTGGTACCTTAAAAATAAAAAAACTGTTGAAATATACTGCTTTCAGACAATAAATGAATTATCTCAATTATTGCTAGTGAATACAAATAAAATTAGCAGTAAAACAAAGATATTTGCAAGCCCCTACTTAATGAAAAACAACAGCAGAGTAACTTTGCTCCATTTTAGGGAGAAAGTAAATTGTATTGTTAAGAAAGCATTTGTATTTTATGTGAGATCTACCCCAAGTGTATGTATAAACCAGCAAATTTATATAGTTTTGAACCCACAGTACAGCTCTGGGATGCCCACAGCTCTTGAATCACTGTAGAGTTCCACTGACATCAAACAGACACAGGACTGCCCTTAGACTGTGCTCTCCCTACAGTCATTTGAAAATAGTAACAGCTTTACCACACAAATCAACAGAGTATAAACCAAGGTTATATTACATCTCAAGTCAAAAATTACTTATTTTTATTTCAATGATGGATAGATCTAGTATTTCCTGCTTTTATTCTTCACTAGGGTAAGGAGGATTTGACTCCATTGAAGTCTGTTCAGTCAGTCTGCATTTACATTGATAGATTTCTGAGAAGAGTTTGTCCCTTAGCAATAATATTCCTATTTTTGTTTTCCAATGCAGCAGCAATCATAATACATAAGGATGAATGATAGAAATTGGAAATAAAGACTAATAATGACAAAAATATTAACAGAAAACTGTCAAGTTCCTCTGCATTCAGGAAAGCAGTGCACATTTATTATCAAAACATGGATAATTAATTTCTGGTTCTCAAGTTTTTCTTTATAAGGAAAATATAAGGACTATCATATGTAGGCCTTTCTCAGCTAATGCTGTGGATCTCTTCCTAATGTTACACTTCAACTAGAAGTGAAAAAAAAAATCTGTATCAAGTCCTGATTTTCCACTCCATATCCCATTCTGATTCTCACTCACTGCCATTATAATGCATATTAAACCCTGTACAACAGGGAATGTTTAATCCAAATGTAATTCTGTTCCTGCTCTTCTCCCTTGCCATGAAGATTTTTATGAGGCTTTGTAAACCATTTTAACCACAAAATATAAATTTGGAAGTTAAACTATCTAAAGATGTCTTTTCAACTTTCAGTTATAAAACTAACCAAACCACATGAAATGGTAGATGGCTTGATGCTTTTTGCTTATGCTAAGGACAAATTAACTTCTCTTTCCTCTGAAAAATTGTTCTTGAAAATGACTAATAAGAAGAGAGCAGAATCAAAGCAAATGCCCCTAACATTATGTAATTGTTCCTGTAAGCACTTCTGGGTTGAAGAACTCAGAATCCAACTAAAAATTAAATTCTGCTTGTGGTAGTAATGGAAAAATATTCACTGAATTTGCAGTATTATTTGCATAACAGGGAAAAGGAAGATTTTCTTGAACAACAGAAGATGAAAAAACTTTCAAAAATACAACAAATTGTTGAGGTGGTTAGAAAACATCACTGCATAACTGCTTTACAGATTCTCTTTCATCCATATACAAATAATCCAAAGGAGAATATCACAGGCACTTAACAAAGTTTAGTTTCAGAAATACAATAGTACGAAACAATTTTATTAATATTTCATACAAATTTTGAAGTCAACACTAACTAGTATTTTGATGCTGATGAAGGCAAACAAAATTAATAAACAATAGGTTTCTGTGTTTTACATTGGACTGGATGTCGTAACTGTCTTAATTATAAACTAACCTAAAATAGTAATGATCAAAACAGGGTAAAGCCAATACATTTTGTTTTCTTTACTTTATTTCAAAATAGAGTGATTATAAATACATTCTTGTCATATTTCCTTCCTAACTCTTTGGATGCAACCAAAAAAAAGTCTCACTGTGCTCATTTCATACAATATCAACATACAAATCATGCAAAAGATATTATAGATATTATACCACCATCAAGTTCTGGATGTTTTTTCTTGATTCTGAAATATTTGTTAACATTATTCACAAGGCCATGCCTTTATAATTTATATCATCATTATGGCTTTAAAAAAAAAAGCATTTAAAAAAGATATTTATACTAGATTGCTGCATAATTGTCAATCTTGAACACTAAATGCAAAACATAAATCACCTGTTCTTGTGTTCTTGCACCATGATATTTGCTTTCTGATAAAATTGCACAATTTTATTTCTTTTTCAAGGAAATGATTACGCTTTATTGATTTCATTTAAAAATTGAACCTTCTTTATAATACAATGGAGACAACAGATTATGTTAACACCTTCACTGATTTAGTTTATGTCTATGGGTCTTAACAGCCATTTTACAAGCATGGCCACTCAAACCAATAAAATGAACAGACAGACCTGTTAAGCCACACCCAAGAGTCACCTTCTCAGAAAGACTGACCAGAGATTTGAATGGACATCACACTAAAACTGCTGTGCAGACACATACACTGTTTCAAAACATGGAGAAAATGAACTGACACTAAGGTTGCCACTCAAAGTAACAATTTCACAGAAAAATAGAGTTTTGCCAGCTGCTGCTTTCTTCACTCACACTATTATGCCTACATATTGCACCATACATTGTAAAACACTTAGGGACAATTTCTACAGGAAGGTCCAGATTGTGCAACCTTTACCGATGCTGGTGAACCTACACTCAACTGCATAACCCCAGCAGAGCCTCTGGGCTGGATGGATTATATACAATGGTTCTGAGCTGGCTTGTTTTGAACTCAATGACAAAACTCTAGCTAAGCTCCACTCTTGGACAGGTATCTAACTATTACCTCATGAATAATACCTCTGCACATGATTTAGGTTGAGCTGAAATGATTTACTGGAATTGGGGCCAGTGTAATTGTACAGCATAACAGTTCAGTTCTTCTTCTTTTGATCAGCAAATAGAAGACACCACTCCAAAAACCAAAACAACTCAAACAACAAAAAAAAATATCAACAGAAAGAACATCCCCAGAAAACCTCACTACACAAAATAAAACAAAAAACTCATTTTTTTTAGCTGAGGAAGGTATATCATTTATAATTGTTCTTTTGACTCAGGGCCAACATAAGTCAAACACACATCAGTTTTACCATCACTTAGACGTATTTACTTATTTGCTGTTTTTAATATTTTTAGCACAGGAGGATAATACAGGACATGCCAGTGACAATGCAGTGAGTGTGCCAGACACCTTCTGCTTTGGCAAAACCCAGTGAACTTGGACCCATCCTGGAGGCCAGCAGCACTGTGCAGGGAGACCCAGGGACATGTCACCCTCAGCCTGCTGAAGGAGCCAGCAGAGCCCACCTGGTCAGTGCCTCCTGGACACTCCTTAATCCACAGACAATGAACTCACACGTTCTCATCCAAACCTTAGGCATGCATTGAATCATTGGTCTTTGCATCAACCAGGAACTTTTTATGCTGGAACTGCATGTGCACGCAGTATCCATGTCCTCAAAATCCCTATGACATTCTGAATTAATTATTGTGCATGGATAGATGCAGCTTTTTGAAAGAAACTCAGCCATTAATTTAGGTTCGTAATTTTATTATCTGAACTCATGTATATACTTTGCAGTGTGAAGAAAAATAATAAAACCACCCTCTTTCTAAGCCAAAAGAGCATTAAACAAATATCTGAAAGTAGAGAAATGTTTTGTTTGCTTTCTATTAAATAAAGGAGCAGTGCTTTTTTTCTTTTTTTTTTTTTTTTTCTTGGTCTATTTTGATAAAAATATACTGCAGGCTGTTTGCCAAGTACCATTCCAGAATAAAAATTTCAACTCAGTGTCAAAAAGCCCTGAAATTAGAGGTTTATACTGGAAATAGCTGACACATCCTTCTCCACAGTATTATTATTGAGTCTTGCTCTAATTTTTGCTAGCTTCAAATTCATGAAAAACATTCGTGTTTATATCCTACTATCTTAGTTGGCTTACATATTGATTATAAAAGGTAGGGAAGGGTAAAGGTTCTGAAAGCAAAGGAGATAAGAGGGTCTTATCCAAAGCTCATCAAGTCATAGAAATGTTGTTAATCTCATCGCATAGATTTGCTGTAGGATGCTTTACCAATATATCTCCATTCTCATGTCAAAGTACCTTCTACCAGTGAGATACTATGGGGATTTTCCATTCTTCTGCCTTTTTTCCTGGCTATTCAGATTCAGCTTTCACAAAGGCAAGCTTTTACTCTCTAGTTATCAGCTACACAGCCCTCTGAACTGAGACCACTATATCCATTTTGCACTGTGGTATTAGACAGGATTTGCCATATTGTTCAATGTTCTGATCAGGTTTTGCTGACTAACAGCAGCCAGAGAGATAATAAGAACAGAAAACTTCTGCTTGTACAATAAAAATATTCCTCTTAGCATGAACTCCTGTAAATACTTGTAGTGAAAAGTATTGAGATTAAGCTGTAGAGACCTGAAAAGCAAGAAAACTGATGGCAAATAGTTGCCTGAGACACAATACTAAAAAACTAATGTATCTATTTCAAAACGCATCATTGGTAACAAATCTGAAATAAGATAATATGCTAATCTCACAAGAATAGTACAGAACAATTTTATTATTATTATTATTATTATTATTATATCTGATCACTTAATTCTGGATGATGCTATACATTACATCCCCGGTTGCTGTTTGGTATATTGTTCTGGTTTTATTTATACTGAATGATTAATGCATTGTGATCAGGAAAACAAGTCAGGCATATTAAATACATATTGAGGAGTACATATTTTTTCCTATGTAGTATACAAAGTATTTCATAAATATGAATTATATTACAAAAATAATTTCTGCTACGCTCACACAGTAAGCATTTTGACAATTTTGGACAACCTGTTGGGGTTGCAAGATTTTCACGTAACTGAGAAGGAACTCTAGTTTTAATTGGAGATGAGTCTTAGAACAGATTCTGCATAAATATCAAATATTTTCTTCAGATGTCACGAATACTGCAGAAGTCAGGTTGAATTATTTTCTTTCTTTTTTTTTTTTTTAATTTTCTGTATAGACATGTATGCTTCAAGTGGTCAGATTTATTTCATAGGTATGTAATGCATGGTATATTTTAAACAAATATTTGCACAATTTAACATTATAATTCCAGTGGTTTCAAGATGCAGCCCATAAATGTAACCAATTTACACATACTATTGAATGTTCTCTCTTTGCATGCTTGTTACTTTCCAGATAAGCTTTAAACAGTGCCATTAGAACACCACAAATCAAAGGATTACTCCAGTTCCACCAACTTAAATCCACGTGCAGGATGAAGGACCCAGCTGAAGTACAAATATCAGTACCAGGTTTCTTGTGTTTGTTCTAACAAATCACAAGGAGACGATGGTTTGCATTTGAGATACAAAACATATATGCCTCTTGAGGTTAAATTCAGTGTAACGTGTATAAAGCATCCCTTTGGCAATAGAGTTTGCAGTATCCCTACAGGATTCCACAGGGCATGAGCTTTATGGAGTAAAATCTATTAAGGAAATTCTCCTCTACTGGACAATTCATACGCAGCTACAGTTAATCAGACACCCTTGGATACACCTGCCTCTATGCCTATCAATATAATATAGTATTTGGAAGTTAAAAGTCAACAAAAGGCACTTTCATCATTAAATAAATGTCCTCTGTAGGCAATAAGATTGTATGACCTATATTTTATTCAAAGCTGTTTGTTCTTCAAGGACTTGTAGGTAGTCAGGTGAACCTTGAAGTTTAGCTTTTAGTTCAAAATATTCACTTTTTCTTTGTTCTACTACAATTTTACTATGATTACCACCTATTAGAGATTTCTTGGTTTTTTTGTCTTGCAGTTTCTCTGGGTAACGTATTTCAAAGCCACTGACCCCTATGCTGTTGTATTCTTTTTTACTTTCAAGAAAATTTTGAATAAATACATTGGAATCCCTTCCAGGGAATAACTCATCCAGTTCATCGATTGTGCTAAGTCTTTTTCTGGTATCCACATGCAATAAATCTTTCTCCTTGTCATTCATATTTCTCAGAATGACCTTTTGCCCTGGTGGGTCAGCAAACGTGAAGCCTGTTTCAGACTCTTTCAAGCCACAGGTATGACTTTTGCTCATCTGCTCAATGGTTTGAGGAATGAAGGCCTCTGCACCCAGTCCATCTTTTTTGTTTGACTTGTGATCGTGCTTTCTTAGCTGCAGTTGCATAGAACTGCACTCTTGGTTTCCAATCCCTTCATGCTTTACAGTTGGTTTTTTGTTACGCCGAAGCACAAAAACAAGAAGACAAAAAGCAACAAACACTGTTAGAATCAGCACCACCAATATGCTTAGGATTAGGATGGACAATGGAACTGGGCCACCAGGAGGACTCCGGACTGGTCCCGGTGGTGTGGTAAAAATAACAGCAGGCATGGGACTAGTGAACAGAGCAGATGGCTTGTTTAAAAGTTTAGGGCAGAGAATCTCATTTTTCAGAGACTTAAGTTCTATGTTAGCAAACTGCACAGGTGTTTCACATTTCAACTCCTTCACCACAATACCGTCATTTAGCTTTTCAAGCCACAGTTTTAAAGCAACTAAATCACAAGTGCAGTCCCATGGATTACCTTCCAAATCTATTTGTGTAAGAGATTTTAGCTGATCAAGAACACCACTTACAGGTAAATACATGAAGTGATTGTTCCTCAGATTCAGTCTAGCAAGTGGTGCACCAGCAAAAATATACGCTGGCAAGCTTCGCAGAAGATTGTTGTTCAGGTAGAGCAACTGCAAATTTGGCATTAAGTCAAAGGTGCCCGCTAGGATTTCTTTGATAACATTGTATTCCAAATACAGATATTGCAAGTTGTGGAGGCCAGCAAACATTTCTGGGCTCAGACGCTCTATCTGATTGCCATTGAGATACAATCTCCGTAAATTTGTAAGGTTGCGGAAAACATCTCCCTTGATCACTGAAATCCGATTGCTGCCTAAATGTAGCAAATCCAGCCCCTCAAACTCAGCGAAATCTGTAGTATCCACATCCTTAATATAATTGCCATTTACGTGCAGTTTCTTGGCATTTAAAGGTTTCGGTACGAGTTCAGCCATCGATTCTATGTTTCTTTCTTGGCAATTTACACTTAATCCCAAGTCTGAAGGATGAGTTTTGCAAACGCAAGGGACCGGACAAGGAGTTAAAGGAGGCACCCTGGTCTGGTACGATACGATCTGGCTGAGATTGCGATTGGACAGCGCTTTGCCTGCTACTATCCCCGAGATCTTCGAAGGATTTGTAGTCTTTGGTGGCTTTGTGACTAATCTGTGCACTGATATTTGAGTGGTGTGGCCATTGGGCGTGCTGTAACCGGGTTCCAGCTGCGAGGGGGGCAGGATGCGCACGTCAAAATCACTCCCTGTCCCCATGGAGCACAGCTCCTGCTTATTGGTTTCTTTCAGCAGCCTTCCATACAAGTCACTGGGTGTTTCACAGATAGCCTCTCCAATGTAGATGTTATAGGGCATGTTCTCCAGCCACGCTTTCAAAGGCAACAAATCACAAGTACAATTCCAGGGGTTGTCTTCCAGCTGCAACTCAACAATTCGCCCGATGTGTTCCAGAACTCCAATGTATGGAAGCTTCTGTATTCGATTCCCCCGTATATCCAGATGGGTTAGAGAAGCAAATCGAAAAATATTATCGGGAAGGAATGAAATCAGATTGTCATTAAGTATCAGGACTTTCAGCTTGTGAAGCTTATTGAAGGCTCCCCGTTCAATAAACTTGATTAAATTGTAGTCAGCTTGGAGATACTCCAAGTTCTCTATGCCAAGGAAAGTGTCAGCCCGGAGAATCTTTAATTCGTTGTTATTCAAGTGCAACTGTTTTAATGCACTAAGGCCCATAAAGGCCCCTCCCTCAA
The DNA here is from genome assembly GCA_013400775.1 of Chaetops frenatus. Classification (NCBI taxonomy): domain Eukaryota; kingdom Metazoa; phylum Chordata; class Aves; order Passeriformes; family Picathartidae; genus Chaetops; species Chaetops frenatus. Next base: position 134,543 of record VZTR01025649.1, read on the forward strand.
TGTTCTGTAACTTATTATTACCCAGTTGCAAGGACACTGCATGTGTAAAATTAAGAAAGGAATTTGGATATAGAATAATTAGCAGGTTGTTTTGAAAGTTGAGGTGGTAAAAATTAGACCACGGTGGTTTAAGCTGATTTGGTCTGTAGACTGCAACCTTCTCACAGTTGACATAGAGTACATTCTCAACTGACACACAGGAGCAAACATTGCAAATTTCCACAGATATATCAGCATCTGCAGTTGTAGAAGAAACTGGAGATGACAGAACCAGAAAGAGCCACAGAATCATCTTCTTATGATCAGCAAGCAACCTTAGGCTCCTGAACAAAGATAAAGAATCTAAAGAAGAAAGAAGGAAAGAAAAAAGAAAATGATTTTCAGTTGACATTGTTCCAAAATGTCATTTGGGTTAAAAATTGTATACCACTGAGCTACTGTACCTGCCAAGGATTATAGATAAACTACAAGAACTGAATTTAAAATAACATGAAAGACTTTAACAACCAAACAAAAGCACGGTAGCTGGGATGATTTCAAACACGGAATGTAAATTTCTGTAGACAAACACAAATAACTCTCAGGTCTGTCAAATGTATTGCTCTCTCTTGTACATGCCAAGCATGCATAACTAACAAAGTGAAATAAGCAAAGGAGATTCCAATTTTATGCATATTTACTCCCCTCAATGGTGCACTGCTCATATGTTGCTGTGCATTTCAGGGATATTAAACACAAATGCTGATGTTATGCATGCCCAAACATCTGGGTTGTGAAAGCACAATATAGAAAGAATGGAGATGCTGACACAAAAAAGCAATGCCAATGCTCAGTATTTGCATCTAAAGCAGCAACACATACAGATTTATCACTATGATAAAGATATTCACTCAAGGGCTACACAGGCATGCACACACATTGTTTCTGTCACTTCTGATACCTAGTTTAAATAAGTAGGTGGTAAGCTGACTGCAGAAATACAACTATCCACGAAACAAGATCAGCTCTGGGTGACCAATGGAAGCACACAGACATGAAAGAAGCATGCACAAGCATACAGCCCCATCCCCAGGAATAACAATACACTGATTGGCAGGGCAAAAAAAGTCACAATTCGCCAGCCTGACACTATTGAAACCTGAGAACTACTTTTTCCACCCTAAAACATTATGTAATTTGCTCTTATTCCTGCATTGATAAGAACCCTTTGCATATAGTCAGGCCAGCTGAGCTGCCATTTTTTAGGCAGAAGAACTCGAGCCACAGCATTGCCTCTGAGTTATAAGGTAGCTTTTTTCCCCTTTTTTTAACAAATCAGTCAATAATCAATACATTGCACACATGACACACACAAACACATTCCATCTTCCCATTACCCCCAACTCCCAACTTGTCCCTTTCATTTCCTGCTGTGGGCAGCCACTGAGTTGGCAGGAGGGAGCCAGAATGAAAAGTGGAGAAAGCAGGAGCCAGCTGGAGGGGAGGAGAACCGGGCTGGAGGGAGACACAAGGGGACGATGTGCCGGGGGACCTGGAAGGGAGGGGAGAGGAGGGATGAGGAAAGACCGCAGGACAGAAGGACAAGAGGGAGAGGGAAAGCACAGAAGAGACAAGGAAGGATGAGAGGAAGGGATGGCCGAAGGGGTCAAGGAGGCCGCTTATCGGGAGAAGGGTGAAGCGGAGCAGCGGCTGCCGATGCCCGCAGGCTGCCGACCCCAAGCCCGGCGAGCGCGCCCCCAGGGGCGGACCGGTGCCTCCGCCGCTCCATCTCCCTCCCCGTGGCAGGCGGCGTCCTCCCGTATCCCTGCCTCGCCCACTCGAGTCCCCTCTTCCCCCTCAGCCCCGGGCCCCCGGCCGGTGCCGAGCGGGCAGGCTGCGGGGCTGCCGGCGGGGTGCCGAGTCTGACCAGCAGTGCCGGCACTACCGCAATTTTTTGCCGCATCCGGCTCGGCTGGTGCCGGCTCCCCTCTACCGTGGGCGCCCCGTCGCCCTGTGGCTCCCGGAGGGGGAGGGCGGCAGGGGCAGGGCAGGGGCAGGGGCAGGGCAGGGGCAGGGCAAGGGCAGGGGC
>VZTR01025649.1:145037-171770 GCA_013400775.1 Chaetops frenatus
TTTTTTTCCTCTAGATCAGGCTAATTTTCAACTAAATTAGTGAACTGATCTGGCTTGTAAAGTGCTCCAGAATGTTTGTTATAGCTGGTGTGTGATTAGTGGTGTGAGCACCCGGACACTCACAGGGTGAGAGAGACATGGGACAAGTTGTGAGAGGAGGATGAGCTGGGCTCAACACACAGCAACAGCATAAAAAATATAAAATGTTTTCCAATGCCTATTGCAGCTCATAGTAGTGTAAATTTAATTTGAATCAAAGTTTAGATGGAAAAATAAATAAGAAAAATAAACTTCTGTAGAGTTTCCCCACTTCAAGAGAAAAAAAGTCTGTATTTTCTCACCCTTGTGCCTTTTAACATTTAAAAAGGAAAAGTATCTTTTCTTCCCACATGTCCATGAAATCTCATTTTCAGAAGAAACATTTATGCCTATTTACTAAATAGTGAAAGAATCAAAGGCAGATTAATGTGAAAAGTCTCAACTGGTGCCTGAATGATTGAAGCCTTGTAGTCTAAAGGCAAATTCTAGCATTATTGGAATCCTCTTAAGCCAAGAGGAGGATATGCTTGTAGACACATTGAACATAACAAAAAAGATGGAAAACCTTGTCTTGTCTAATCTCAAGATCTAAGACCTGAATACTGTTGTGACATCCAACATTTCAGGTCCTCTCCAAGGTGTGAAGTTTAACCAACCTCCCAGGCAAATCTGAAACCAGCACGCTCCAAATGTAAGGGGAAATGAATTTTATTAAAAGAGTGATTAATAAATCAATAACAACAGTCAGATATTCACATATCAATAAAGTAAGCCAGAAGCAGTGCAGAAGGTGGAGAAAACTGAAAAGCTGTAGCAAGGGGAGCCTTGCAGGGATCGTGGTAGTTAGTGAAGAAAGGTTTGAGAGACTGGAGAGAGCAGCAGAGCAGTGGTTTTAGGAGGCTTGTACAGAGTTTGGGGGGCTGGCTAGGACTGCATGAGTAATATCCAGAGACACCTTCATCCAGAGACACCTTCATCCACTAATGGAACTGACAGAAGCTGACAATTATGACAATGGTAATGAACTTGTCTTATCTATTTTGAGACACCTTGTATGAAGAATTCAGAGAGAAAGAAAGAGAAGATTATTCTTTGGTTGGTTAAAATACCATGACTTCAAGGAATTCCCTTTCTGTTAGCTTTGCATGGAAAATATACAAAAGCACTATAATTGCAGAACTTTTAAATAGGTCATTTAAAATAGATCCTACAGAGTGAGAGAAAAAGAGTCCACCCTACTTTAAAGTAACTTTTTTTTTTTTTAACAAAAAAGAAATAGGACTTCCTTTTATCTTCTTCTATTATCTTCCATACCTTAGAAGGCCAAGAAAGCCCATAGATTTACTTTAGCTAGCCTGTAGATTTACTTTATAAGGCTGCTTTGCCTTGAGATTAGCCCAAGTGTGATGTCTTCTTGATGTTTACAGATGCCAAGGGATCTAAGACATCTTATTTTTTCCCCTTTTCAGTTTGTTCTGAAAACATGCTGTATTGACTTCATGCCTTTTTCTTATGTTTGTTAGGGGGGTTTTTTGTGTGCTGTTTATCTCTAAAATCATTGCTTGCATTGAAGGAAACTTTCATTGGGATTTCAGTGGATGTAACTTTATTTTCTTGATAGCATTCCTGTGGTTTTCATTGAGGTTGTGAAGTAATATTTGGACAAAGTCAAAATGTAATGCCTCTTTTAGTTAAGCCAGTCAGACTAAGCTTCCTTTAAAATTAAGGGTTTTGATGCTTTCCTGTTTTAGTGTCTAAATTATTTCAGTATGTAATGGCTTTCAAAAATAACTTCCATGTGCAAATCAGCATTAGCTTACACTACAGGCTCAAAAACCAGTTATCTAACACCATGAAATGCTGTTCAAGCACTGTTTGCCTCCTCAGGTTGTAGCTTGTTAGTGTTGACAGGTGCACAGTGACATATAATGGAAGCTGAAAAGGTCTTTATCTGTATCCCTGTGGCCCTGTAAATCTGATTTATGGCTGGCAGGCCAATATGGGTGCATGCCTCCAATGCTCCAAGTTTCAGCTGAGGTCAGTGGTCAGTGGCATTGGGGCTGCCAGTTCTGGTTCAGCATCTAACTTTTTGGAACTGCTTACCAGCATTTTAATAGCATTTCTCTACCTGTACCCAAAAGTGCTTGGGCATTCAAAAGTGCAGTTTGGGAGCCAGTCTATAAAACAATGAAGTCAGTCTCATGCTGCTTGGTCAGACTACTTATTACCCAGTTTTGGGAAGTAGCACTAACATTATTGTTCTGCTTACTGCATGCCTTGAGTCCATTTTGCATTAACATCTATTTATGTTTGTGGTCTTGTGTCTGTTTTCTAAATCATGAAAAAAGAGTATTTCAATTCTAGAGATTCACTGAGTAGGTGTTAGAATGGGGACATTCCTGAACCTTCCAAATGCAGTTTTATTATTGTAGGCAGAGTTGAGAATCAGTATTCCCCAAAGGCATCATAGAGGAGAACAGTTGAATTTTGTGGCCTTTATTCTGTCAACCTCTGTCAGCTCTGGATTTCTTTCAAGAAGTGACATCTCTATCATATGAAAAATCCCTACCCAACATTTAATCATTTTGTTGTATTTCCCCAATGACTTAATTTTTAATTAAAGTAAGTGTATATAAAAGAAACGTTATTTTTGAAAAGCTAATTCTCAACAATACCTAATGCTAAGCAAAGCTGGTAATCCTAAAGTTGAAATGTCAGATACGAAGTGCAGGAGAACAGAGTAAGGAAATCTACCCCTAAACATTTATCCTGGGGCTATTACATTGCAATGGCATGACTAGACAGTTCTGTGAAAAAGAACACTAAAATGGGGTTTTCAGATTTTTTCTCCAGACTAAGGCATTGCAAAGCTACCACATATGAATGGAAAATCTAACCTTTTGCTGGCTTTATAAATTCTAAAAATTTCCTGCATCTAAAAGGAATTGAGAAAGCAAATGGATAAACATAATTTGGAACAAGCTAGCAAACTAAATTCAGAAAACACTCACAGTTTTGCATCTGCATTTGCAAAAAATCATTAACATTTGAAAGTTAGCCAAAGTTCATAGCTGAAATTTAAATTTCAGAAAACATTTCCACTTGCTCTGACAATAAATATTACACATGATATAACATTAATCTCAGCTGATAATGTTCCTTATAACACATTTTATGAATCATCACACTTCTCTGTTTTTAACACCCCATCACTTGTCAGAATACAAAACTGAGGAACAGAGAATAAGCCTGTTTTTTAAAATCAGGAGTAAGGGCCTCCTTAATGCAATGATCTTTGGAGCTGACTCGGATCCATGAGGGTCTCTGGTTGCTGAACTTTTATTTAAGTAATAAAAATTAGATATGTGGGTTTTTTTTGCCATAATTGCCTTATTTGTATAAATAAACATGATATGGTGGTGTAATTTGATCAAGGGTTTCAGCTCTCAAATTCCTATCAATGCTTTGTCTAAGCCACAGTTCCTGCAACTAGAAATATCACATCACTTTCTCCTGTGAATTGCTTTGAGGGTTTCAAATGACAAAGAACAGGAACTTTATTCCTCTCTTTTTCCAAACAATTTGTAAATCAGAACCATCAAAACACACGTGCAGTGAGAGAGCGTGGCCTGTGGTTTTAAGGACGTTGTGGTTCACTGCATCTCTGAAGTGCTTTGGGCTTACATTTTATTTCAATACCTCTTGCATTCTCTCCAGCCTGTTTCTCAAGAGTGAGGCAGCAAATACAGATATACAGAAGAGCACCTGATAAGGCCATTTGTTAAGTGAAATTCTCATCTCCATTACAATCTTGCAGCTTCCTATCATTATGTCTAGGTTAATCAAAGATAATTACAGAGCTCCAGTGAAGCTGGCAGAGATCTATTTGGATGCACAGCAGAAGCTCATGTTGATATACACCAAGACTAGTTATGCATCCTTTGACATAATTATTTTCACTGCAATGGATGGTAGCGAAATCAGGGTCTGAGAAAGGGCAAGCAGTGATTTTTTTGGTGAGTTATTGTTTGCTTAATGGCTCCTTAAAAACGTTAAGTTTTTCACACTGCAGAAATTAGCCTGCCCTTGTACCTTGTAGTGAAATAGCATTACAGCAGTCTGGGAAATGCCCTATAGCATTGCACTTGTCTGCAAAGCAGAGTGGGTGTCTGCATGTCACCACCCAGGGGTGGCCCTGAGACTCCCTGTGACCCAAAGGTGGCAATGAGCAGTGGATGTGCAATGCCAGAGCACAGAGCCAGCTCCTACAAGGTACACAGTGCCTGTGCAGGGCATCCAGGTGGGTAGGAGGTGATGGGGAGAGGAGGCTCCTGGTACATTTTGCTCCTGGTACAGGCAGAGCTGTTCCAGTTTTACATCTGCTGAATCCCTTACCCTGACACTTGAACACCACGACAGAAGAACCCAGCCTGAGCTCTTAGATCTGAGGCAATGAAAGCTCTGTCTCTGTTTCCAGCAGCTTGGGTTTGCTCCTCATTCTTGTACAGGATCAGTCAACACAGATACATGGTCTGGGATTGTGTCCTAATATGCCTCAAGCTCCTGCTGACTGCAGGATGTACTTAACCTTAGCAACCCATTTCCCATCTCCCTTCCAGCTCCACTTGAAATCATTAGTAAGTCTTGGTGTTATGTTTTTGGTTGTGGGGTTTTTGTTTATTTGCTTATGGGGTTTTTGTTTATTTGCTTGTGGGCTTGTTTAAGAGAAGAGGAAACTGTATGTGAAACTGTTCTTGTATGTACAAGAACCAGTCTGAAAAATCAAAAACCTCTTGGTTAAAATTGGAGTCTCCAGTACTAGTGCAGAGCGCAGATTCAACTAATTCAAGGCTGTGCTATCTGTAACCCCCTTCTCATTGCCTGGAAAAATGGAACAGAACATACCAGACTGCCAAGGGCCAGGGAAAAGCGTTATCTGCAAGTACTTTATCCTGTCAGCTCTGAGAAATGGAGGAATTGTGCTGGAAGCCAACTGAAGTGGATGCAAATATTTCTCCTTTCCATCTGAAGAGCCTTCAGTGCTCTTCCAGGTTTGATTGTCATCAGCCTAATGCTATTATTCCCTGCTTTGTTTAGAAACTGGAGTTGAAGGTCTGGAAAATCTCTGGAAGAGATGTTGTGAATTTGGGACACAATTTTTTTTTTCCCAATTTAAAATTCCAATCACAGGTTTCAGGTTGGAGTCAGAAAGTGAACGTGCTCATGTCACAATTACATTAGTAAATCTGCTTTTAGCAGCCACCTCTCTTTGGGATCCTAGGCCTTTTCAGCAGTCTGTGCTCCACAATTCCTGGAAGGCCTTGAACAACATGCCAGCACTCATGGACAGCTGGGCTGAAACACTGAGTGAGTCAGAGATCATCACAAATCTATCCCAAAACCTTGTTTGGAGTTTAACAACAGGATAAGCTGCCTGTATAAATATATGAAAAATATTTATGGGCATTAACCTCTGACTCAAAATTCTCTAGTAAGATTTTTACTTTTAAAAGTGCCTCTTTTGAAAATGCCCCTTCAGTGATTGGATTATTGTCTATTTAACTCATGCATTAATTCCCATGAAGGGAATGAACCATCTACTGTGGCAGTCTCCACTTTGATTTTCTCTGATGGAGTAGCAGCTGGATCAAACCCATCATTTTTTTTTCATCAAGGAAAAGGAATATATCCACTATTGAAAAGGGTCCTCTACTGTATTTTCACTAAGGAAGAACATTCCTTGGCTATTTCACAGAATTCACAGAATTCACAGAATGTCCAGGTTGGAAGTGGCCTTCAAGATCATCAAGTCCAACCCCTGCCCTAACACCTCAACTAGATTTCCACTGTTTCTTTTCTAGAACTGACAAACTGAGGAATGTTTAAAGCATCAGTGTTTTCTAAAGAGCTTTTTTATGCATTGTGGTTCAAGAATTCTGAGCCTAGGATAAGGTGGCTGCTTTTCAAGGTATTAATCACTCAAGTTATCGAAACAAATTACTGATTTTCCAAGACAGCTAGCACTGCTTCTAAGCTGCTCTAAAAAATTGAGAGCTTTTCAAATAGCACTATTATAGTTAATTAGATGGGAACTTGTAAAAAGGCAGCAATGAAATTAAAATAATAGCTTGGTAGCTTGGTCTAAAATACTTGAAAGTCCAGATGTTGATAGCTGATTGGGAGGAGCTCTGAATTACACTGAAGCAACATCCAGAACTGGCTTCTTGGTATTCAGCAGGCAATCTGTATGCAATATTTAACAAATCAGGCATTTGATGAATAATTGTTGACAGATCCTGTCTGCTTCACTGCTTTTCACAGAACTGCATCAGTGAGACTAAACACAGCATATGTCTAAGAGGTTCCACAAACTTTTTTACCATTTTGTATATACTCAGTTTCTTAAATCCACCAAAGAGCTGTTAGTATTTCCCCTTCTACAGAATCAATAGTTAACAGGTCTGGACAACCCAGTAATCTGCTAAAGAGCCACCTGGTACTGCTGTATGGAACAGTTAGAAGAGCTCCTCACTTAATTTAAGAGTATATGTCAAAATTTGGCTCTCAGCAAAACCAAATTAATGATCATCTGAGAGAATGCAGCACATATGATGCAAATGGAAGTAGAAACTACCCCTATTAATAAGAAGGGAGAAAAGCTACCATTTGCAACTTACTCTTTGCGTAATTTTTCATTCATGAACACAATGAATAGCCTATTTTTCAAGAGTACAGCCTTAAGATATTATTCAGTGTTTGGGAACTTTTTGTGGATCCATCTGATAAGAACCTACTTATCTTCAATTCCCTCAGATCTTGCAGAGTGTCCTCAGTCAAGAATTGGGCTCTAGGACAGAAAACAACATGCTTCTGTCACAGATTGATGGCCCTGCAGCTAATGGACCTTAAATTGCAGGGACTTTTCAGCAGATAAATAACAGGCCACTGCAGGGACAGAACTGGGAACTGTGGCTAAGGCAACAGGGGAAAGCAGGCTTTGCCCAAGTCAGTCTTTAAGCAGGAACTGTCTGGTTCTACAACCTAAACCAAACATTCCTCGGCCCCACAGTGCTTGTTATGAGCTAGGCATTCACCCTTGAAAGAGCTCAGAGATCCAGCAGAGGGATTTTAGTTTTTGCAGGAAGCCAAGGCCTTGTCTTTGCTGTGGAATAGGAAAACACAGCAAACCTTCCACCTTCCCTGCAAGTGTGAAGATAACACTGCCCAGGAGCTACCCTTGCTGCTAGCCAAGGGAAGAGCTGGCCTGACTCTGGATCAGTGCCTTCTTTCTGTCCTCAGTGAATCAGGGGAATGCTTTGTAGCTTGAAGTCGTGGAAAAGGCATATAACATAAAGCTGCACAGCATTTCTTCTGTTTTCACTTGAAACTCTTCTGAATTAGGAGCAAATCACCCGGACTGGTTTAGCAAATTAGGCTACTCTGCTTTGTTTATGCTGCAATTTGCTTTGTAGTGAGATTAATTTGATGAGTTTCATGAGGAACCTGAGAATTCCAGTGACTAAAACCGCAGTGCCCTTGTTTCTCACAGGCCAATCTCTTTGTCCTTCATTCGACAGCAGTTTAAGCCAAAGGAAGCCAGGATGCCCTTGCTGGGTCTGTTTGGCATCTCGGGGCTCAGTAAGATGACAGAGCTGGGCCAGTAGGCTGCAAAAGGAGCACTTTCCTCCCTACTCCAGATTTTTAAGGATTCTTTCCACAGAGCACAAAAGCTCTCAATCCCCAGGCACGGGAAATCAGGCAAGGAAGGGAAGAGATTGATGAGGCTGAGTAGGAAACTGCTGGTCCAACTGAAAGGGAAGGAGAAATGCCCAGGCAGTGGAAGCAGGCACAGGTACCCTGGGAAGGGTGTGGGGACACTTTCTGGCTGTGTAGGAAAGTGCAGAAGGCCAAGGCACGGATGCCATCACAGAGAAAGTACGAGCAGAGGATCAGATTTCAATTTATGGTTTAGCCATTTACTGGAGCTGGCCAGCATTTAGAGGGGGCAGAGAAATCCATGTGTGTGTTTGTGATACTGCAGAGAGAATGTATTGCATGCTATGGTATGGCAATTCATCTCTTTTTTTAGACCTAATTTATGGACAGATTGCACAGAAATATGCCTTAAAATTGTTATCATCTATTAATAGGCAGGCAATACTGATTTTGTCTCTATTCCAAAACTGGATTAAAACATAACCTACAGGAATGTTCTTAATCATTCAGACTTTCTCTAAATATAAGTTGTGACTGATCTTTACTGGCATGTGAAGTATTATAATTAACATACCATGATAAAAATGGTACATTTTCCACCGTGGGAAATTGTTCTCTATTAGTAAGCCAACCAAGTGAATATCTACTACATATTACCACCAGCATAATTCAAAATAATACACTCCAGGGAAATATATGCTTGGATTCCACTGGTGCTGCTGTCTGGCACACTCCCAGTGGGGTTGTTGCTGTGTATCAGGAGGGAAGAAGTGTCAAAAACCAGAAATGCTTGTGCATGCAGCTTGCTGTCCTGGGTCATATTTGTACACCATAATTGATTTCTTCCAACCAGTGGAGAAAAGACAGGTCCAGGTTTCATTCTGAGTACAGGTCTTTATCCACGAGATGGCACTCTGCTTGCCACTGCAGTGTTAGACAGGACTGACTAGTACAGGAGAGAATGAACCCAGCTGTAGAGCACAGAAAAATATTTATCCTCATTCTTAATTTATTCAAATAAAATCTAATTTCTCATTAATTTTATAGCTCTGTGTTTCAGCTGCATAAGACTCACCTTATAAGGAGCTAAAGGGGACATTTTTCTTCAGTGTCAATGCAGATACATTTACATATCCACATTTTGCCCAAAGCTGTGCATTCACATTCATTGTTGATTGGGCACAATTTCCACATAAAACCACAAACTTTACAGACTGACTCAGAAGTTGCTGAAACTTCACAAAACTTTCAGCAGAGCTGGCAACTTGCACATTTTAATAACAATCATAGGGGGCTGGATGTCACATTAGTCTGGGTTGGAAGAAAAATATTTTGGGATTTTTTTTTTTTTTTTAATATAAGATCTAGATATTACAGAAGTCTCTACAGAACCCAGCAAAGGAAATGTCATAAAATTACTCAAAGACATTGGTGATGTCCTGTGCCCACTGAATCAAGTGCTACACAAGACAAACTTAGAACCATTCCTGCAGCAGTTCTCTCTAAAGCAGTAACACAGAATGGGAGGGACCATAGGAATTGATAATTATAAGCCTAATTTTTGCAACAAGGAGCAAAAGGACCCTTTAAAAAAGAAGTATCTAATCCTGACTGCTTTATAATATAATAGGTAAATATAATAGACATATGTGTACATGTGTAAAATAAAATATTTTCTGCTACATTTGGGACAGCTGACACAAAAAATCAGCCACTATAGAGCAGACATCTTATAAAAAACCCCTCAAAAACCTGTGATCCCTAGGCAAGGGGTGTTGTTCCTGCTGGGTTCCAGTGGCACAGGGTGATTCCTGAGCAGGTCCCACCCAGCTCGGTGGGGCAGCTGTGCAGGAACACCCAGGAGAGGCTTTGGGCAGCGGGCAAGTGCTGATCAGGCAGGAATGGCAATTATTGCCAGGGTAAAACGCCACAGAGTGGTTTCCTGGAGGAAGGAGGCTGGCATGGCCCAGCCTGTGCTGGGGGGTGGGCAGGGAGCCCCAAACCCCCCATTTGCCCCTGGCTCAGCAGCTCAGACCTGGCTGCACAGGGGGGCAGTGATGAGGACCTGGTGGCTGCTGCCACAGGATGGTACTGGGGGGCTGGGTGGGCTTCTGAAATGGGAGTTCTGGGCTAGGAGGGATGGGGATGAGCACTGGGAGGCAGAGAGACACCAAAACCAGCCAACCCCTTTCACACAGTGACCTTTCCACTGCTGACAGAGCAGTCTCTGCAGGCTTTGGCACAGACAAGATGTCAAAGCAGAGGCCCAGCTCGCTGCCCTGGGTGGATGCCCAAGCCCTGGTGCCCTCTGTGCCACAGCTCAGCATCTGCAGAGCTCAGCACTGTGGTGATGGGCACATCTCTACCTGAACCTGGGCTCAAAGCAGAGAGCAGCTTTCTCACAGGGAAGAAAAGCATCAGGAACTGTGGGATGTTGTTGTTCAGGCAGCAGACAGGAAATATCTAAGGTGCTGCTGCAGCTGAGCATGAGCTGGGAGCAGGCACAGGCTGTGCCAAACATGGATACACCCTAAATATCACAGTTCAATAAGGGGCTTCTTCCTCTGAGCAGAGCCATTGTAGAGCTGTATGAATATCTGCAGTGTGATATAGAGGAGACCAGCATCCATTGCAATGCTAAATATCCATGGGTTACCCACACTTCTTGAACTTATTGAAGCCTTTGATGTGGTGTGTTTGTTGTTGTTGGGATATTTTTGTGTCTGTGTGTATGGAGACCACCCACACAGTGCTTAAAAGCAAAGAGGAAGCAGGGAGACATTAGGAGCTGGTATAAAGATAATAAAGGCAGAAAAATTTTTATTTTCCCTGAACCAAGCTATATATCTCTTATCAATTGTGTCTGTATCTATTTAACTGACAGTTGATCCACATGAACCTCTTCTGGAGATGCAAAGAAGATATTTACAGCTGAGGAAGAGGGTATGGGGGTAAGAAGTGTAGTCATGTAGAGGTTTAAGGTATAGGACACTGAAACAAAGCATTGCAAAGACACATGAGACAGGAACATAAGTGTGAGGATCTTGGGGCTAGGGATTGTCCTTTTTTGTTTTGTTCTTGGTCAACTATTGGCAGATGATGGGATTTGGGTAAACCCCTGACAAGTAGCAGCCAGATTGGTTCAACAGATGTGGAGAAGGAGGGTTTCTCACATCAAGATTAAACAATGGGAGCTGGGGAGAAAATCACCACTGTGACATCTGAGTTACAGCTGAGCCTAAAGCCAGGAGACACTCTGAGAAAGAAGAACAAGTGGGGTTTTTTTCTCCCCACAGTGGCAGGGAGGTCCCAGGAGTTCTCTCAGGTCCCTCTGTGGCAGGAGCAGCTGTACCCACCCAGTCAGTGAGAACAGCAGCAGAAATATAAACTAGGTTATGCAGCTCACATGTATTAAGTGTAAAATTACTTTCAGAATTATGCTGATGTAATTCCTTTTTCACAGTTGCTGTAAAAGAGGTAACCCACACATTTAACACCTTCAGTTGTGCCCCAAACTTCCTCTGCATTGCTCCCTAATATTCTGAGGAAAAGCCCTGAATTGTCCAAGTTTATTAAGTTACAGCTATTCTCATCCACAGACTGAGGCTTGTGCTCTGAAAGCTTTTCAGCATCCATTTCCAGTTCAATGGTTCTTTTGAGTCAAAAGTCAAATTTTCTTTCAAAGAACTGTTCTGATGTATGGTTTAAACAAATCCTACTAATCAAGCACTGCTCCCTAATGGCTGAGATTAGGCACAAAGAGCAGGTTTTTCCTGTGGAGATTCCAATTCCTCAAGACTTTAGTTTGCTTCCTCCCACTCTGCTCCAACTTTGACTTCTGGAGTCCAATGTCACACTGAGCTCTGTTTTAGCTTGTGGCAAGGGAGAATTTTTTTTAATTTTAGCCTGCTACATATGTGTCTTCTAAAATAAAGGAAATACAAAAGTGGTTGGATGGAGGAGTATGTGAACCTGACTTTAACTGGGAGCTGGAAATCACTCAACATTCTTGTCAGATTATTTTCCAATATTTTTTCTTCCATGCTAGTCTGCATAGGAACCAATAAAGTATCCTATAAGAGCCCCTGTAATCCCAAACCTCCCTTCCCTTCCACAATAATAATAAAAAAGAAAAACTATTGCTTTTTATATCTAGTAGCTTACATTCTGTTCCTTCCCTGGAGGTACCATGGAAGTTTGCACTGGAGTACAATATTTTGCATCTTCTTTTTCTCTTCTGCTTACAGTCAATTAGTAAGAGAGAATTCTTCCAAGCAGGCTGAACTCAAATGTTCTGTGCCTTGAACTCTGACTTCACTCTGTGCTGCAAATGTTGTATATTCTAGACTTGTGGCTTCAGAACACTTGTTTTCTTCTTGCTGTACAGAATTCCTGCTGCAGTTCTGCTGGACTGGCTGTCAGAGGCATATACTTTGTTTGATACTTTAATTCTAATGAGGGTCTCAAAATTAGAACAAGCCCTTTATAGTGACAGTGAGTGATGACTCACCATATAAAAGAGTCTCCTAGACAGATAATTATTTAGGCATGTATTTCAGCAGATCATTCGTTAGGTGTCTCAGAGGAAGAGATTATTTTTTTTATCAACAGGAAGACAAGACAGTAAGTTAAATTACCTTGTAGGCAACACTGACTCAGGAGGGGTAATGGGAAGTTATTTGAGACACATGTCCCAGCTAAATCTGGTCCTTCTTATTTAGTATATGGCATTTAGAGCTTGCTAATTGTCAAGATTTCCTTGAGCATGTATCTGTATGACACAATCCACAAGGCCTGACTTGAGTATTTGTTGCTTAAGGGATGAATGGTGTCAGCAGTGATTTTGATCTGACATTGCCACCCCAGATCCCACCTTGGGAAGAATAATGGAATTTGCAGGCTCAAAGGGACTACAGAGGGTGGCCTGGCCCAGGCTGCCATCAGTCCAGGCTACAAACTCTGTTAACAAAGCACCCAAAGTAATCTCAGCTGTATTTTTATTTTTTTTTATTCATCCTGAATGAAAACATCACAGGCCGAAGGAAACTCATGATGGTTTTGAGGTCCTTGAAGAGACAGACTTCCAATTTTTAAATTAAAATTGTAGCCTGAGTGACTTGACCATCAGAGTGACCTTATTCCATTTAGATGAGCTCTCTGTAATATTACCCAGAGGGTTGGCTTTTCACAGGAGTGACAAACTTTATCTGCCGTAGCAGCTCTGGGCCCCACCCTCTGCAGCAGCACTCAGGGGTGTCTACCTGGGGGAGCTCTGGAGGCTGCCCAGGAGAATTGATTTACCTTGAGCTGGGAGGGTATAGTCCAAAATGTGAGGAGGTATAAACACATACAGCACCAGGGTTTCTCATCCAAGGCAAGCATTATGCATTTTTCAAATCCCTGATGAAAATTTTCCTCTTTCCCCAGGATGCTTAGGAAGTGTTTTTCTCTTAAATCCTCTATCCACAAAAACCTTTGTGTCTTTTTACAGCATAATCTTTCTAAAGGAGTCTTGTAGGTCAGGTATCATATGCCAACCGCAGTTATAATTAAAATACTTGTAATTGCTGCTGCATCAAGTTGCTGCATCAATTGTTTCCCCTTGCCCCTGAACTTGTGCTCTGTCAGGTCCTCCACAGAGCATTTCCCTCGAGACTAGTGTCATAAAATGAACCTTTGAGAACAACCATGGGTTGCAACAGGAGAGAAGGAAAAAAGGTAGTTTAATGTGAAAAGAATGAACAGCTTTGTTCCTTTTCAGCTGTCCAGAGCAAACACTGCTGTTCTGACAAGAAGTTAGAGGGTGGTTTTCAGGTGATGTTTGTAGCATCCAGGGTAAATTGTGGCTTTAGAGCTGAAACATCATATATTCCCCAATCTCCTCATCCCTAGAATTTCCTAGAATTACTAGCCTGTTGTCATTTTTACATTAACAAAGTCATAAACACTCTAAAAAGTAAACTAGACCCATTGGATAGGGCCCTTCATATTTGGAAAAATGGCTGCACCCTTTTTAAAATAGGAAAATAATGGAGAACTTCATACAAATGTGAAAATTAATGACATTCCCTTATGCAGTCTTTGATACAGACTCGCTCTGTCTGGGTTAATTTGACTTAATTTTGAATGCTTGCTTGATCCCATATTTTCAATTTCTTTATCTCGTATTCTCATATTTTCCCAACTATATTTTTTTAAGCAAGGAATCTTGCTTCGGCTAAAATAGCTCCATAAAATAGCTCACATTTGAAAATAAAAACACATTTCTTTTCAAAGACAATGCCAATAATTGGAGCAATTATGTAACAGGCAACGCTGGTATGTGCAGACAGCTATCACAGATAAAACCCAGGAGCTTGACTGCAGAAAATTCACTTTGCACTGAGATATCAGACAAGGCTACTGATGTATCAGGAATGGATGAGAAAGAGAGGAAGGAGGAAAAGCCTCTGCAGCAGTGCAGTCCCTAAAT
Source organism: Chaetops frenatus (assembly GCA_013400775.1). NCBI lineage: Eukaryota > Metazoa > Chordata > Aves > Passeriformes > Picathartidae > Chaetops > Chaetops frenatus. The sequence goes on from VZTR01025649.1 coordinate 159,265, forward strand.
ACAGTGGTTGGGTTGGTACAGATGCCACCTGTGGTGTTGTTTGGTGTGCACACAGTGCAGTGTCTATGGTGGATCCCACTTGCAATTAAACAGATAAAAGCTTGTTTTAAAACCTCAGACTGCTATTTCTGTTAGAGAGCTGACACAGCTCTCTAAGACAGACTGAACAGGTCTTACATCCCTACCCTGACACCTTTACATGGAGGGCACTGCTGGATTACTGGGCTGTTGCTGAAAGCACTGTGAATAGCAAACACAGCAACTGCCACTGAGCAAATAAGGGTTTCCCTGTCTGCCTACCCTTTCCAAGCCATAGTGTCCTATTTCTCTGTTTCTCTTACAAGATTTGAATTATCTAGCTATGCACATTCTTGATTAAAAAAACCAAACTAAAACAGAAAAAAAAGGGGTGTATTCTCATGGAACCAGCTTTTTCATGTACTTTAAAAAACCAGTATGTTACCGCTTTTCTGTTATTATTCGTATTGCAAAATATCAATACATATTTCTATTTCCCCCTCGGCCGTGGATATATTCTGGGTCTGGATTTAATTTCTGTGGAAAGTAATTTCCATTTTCTTTTATTTATGTAGTTTTAGTTTAGTACTTATACTTGATATATACAGCCATGAATCTTCAGTTGTTATGGCTAAAGCCAGCAAAGCACATTATCATTTGTCCATCTCCATGTTGGAGAAAGAAATATAAACAGCCTTTTCCTTTAGGATTTAAAAAATGAAAAAACTTGCACAGAATTGCTATTAAAGCATAAATCCAGAGTGAGAACAGCAGCAATAACTACCACTTTCCTAATGTAATGATTTTCATATCCTCTTCAAAAGTGCTTGAAAACCCACAGGATTTGTCTGAATATAGATGGGTTGACTATTATATGAGTTTAGTGCTTTATCCAGGCTGACTCTTTGTCAGTCATGATTCAAAAGAAGTGGGATAATGGTCTGCTTGTCTAAAATCAGATGCATCATTTGGATGTTCCAATCTCTTCTTAAGAAGAACCCTTGAAAGGAGTCTTCAGTGTTAATAGCAAAATGAGATTATAAAGAGTAAAAATACCACATCACACAAAACCAAACTATTTTTAGCAGTAGCAAAACCCTAAATAAAGAAAGGCTGTTCTATATTTCCAGATTCGGAAATTTTTATCAAAATACAAAAAACGAGAATTTTTGTGAGTGAATTAAAGATGTCATTAGAATAGGATAGGACAGACAATTTCACTTGGAAAGGGCTTGCAACAACCATCAAGCCCAACTGCCTGACCAGTTTTGGGCTGACCAAAAGCTAAAAAATGTTAATGGCATTGTCCAAATGCCCCTTAAACACTGACAGCTTTGGGGCATCTGTCACCTCTCTGGGGAGCTGTTCCAGTGTTCAAGCACCACCATTTCTGTACAGAAATGCTTCCCAATGCCAGCCTGAACCTCCCCTGGCACAGCTTTGAACCATTCCTGTGCATCCTAGCACTGGATACCAGGAAAAAGAGATTTAATTCAACCAAAGAAAGATCACATGAAATAATTATGGCTTCACAATGGAATTTAGTCTGAAAGATCATTCTAACTCTGCAAGAGAATTTAAGCAGTCAGGTTCTTCCAATTCTTTTCTATACCTTTTATGTGTCTTGTATTTATGATATAGGTTACTATAAAAGAAATGTAGAACTGTTGCAAAATTAGAAACAGAAGACAAAAATAATTCAGCACTGTACCTGACAAACCACAAGACTCGTGTGCATCACTTTAGTTCAGCTGTTCTGTAATATTCCAGACAACATTTGCATCTTAATGCTTAACTGGATGACCATGAAGCCAAAGCTGAACAATTCATTTCTTGTGTTTCTTTTCATTTAACTTCATTGACACTTCACTTATCCTTGCAAAACAAACTCTGAAACCATGCCAGAAATGGAAGAGGAAAATGCCAGTGTAATCAGCCACCAGAAAGGCATTTGGACACAGTGAGAAAATGTCCTTGAGCCTAAATAGAGGCACATCAATAAGTGTGCAGATGACAAGAGATACAGGACTTGGTGAACACTGTATTATTTCCCTGCAGTAAGCAAAAACTTTTAAAATATGTATATTGATAGAAGAAGAAAAAAAAAAAAGACAGAATCATCAGGAAAGACATACTAAACATTTAAAGAAATGTTGACCATTATTTGTGGTCTTTATTGTGCTACCAGGTATTGTGAAGACATCTCTCCTGGAATACTCACAAATGATCAAAATGTTGTGGGAGGAGCATGTTCCGTGTTAGAAGTGAAAAATTTCTCACAGAAGTTCAATGTGAAAATTAAGGAGGTTTAAATCTCACAGTGATCCTCAAGCATGTGAAGCAATGGTCTGAGAAATTCAACTTTCTGCCCTAATAACAAGGGCCCCACTCCTGCTGCCTGGGAAGTCAATGGGGATTTCAGATAGAGGCCAGTGAAAGCAAGGCTGAGAGTCCTCCTAAATACAAGGAATAAAATTCTCAATTTGATGAACAGTTTGTTTTTTAAGGAAATTTCTCACATACAACTCTCATGTGTTCAGCCAACCTTTGGCTTGACGTCACAGATGAGAATTGTTTTGTAACAAACTGATGATAATTTTAATTGACTGAAGTATGTAACATCTTAAAAGAGAAAAAAAAGCATTCAGCAACCCCATAAAAGAAACAAAATTTCCTCTTTAATTAGGTTTTCTGAAAGCCTGGTACATTAACACCTGTTAAAAGCAAATGTACTAAAAGGTTTTCTAAAAATAAAAAATAAAAATAAAATCAACATTAAATTGCCACAACAATTGCCTATTTTATCAATGTTCTTTTTACACAGTGATGCAGTTCTGCATAATGCAAATTATAAGAGAGACAGTATTTCCAAAAAGCTGTATCATGTTATGCAGTGTAAATTTTCCATAATTTTCCCCTATGTGCTCTTATATACCCATCTGGTAAAACTTCCATAATAAAATTAAAAATCTTTGCTCTCTGGGAAGCCTGGTTTCTTAACAATTGATTTCAAAGTAGCTGGGGTATAATTGGGTGATAACAACAGCTGAGCTGTATGAAGAACTAATTATGTTAAACAAATCTCGTGCTTCTTGACACTGTAACCAATATGCACTGTAGTGGATAAGAAGGAAGAAGTGATAAAAATTGCCTCTTTTCCATTAGGAATATCTTAAAAAAAATAGTAGGAAATATATTTGGATGAAATTACCATTCTGTAAGTGTACAAAGATAAGAAAAAAATTGTAGAATTGTGGAATTGTTTAGACTGGCAAAAGCCTTTAATGTTATCAAATCCAGTGATTAACCCAGCTCTGCCCAGTCCATCACTAAAACATATCCCTAAGCACAACATCTACAATATTTATTTAAAAATCTATATTTACAAATCTACTATCAATCACAACTCACTTGGTTTGCAGGCTGTCAGTTTTTAAAATGGTCCTTTTTGTTAAGATTTGAGTGACATGTTCTAAGAAGAACCCCTTACATTAATCTTACAGTGGATTTTTTCTGTCCAGAATTACTCTTACATAAGTGAGACTTGTTTCTTACGTCAGCTGTCTAAAGCAACGGAAATAAAACAGCTCTCATAATGATTGGCTTTCTCCTGGCATCCTAAGGAAATCACACTTTGTGATGTGAGAATGGACCAGACAGAAGTCACTGTCATCTCAAACAGCAGATACTTGTTTTCTTCCGCTTGGAATGAACTACAAATCTGGCAGCCTTGCCCAAGTGGGGAGGTCAAGAGAGGGTATCAGAAAAGTGATGGGTTTTGGTCTGCACAGGGCAGAAATTCAACAGAAATATTCAGCTGCTTACTGCTGTGCTTTCGTGAAAGATGTAGAGTTGTTTGCAACATGTGGATGGGCAAAAGAGAATATAATTTGTTGTAACAAGATCTCTCCCAGTGTTTGAAACAGGATATACTGTACTCCAACAGTAATGGCATTGAAAAGGCTGAATTTAGAATCTCTGTGATTTTCAGAATTATTGACACAACTTTAATCTCATTATAGTTTTTCAAAGTACTATGCTAGAGACTTTTATAAAGACAGAAGCAATGAATGAAAGTTACATGGCTGGGACATTCTCCAAAGTTAATTTAATGCAGCTACTCACTAAAAAACTCTTTTTAACAATTAAATGAGATTCATTTTGTAGAAATTTATGACATTTTCTAGATCCTGAAGAATAATATCAACAAGCATGAGCAAAAACACTGAGTAAAATACACTGTGTTTTGATCTGAAATGAATAAATATTTCCAGTCCAATATTTAGATTTCCTTTGTATTATGAACTTTGAGTCTCAACCTCAAAGTAAACACAGGGGATGTAAAATCTTTTCAAATGAAACGGAAAAATATTTCAACCTCTTTCAGACAAATTGCCAAAATGTGAACAGTTGCCTGGGTTTTTTTCTCATTCAGGCTCTTAGGGGAGCAGTCTTCTCGTGAATGAGAAAGTAGAGCAACTTTTCACCTATATATAGTAAAGAAAAATTATTCTTTGGTGTAGATTATTTTCAGATAATAGAATATTAGTTACAGTGAACTCTTTGCATATAATTCATGCCTTTATTTTTCCCAACAATTTTATGCTGCTTTGTTGAGATTTTTTGGTTTTATGTAGATACATTTAGGACTGCAGATATATATTTTAGATAGTAGAAAAAATTAATAATTTACATCCCAATGTAAACTCAGTAAGCTTTCTATCATGTGGCTGAATCATGTTTGCTCTACCTTCAGTTATCAAACTACTTGTTTTATTCCATTGTGTCCTAATTAGTGGCTTACAGCCAAGTGACTAATCACAGATTGATGGGATAAGGGTTGAAACAGTCAAATCAAATGAAGGATACGTTAACATGTGAGATATTAGCTCAGCAGGGCCATTCAGAACCTGGCTGCTATGATAATATGCCTGCCTGTCTCTCCCAGAAACTTCCACCAAAGACATTTGATAGCATTGAGCATTCTCACAGTAATACAGAATAGGCCACCTAATATTTTTTAGTGTATGAAAAAGTTAATGGGAAAACCTGGACTGTTGGTTTGGATCTGTAGTTAACATATATATAAAATATATCATGCTCAGCCTTCCTCAGACTAGAATTCTCATGGGAAAAACAAACTATTAACTGAAACTTATGGAGGGTTTGTATAGACAGACTGTTGACTGCCACCTTCATTAATAACAGAAAATATTTCAAAGGTGAGCAACATCTTTTGGAAGTTCCTGTGTTCACCTGGGGCTGTCCAAATAACCTGGTGTTCTGCAAACAAAAATTTCTTGGGTTTGGAGCACATCTCTGGAAATGTCACAGAATAGACACTTTTCCTATGACTTTCCTCCTATTTATGCTCAAGACCAAACCACATTTTTCATGAGGAGAATTAGACTTATTTTTAAAGATAGTGGAAAGCTGAGGACATTTTAAGATCTTTTTCCCAATAAAGTAAGATTTATGCAGGGTAAATGCCCATCTGCACTTTAGTCTCTGCCTACAACACAGCCCTTACATCCCTCATCCAAACTCATCTAAATCTGACAGAGACAGAGATCTCTTGGCTTAAACCCCTACATGGAAATTGCAGCTCACAGCAGCAGTAGGACCCATGACCACTCTGCAGACGGGATAAGTTATTTTTTTAGGTTGCTCTTCCCCTGCCCAGGCAGCCTGGAGTTAGCAGGGAGCCTCTCAGCAGCAGCCTGGCCTGTGATCTGCAGGCTCCCTGCCTAGGGGAGGGTGGGCAGGGAGGTTTGGCTTAGAGAATGTGCTTGTCAAGGGAAAAAAACTCGAAAAGAATGTGGTTACAAGGAGCCTGGAAGAGAGCTGCTTTATTATGATAAGAGAAAGGACTAAGTGAATCAGTAAGAAATCAGATTGCATTAGTTCACTAAGAAGCTGGCCTGTTTCTACAAGCTGATTTGCTCTGTGGAGCAAACTGTGAGCTGCAACAACAGTGAGTGGCAGGGTGCACATCACAGGGACACTGCTGGACGTGTCCACACCACTGCAACTCCAGCACAAGTACCAGTGGAAATACACAAGTCACTCAGAGCCCATTTGCAGATCTCAGGATTTGCCTTTTTTAATCCCTTTGCTGAGTTTATGGCCAATAGCTTCAGGCACTTTGCAGATCACAGTCACGACATTTCTCCTTTGCCTGCAGCTGGTGATGCCAAAGGCCGTGAGAGATCTGCAGTCTGTCTGTCTGTCTGTCTGTCTCTCTCACTCTGTCCAGCTTTTTGTAACAAAACAGGCAGTTCAGCAATATTTGGGGCCTCTGAAACCGGGAAGATTATCCTTAAATAAATGGATTTAGAGCATTTAGTTGCTACACCTATTAGATATCCAAATTACCTATGGGAAACGAAGGTATTTTGACAGCTGATGTGCTACACTATGGGTTCAGACAGTGTTGAACTGCTGTTATGCCTAAGCTTTCAGCATTGTGCTGAGGAATTTGCTTGCATTGATAATGTAATCATTAGCCTGTGGGGATTTCTGGATTTCTTGTTTTTTTCTTGAGAATCATCCACACTGTAAAGTGCATGATATTATTATACAAACATAAAATAAGACCTCAAATTTGCATTTCATTCCTGTGATCTCTTATCTTTAGAGAAGGATTAAAAGCTAATCCTCTTTACCAAAATCACAGAACATATTAATTATACACCATATAAATAATTTAATTGCACACAGAGAATAGATTTTCTGAAAGTTTTATACATACTTCTCTTTATATGATGGAAGTGATTGTAAAACTAGAGCATTTTTTCTCTTAATACTTTTCATGGTTAAAATCTATCCTGCTTAAATGTAATTTATAATTTGGCAATAGACAACTAAAATTGTTAATGCTCATAATGTGTAGGAATGGGAAAGTCTATTAAAGGTCAAGAATAGCAGATCCTAAGCTCAGACCAGCAGCTACCTGACTCTGACTCACCAGAGGAAATGAGGCTTCATCCACCTGTCAGCACTGGGGCTTGCCCACAGCATTACCTGGGTCACCATAAAAAACCTTACAAGGAAAACTTGCCCCTTTCAAGCCTTGCACCCATTAAAAACAACACCAGCATATCCCCAATATCTGGAGAAATGTCTTAAAGATGTCAGAGTTGGAGGAGGACAAGGAGATGCACGTACAAATCTCAAGATGGATAAACTCTGTCAGGATATTACTTGCATAAGATTCTGTCTTGAGATTTGTGTGTTCCCATTTTCTGTATTTTTATTCTTTTATTTTTTCAGACTCAAGTCACTGTAATTTAAAGAAAAAGTTGCTCCAAAGGGTATCTTGGTATAAGGAGTGGAAGGAAGAACCCTGCATATTTATAAAACCACAACTGGAAATTCCATTATACATTAATTAACTGATACACACTGCCTACTTAGCCTCAACGAAGTTTCATTACTCACTGAGGGTCACCTCTCTGGGAGAACATCTTCTTATTTACCTGTCTCAGCAGAGATTTATAAGCCTGACTGTAACATTTGTCCTTGAGGTTTCCTTTCCCCCTGTCTGTGTTCGATGACTTTTCCCTGGAGTGCAAGTCTCCCACAGTCATTGTCACTGGAAGGAGGCAGAAGAAAAGAGACAGCTGACAGTTAGAGGTGCTGGGAAAGATTCTTCTCAAGATTGTGCCAATTTTACAGCAGCACACTGCTGCTGACCTCAGTGCAGCTCATTGCAGCTATTGACTTTAGTGCTATTGACTTCAGCAGGCCCAGTTTAGAGAGTGGGGAGGTTAAAGTGAGGGCAGATATATTATTCTGGGAGAGAGCAGAACCCCTGGACCCAACTGCTGTGTTAGCTCATCTACAAAGTGGATATTATTGATATTTACATAGGAACTTTGGCTGCCATGTGCAAATTCCTTTCGTGTTTCCAAACACAGGCTATTAGGCTCTCACCCAACCCCAAAGTTATAATTTCAACTCTGAAACATGCCTGAATTACTGAACTAGGTAGGCAAGAGACATGTAGACATGAAGAGAAACATTTAAACAGTTTTTTCTGAGTACTCATTGAAAATTGTTAGAAGTTAGAATATGATACTTAGGTGCTTTCATGTTCATGCTGGGTTTATGATTGGAAAAGCACAATAGTACAACAACAAAAGGCAAATTGTCCTGTGGACTTCCCTTGGACAAAAAAGGGCAACATGCACTCAAATAGGGAAGAATATTGATGTATATTCATATAAGTAAATTAGCACAAAGATGACTGTTTTCCTTTTCTCTTGGGAAGTCTCCTGCTTTTTGCAGATGAAGATATTAAATTTTCTTCTGTGAATGCCTCCTAAGTTCATAGGAAAGGGCCACAATGGGTCAAAGAGTAAAGATAGAAACTGTCCATGAGCCAGTCCCAAAGCTATGTGTCATCTCAACTGAGACATAGGGTCGTAGTTCTTCCCTCCTGAAGCTGTGAAAGATAATTTTTAATCTTTAACACAAGGAGAAGTTACACTTCTGGCCATATTAAATCTCAGATATGCATACTTGGATTAGCTAAAGACATTTGGCAGTTCCAATCAAAACACTTATTTCCTGGCCCTGACTAAAAGTGCAATAGCTGTGTAGTACTGAACAGCTGTTGAGTTTTATAAAAAATGGATGACAGCTGTCTATGTAAACATGTCCTCTCTTTCATTGGTTACTGAGTTTGGGATGTAAATATGAGATTTGTTATCAATAAACAGCAATTTCCAAATGTTTATTATCCCATTCATTCCCATGTCCTCGTCAAAAATGTGAAAATGATCTATCATTTCGTCAAAAGTTAAAAATAATTATAATAAAAAAGAACTGCCACTAGGAGCAGAGCTGATAAAATCCCAGGAAAAGGAGATCCTCAAAATGTAACAATGCTAATAAATTTTTCCTTTTACAAGACATTTGTAAAGGATGTATTCTCATTGTAATTTTTACAAGTGTAACTCTCAGTCTCTTCAAGGTCCTCTAGTGATCATAAAATTATTTTCTTTCATGCCATTTTGAATGATTTCCTATCTAGTTTATTGTTAATGCCTGCACAGAAGTGTGAAGTATGGGCTTATGATTTCTCTCTATGAAATGTAATGGATCTTCTCCTAGTAACAATTCTCTCCAGTAAATGGCTTAGTGTGGCTGCTGCATTCCTATAAGACCATATACATAAAACTTAAGCACACCTGATTTTGTATTCTGATGCTTTGCATAGTATACAAAAGAATAAATACAAATCTGCTTATCATGCAATATACACAGGATCTAATCCAAATCAATACAGACTTCAGAAAGAGGGAGATAAAGTTTTTGTCATATTCTTTCAGATCTTTCAGTTTTCCTGCTAGATGCCCATGAATTAAAAAAGCTATTTGCTTCATAGTAAGCACAGTACCTTCCATGTCAAACAACAGCCTGTAATTCTAAACAGCTATGTGTAAAGAAATTTTTCTCCCTCATTCTCTGGAAGAATGATATTGTTCTATATCTTGTATCACTCTGATTTTTGAAAATGATACCGGTTTGAAAATTAGTTTGCCCATTTACTGCTGAGCCATTTCAGTAATATTAGTGTCATTTGCATGAATAGCACTTTATCAGTCAATAAAAAGACCTCTATGGATTTTTTATCTGGTTTTTCCAGATATTTTGTGCAACAGAGCAAAGAAAGATAAAAATGGTTACACTGGGTAAGACCTGTTATCCATCTGATACCAGTGTTCTACCTCTGGGATAATTTTGCAGTGGTTTCAATGTAAACATTTTTTGTCCATGCTTCCTGAACTGCTAAGATAGGACTGTCTGAGTACTCCTACCACAACAAACTGGATAACTTCTGGTACAAAACTGGACCTGAGCCACCGGGTATAAGATAGAGCAAGAACCAATCCTTCACTCTTCTCACATATAAAAAGTCATTTCCATTCATGGCCTGCATAACTTTTTTGCCCAAGTCAGCAAGAGCAGTATATGGGAAGGAAAATAATGCTGAGCATATCATAAAATATTATTTTGTAGTTATGTTTTTATAAGCACTTAAAGAGCAGTAAAGTATTTGAGATCCATCTCATCTATCCAGAAGGAGAAAAATCAGAACAATTTTTTTTTTTCCTCAGGCTAGATAATAATATTCAAGGTTTAAAGTAGAATGAAGAATGATGTGACTTTACAGCACATATGAAGTCTTTATAGCAGTGTGGATGGAAGGAATGTGATGGCATCTTCCTGCAAGTTTTCCATGACCAGTTTGGTCTCATGGAGGGGATACTCGAGGGAAGATGAAAAGCAGACACGAGCCATGAAAAAATCCCTTTTCATACCTCCTGTGCCTGCAATGAAGAACCCTCTGTTTGCAGCCATGCAGGGGTTAAAAGCAGCTCAGATAAGGTCAAAGGAAGTATTTTTTGAAATCTTGTCCACAGTTGAGTGAAATACTTGGAGAGCTTGAGGTACAGGTTTTGGAAGTTTCAGTGTAATAAGAAGACAAAGCCAACAGCAACATACAAAACATCACTTTCCTAGCAAAAAATATTGCCCAAATCTCTCCCTATTGTTTGTCCTAAATCAGTATCTTTTCCTCACCAAGAAGCCTCACTCTCAGCCTAATAACCATGAGCTCATCTGAGCAGAGGGTCTTGCTGCATAGGTTCTTGTAAAATAATGTGATGAATATAATGAGTTTTACTGAGTAACTGGAAGAAAATTCCTTAGATAGGAAGCCCAAAGCTGGGATTTGATCAAAAATTTTATTCATTAGAATGATACTGTTGACTTCAGTGACCAAATAATATTTACAGAATTGCTCCCTTGGAATACTGATGGTCTTAACATTTTAAGCATTCATCTCACTGCACTGCACTAGCTGATTATTTATTTTTTTAAGAATGCTTTTTTTCCTCATTGTTTATTGGAGTGTTCCCTACCATAGACAAGCAAAATCAATGAGTCTTTGGATTAGAATTGAAAAAATGGAAATGGGAGGTGTGATAAAAGGCCAAATTTTAACAATATGCCTGCAGCTATAGAAGTTAGTGCTTTTAGATTACAGGCAATCCACATGTCACAGGATTCACTTTTAATGTCAGGATAGAAATCATTCATTTGGTGACCCATGACAAACCGTACAGTTTGTTCTATTCTTATTTCTAATTTTTTTTTCTCCTCTGTATAAGAGATAATATGCCATTAAATGGACTAGGGTTGCAATTAATTTAGTAAGCAGAGTCCTGTGTTGATCCCAATGCATTTTTTAAATCTGGCAAGTTCAGAGATTTTGTTATTGTTTGCGCTTCATAAATCTCTTTCCTACTCATGCTTAGTTGTGAGCATAGGATACTGTTAGCTATGATCCAGTGAAATTTTCCAGAGTACAATAACACTGAACTGTCTCATTCAATAACTGCATCCAGTTTATTCTGGGATAATGAAAATGTCTTTTGTGATTCATTACAAGTTTCTTTTGTTCTTTATATGATATCAAACCATTAGATGGAAATTATCTGTAGCTACTGCCTGCCAGCAAGTTGGTGATGACTGAGGAAAGGCAAGAAATCTAATGCACATTCTGTATGGTGAGTGTCTGAACCTATTCCTATAGAACTCTGCAAGCATAAGATTATTAAAATACAAAGTAATTAATGTTTATGACTTAAATTCAGCAACATGAAATCTCACTGATGAGACTAGGCTGCATCTTGAACCCTCATAAACAGAGAAGTGAAGGAGTGACTGCACTGAATTAAATAGAGGAGCTGAACTTTTCCAGATAGGTCTGTTAAGTCATGTCAGTCAATTTACAGAGTCAGATGTCACTAAGACTTAGTGGGGATTTTCCACTTAAGTATTGTTTAGTGGAAAATATACTTCCTAAAAAGAATTTTTTTTCCAATATTTTCATAAGATAATAAAACATTACAAATACCAAATTTATTAAGAACTGATTAGTTCCCAAGACTATTGAGGTGAGACTTTGGAATAACTTGAATTAAAATATTTAAATTTCTTGAACTAAACCAAAAATTCTGGAGCTGTACTTCCTCATGGTACCATAATTTCCCATATATTTTGTCATCTAGGTTAATGACTCTATTCTCTTGAGGGCCAGGCTTCTCTCTGCTCATGAAGAACATCCTTTGCTGGTTGCTACTTCACAGGGATTGCATGTGCTGGTGATCTCTGTTGAGACTGACTTCCACTGGGATTGTATCTTTGGGAACAGCTGTGGTAATATGTCAGTGATTTTGAGGTACAATGCAGCTTAATATGATGTACAGCCAAGTAAAAATCTTCTCTGACAATGGAGTGGCCACAAAGAATTTGCAGATAAATAGTCTTACCAAGGCTGCATGTGTCAAATTCCATTTGGAGTGAGTATTGAATTCCTACTTGTTACCTTGAAAAGTGCAGTATTTAAAGTATTTCAAAAGCTGTTAAACACAAATCAGATTTTTCTGTTGTACTTTGGGCTGTACTTTGCCTTG
>VZTR01025653.1:0-13924 GCA_013400775.1 Chaetops frenatus
ATCCCATCTGACTCCCACTATGTCCTTCTCAAAGTCCCTCCACGTTCCACTAGAGCCCCCCCGCCCCCAACATGCCACCCAAGTCCCTCCACATCTCACCCAAGTCCCCACACAGCCCCCAGCATCCCACCAGAGCCCCCACCTGCTCTTCATAGATCTTCTCCCGCCGGTTGGCCACCTCGTTGCGGATGATGGTGCCGATGTACTCGATGACCATCGTGTGCTTCTCGATGTCCTTGGCCGCGTAGAGCCCCAGCCCCTGGATGCGGGACCGCGCCAGGTACACGTTGTTCTTCCACTCCGTCTTCAGGCGCCGGTACTGGGAGGACTTGGAGTGCACGAACTGCTTGCTGTAGGGCGTGTTGGTCTCGCCCGTGAACGTGCTCTGGTAGGCCTTGGACATGCTTGTGCTGTTCAGGGTGTGGGGCCTTGCAGGGAGCGGGGGGAGATGAGAGGGGTTAGAGCTGAGGGATCCCCAGGGATCCGAGCTCTCCTGGTGGATCCCAGCTCTCCCGGGGAATTCCAGCCCCACTTACCGCTTGTAGTGGGTGAGGATTTTGGGCTCGGAGCGGGCGCAGCCGGTGGGGTTGATCATCAGTGGCAGCTCCATCAGGGGATGGCGCCCATAGCGGAACAGGTAGTTCTGGCAGCTCTCGACACCCGGCAGCTGCAGAGGGGAGACACGGAAGGACTGAGGGTTGAGAGGCACCACCGGAACAGCCACTGGGCCCTTCCCCAGCAGGGTGGACCCCCAGTATGGAGGAGAGACCCCCATGCACCCCAGGACCCACCGACTCGGCGATGCGCAGCACCGCGTGCACCGTGAGGCCAAAGAGCTCCTCGCCCTTCAGGTACTCGGGGAAGAGTCGCAGCATGTCGGCCTCCTTCCTCATCATCGCCACTGGCTCGATGATCCGGTTCCAGACAGCTGCCAAGGGGAGGGAGAACCACTGAACTAATTAGGCTGGAAAAGACCTCCAAGATCATCGAGTCCAAGTGACCAATCACCACCTTGTCACCAGAGCAGAGCACCGAGTGCCACAGGTTGGAGATGGGGACCCTCAAGCCACCTTCCACCACCCCACCCTCTGGTGAGTTCTGGTGTGGCTCAGCCACTGGGACAAAGGCTGGACGCTGGCACCTCCCAACTCCTTTACCTTGTGGCGAGGAGTCGGAGAAGACGAGATCCTCCAGGCCCTGCTCGATGACCTGCACAACAAACTCGGGGCGCCCGTTGTTCTCGCAGATGGTGCAGCGGTAGCAGCAGCGGCGGTTGTTGGTCCGCAGGCTCCAGTAGATGCGCGTGGCCTCGTAGCCGACGGGGTAGAGGGCCGTGACGCTGTGGAAATCGGCCATCTGGTGCGGCAGCAGCTGCCCGATGGCGTGGAAGACCAGCCCACCCACGCGGAACATGTGGAGCCGCTCCCCGCGCTGGATGATGCTGGCGATCTGCTTCACCTCGTCCCGCTCGATGTAGACGCGGCGGAACACGGTGAAGCTGCTGAGCTCCTGCTCGCAGGGCCCCTTCAGCTTGTGCAGGGGACACAGCATGGTCTTGTCCTTGAAGAACATGCACTTGGCGCGGATGGCGCAGGCGAAGTGGTACACGCTGGGGCAGCGGATGCGGTTGCAGCTGTTGGTGGCACCGGTTTTCTGGCACAGGGAGCACTTGGTGAGCAGCCCGCGGTGCAGGGCCACCTCCACGTTGATCAGGGCCCCTCCCTGAGTCTCGTACACCTCCGTGGACCACAGGGCGCAGTTCAGGTGGACCCAGAGATCGAGGTCAAGGTTGAGCAGGCGGGCCGGCCCGTCTGTGGCCCCGTCGCCCTCCTCGTGACAGAAGCAGCACTTGCGCAGGTCCTGCGGCACCTTTTCGGGGCGCAGCGTGGTGCCCAGCTTGTCGATGAACTCGGCGATCTCCTTGTCGCCGTCACGCTTGGCCCCCCCTTTCTGGATGGTGACGAGGAAGCGCAGCCGTTTCCAGCGCACCCCCTTCCACTTCTTCAGCCGTGGCCTGGCCTCGTCCCCGTCCTCCGGAGGCCGCGAGCGTGGCTTGAAACGGGGCGGAGAGTGGGCGGCTGCGGCCCCTTCCTCCTGCGGGGCTGGCGAGGGGGCTGGTGGCAGCGGTGACAATGGGGCTGGGGCTGCCTCGTGGGATGCCTCAGGGTCGGGGACCCTGGTGGGCTCAGCGGGGCTGGATGGGGAGGGAACGGAGGGGGACAGTGGGGGCGAGGGCTCCTGGGGCAGGACAGAGAGCTGCCGCACGTCCAGGTTGGAGACGTTGTTGACGTAGCAGTGGTGAAGGGTCTTCTCAGGAGCAGGGCTCTCCTGTGGCGTGAGGAGGGGGGCACGGGTCAGAGTGTTGGAGGGATGGGGACCCCCAACCTCCCTGTGCATTGCAGGGAGGGGTCCTTGGCCCTGCAGGAGCCCTGAAACGACCCATCAGCAACCCATGTGCCCCCAACCCTGCTAGGTCCTCCTGGACTCCTTCCTGGGAGACTCAGCACCACTCCATGGAGACACCTGGACCCCAGGAAACTCCCTGCAATCACAGGGGACCACCACGCACCTCTATCAAAGAGCCCCTGCTCCTGTACCCCCACACAGCCACAGCCCTATGGGTACCTCAATACCCCCCATCCCAGACTCCCAGCCCCGAGGGGACCCTCGGACACCACTGACCTGTCTGAGCAGCGTCAGGAGGTCCAGCTCGCCCTTGAGGCTGTACCCTGGCAGCACTGCATCAAACTGCTTCAGCCACTCGGAGCTGCTGTCCGGAACCTTCCCAGCCAGCGCCTTCTCCTTCCCCCCGAGCATTCCTGGGAGAGGGATGGACAGCCCATCATGGGGGTCCCAGCCCGGGGACAAGGGGGGGCTATCAGGACAAGATGGACACTCACCAGCCATATCAGTCTCCACCTTCTTGGCCTCGACCACGGCTGCTCGCACAGGGCCATCGGGGAACAGCACCTCGTAGGAGCTGGGGATCTTCATGCTCAGCAGCTCTGCCATGGCCACCATCACCCCGTTGAGGTTCTAGGTGAGAGAAAGGCAGAATGGGTCCAGGGTGCCCCAGGTGCCACTGTGTTGGGTCACTGCTGGACCTCAAGGGTCTTGAATTCCCCCCCATCCCCTTGCTCACCTTGGCAGCTGCTGCAGACACTGTCAGCATTACGGAGACCTCGCTGCTCTTGCCCTTTTCCCATGGGGCTCCTGGGCCTGCTGCCCCCACCTTCCCTGGTGGAGCCCCAAAGGGCTCTGCCACCTCGTAGGGTTTTGTGTCGGGGAACACTGGTGTGAGGAGAGAGGGGTCAGAGCCAGAACCAGAACTGTGCAGACCCAGCCCCACCGACGGCCACCCATGAGCCCATGCAGCTGCCCCAGATCCCTGCAGGGAATCCACCACCCTGCAGATCCCTTTCCCTCACATCCCACCCTTCCCAAGGAACCTTCCTCTGGCTCCCTCAAACCCCTCCTAGACTGGGAACCCCCTCCTGCTCCATCCATATCCCTTCCTACCTGACACACGTGCCCCAGACCCCCTTCCCTGTGTTGCACATCCCACAGACTCCCTCCTGCCCGGTCCATATGGACCAGAGACCACTCCTGCCCTGATCCACACACCCCTCCAGCCCACCCCACCTGGGATACTGGCTCGGGGGATGATGGGGATGATGGGGGACAGCACACGCTCCTCCAGCTCTGGCTTGGCCTCGCTGAGAAGGGGGAAGCGGAGCAGCTCCTCGCCCAGGACACTCTCGGGGGATGAAGCAGGGACGATGCTGTCGGGGGAGTCGCTCTCGTCGTCACTCTCCATCCTGTGGGAATGGAGGTGTCAGGGGCCACCGGGCCTGGTGTCACCCATGGAGTGGCTGCTGTCACTTGTGGGGGTCACTACAGTGGGGGGGGGTCTCACCTGACGTCCTCGGTCTGGTTGTGTGGAGGGGTGGGCAGTGCTGCCAGCAGGTCCAGGCTCTTCACCTCCACAGCTGGTGCATCTGCATAGAAGGGATGAGCGTCAAGGTGGGGAGCAACAGGTGGCAGCAGGGACTCTGTGCCACCCCTGTGCCAGCCAGACTCACCTTTCTGGCCGTGGGGCTCACGGGCTGGGTCGGCATCCTTGGGCTGCTCCCCCAGCTCTTCAGGGGCCGTGACACCATTCACCATCTTCTGCTGCACGGAGGGAGGGGGTGTGGGGGGCAGCGAGGAGGGTGGCGTGGGTGGGTTGCTGAGGTTGTTCTGGGGGGAGACGGTGGGGTGAGAACAGCAGGATGGTCCGGGACCCCCGGATAAGAGGAACACCAGGGAACAACCCCCCTCTCACCTTGGTGAGCAGCTGGGAGTAGTAGTCGGGGACGCTGTCGAGCACGGCGCTGCCGAAGGCGCCCCGCAGCTGGCTCTTCCCGTTGATAGGGCTGCTGCCGAAGGGCGCGAAGAGGCTGAAGTTGGCCATGATGGTCGGCTCCGTCAGCGGCAGCAGCGACAGCTCCTGGGGACCCAGTGGTGAGGGGGGGAAAGGGGCAAAGGGACAAGCCCCCTGCCACATCCCGGCCCGCAGCCATACCTGCTTCAGCTGCTTCATGAGGGCCTCACCAGGACGCAGCCCCTCGTCCTTCCGCAGCTTCTTGCGGGATGCCGGGATCCGCTCGTTGCCCTTCTGCACCCGCTTAGGCTTGGTGGGTGCCGGCTTCCTGGCGATGGATGGGTCCTGGGGAGGAAGAAGAGGGCATGAGCTGTGCCACTGCAGCCCCCCGCCCATCGCACCCCCAAGCTCAGCCTGTCCTGCTCACCTCCCGGCCCAGCAGGAGCGACTGTGGCCGTGGCTCTGTCCCAGTGCTCCGATTCTCCACGTGCCCATTGAGCTCCCCTGGGCTCTGTGCTGAGAGCTGCACATTCTTGGCCCGCAGCAGCTTCTGCAGTAGCAGGTGCCCAGCCTCGGAGCGCCCACCTGGGGCCAGCAGGCTGTTGGCTTGGTTGTCCCCAGGGTCCCCGTTGGCCTCTGGTTTCGCTGTCTCATCTACATCCAGCTCACACTGTGCCGCTGCTGCCGCCTCTTCCTTTGGCTCCTGCTTCACCAACACCTGGCGGGCTTCGCCTGCCACAGGGGCCCCCTCCAGCACAGCCCCGTTGATGTGGGTCTCACTAGGGTTAGCTGGGTCCACCCCAGGTGCCTCGGGGTCCCAGGGGCCGTGTGCTGGGTCAGGGAGGGCAACGCTGGGTGTGGGAGTGAGCCCCGGCTCCGTGGGCGCCGCAGGGCTGGGGGCCAAGGCCGGGATTCCCGGGGACGTCTTCTTTGGCTCTTGGGGGCTCTGCTCAGGGCTGGCCAGGTGCTGGGGGGCACAGCCCAGGGGCGAGGGGGCTGGTGGCGTTGGGAGACGGATGAGGCTGGGCTGGGGGCCACGGGCAGCCAGAGCTGCCTGAACCAGCTCAGCCAGGGGCTGCTGGGGGGGCTGCCCTGGCCCAGTGGCAGAGCTGGTCTGTGCATCTGCTGGGGCACCTGGCCGGGGCTGGAAAAGGGAGCCCATGGGACGAGGGGGCTGGCGGGTAGCAGGCAAGCTGTAATCCGGGGCCTGCCCGGGGAAGGGGCCAGGGGTCCGTAGCGCCTGGTTCTGCTGCAGCAGGCTCTGCTGGTGCCGCTGCATCAGGAGGGCCTGGAGCTGCTGCTGCTGCTGCGGCGTCAGATGCCGCAGCTGCGGGTTCTTGGCCAGGACACCCTGGAGCTGTGCCCGAATCTGGCCCATCACTGGCCCCGGCACCTGCCCCAGGAGACCCGGAGGGAGAGCAGCTGTGCCTGACGCCGGCCCTACTTTGTGCTGAACGGGGCTCTGGAGCCGTGGGGGCTGTGGCTGCCCTGGCAGGGCCCCTGCCACCCCCTTGCCCGACTGCTCTGGGGGCCGCGGTGCCGGCACCATGGCCTGTGCTGGGCCTGTCCCACAGCCCAGCGGTTGCTCTGCCACCCCAGCCGTGTCCCCATGCTGCTGGGACAGCTCGGGATGGACAGTCCCAGGGCTCTGCAGCGCTGGGGCGAGAAGGGCACCTGGCTGCCCGGGGGCTGCCCGCAGGACACCTGGCTGTGGGGAGGTCAAGAGGAGCTGCTGGCCCTGCCCCAGCTCAGCCTGGTGCTTGGGGGCTGGGGGCTCCGGGCCCCCCAGCCCCGGGGGGTTGAGGGCTCCCTGCTGCTCCCCGTGCAGCTGCCCCCCGCTCTCGCCGCCCTCAGCGTGCAGGGCGCTGCCGTCCATCCCCGCGGGCTGGTCCTTGGCAGCCAGGACCGCTGGGGCCGGCTGCATTCCCTGACTCAGGTGCAGCACAGAGGGGGCCTGGCCCCCCGCCCCGTGCTGCGGAAAGTGCTGGATCGAGGGCTGCCCCTGGCCCAGCCCCAGGAGACCTGGCTGGGCAGCCACTGAGTTCTGCTGCTGCTGCTGCTGTGGGGCTAGCAGTGCCCGGGACTGCCCCAGCTGCTGGGACAGCACGAGCCGGTGGCTCAGCATCCCCGGAGTCTGCGGCGTCAGCTGGGGCGAGCCCAGCACCCGCTGCTGGTGGGGGGCCAGGACAACCTGGCGCTGGGGTGGGGGGTGGCCCAGCACAGGCTGGTGCTGCAGCCCTGGCGCGTGGCCCAGCACGCCTGGCTGCTGCTGGGGCGAGAGCTGCTGCACCAGGAGGCTCTGCTGGCTGCCCAGCAGTCCCGGCTGCTTCGGCACCATGGGCTGAGCCCCCGCGCCGGGCTGTGGGGCTGGGGGCTGCTGCTGCTGCTGCTGCCCCAGCAGGCCGGGCTGCCCCGGCACGGCTGCAGGCTGCATTGGGGCCTGGCCCAGCACACCTGGCTGCTGCATGGATGCCTGGCCCATCATGCCCGGCTGCTGCAGTGATGTCTGGGCCAGCACACCTGCCTGTTGCATTGAAGGTTGTCCCATTACACCTGGCTGCTGCATGGATGACTGTGCCATGATGCTCTGTGGCTGCATCGAGCTCTGTCCTATCACGCCCGGCTGCTGCATGGATGCCTGACCCATCACACCCTGCTGCTGCATCGACGTCTGTCCCATCACACTTGGCTGCTGCATGGATGCCTGTGCCATCACACCTGGCTGCTGCAGCGATGCCTGTCCCATCACACCTGGCTGCTGCATGGAGGTTTGACCCATCACGCCCTGTTGCTGCATCGACGCTTGTGCCATGACACCTGATTGCTGCAGTGACGTCTGTCCCATCACACCTGATTGCTGCATGGCTGCCTGGCCCATCACACCCGGCTGCTGCATTGATGTTTGTCCCATCACGCCCTGTTGCTGCATGGCTGCCTGGCCCATCACACCTGGCTGCTGCAGCGACACCTGCCCCATCACACCTGGCTGCTGCATTGACGTCTGTCCCATCACACCTGGCTGCTGCTGCTGCAGTGACACCTGTCCCAGCATGTTCTGCTGCTGCAGTTTCTGTGCCAGCTGCATCCTCTGGAGCTGCCGCTCCTGCATCAGGCGGCTGTCGGTGGCCAGCCCACGCAGGGCAGGGTTCCCGCTGAAGAAGGCGCCAGAGGAGCCGGGTCCCGGGGCGTTCCCCACGGGCTGCTGCCCCATGAAGGACAGGCCCTGCTGCACGGCCATGGACACACCGGCCTGGGGCAGGCGCAGCCCCCCCGGCTGCCCAGGCTGCTGCCCGAGGCCCTGAGCTCCCACCAGGGCCCCCCCGGGCTGCTGCACGCCGTGTGCCGAGAGAAGCTGCCCCGGGAGCTTGGACATGAGGCGGGGGCTCTGCGAGGGGCTCAGGGCCATCACAGCCGAGGCCTGGTGCTGGTGCTGCTGCTGCTTGCTGCGGTACTCAGCCATGAGGTTGGTGTGTTCCTTCTGCTGCTTCCGCACCTGATGGGGACAGCAGGGTGTCAGTGCAATGTTTTAGAGCCAGGAATGGCACGGGGTTAGTGCAAGGGACGGGGGGACAACAGAGCCTTAGCACTGGGGACAGCGGGGCATCAACGCTGGGAATGGCATAGCTTTAGGACCCAGGACAGGGGAGCATTAGCATGGAAAATGGCAGGATAACAGTGCCAGAAATGGCCCAGCCTCAGCACCAGGAATGGCACGGCTTTACTGCCAGGGACAGTAAGGCATCACCACTAGGAAAGGCACAGGATAAGTGCTGGGGACAGAGGGGCACCAGCGCTGCAGACAGCAGGGCATTAGTGCTGGGAATTGGGACATCAGTGCCGGGAATGGCACAGTGCTAGTGCCAGGGACAGCAAGGAATTAATACCAGAACTGGCACAGTGCTGGTGCCAGGGACAGCAAGGAATTAATACCAGAACTGGCACAGTGCTGGTGCCAGGGACAGCAAGGAATTAATACCAGAACTTGCACAGTGCTAGTGCCAGGGACAGCAAGGAATTAATACCAGAACTGGCACAGTGCTGGTGCCAGGGACAGCAAGGAATTAATACCAGAACTGGCACAGTGCTGGTGCCAGGGACAGCAAGGAATTAATACCAGAACTGGCACAGCATTAGTGCTGGGGACAGCGGGGAGGTGGAGCCAGGAATGGCATGGCACCAGTGACAGGAATGGCACGTTTACACTGAGGACATCATATCTGCACTGGGAATGGCAGAGTGTTGAAGTTGGGAACAGCGAAGCTGGCACTGGGAACTGTGAAGCATTAGCACTGAGGACATCACATTTGCACCAGAGACAAGGTGCCCAGCCACGTGCAGGGTCCTACCTGGTCCAGCTGCTTCTGGATCTTGCTCTGCTGCTCCGTCACCAGCTTCAGCTTCTCAGCATCGGCCTCGGGGAACTCCCGCCCGGCTTTCTTGGCCGTGCGCTGCTTGGCACACAGCGCCTTGCGGGACTTGCGGTGTGCCCCGATCTGCTCCTCCAGCACCTTCAGCTGCATCTGCAGCAGCTGCTGCGTGTGGAACAGCCACTCCTCGTACTGCCGCTGGTCGGCCTCGTCTGTGGGACACAGAGAGAGCTTGGGTCAGTGGGGACCCGAGGTCAGCAGAGACCCCAGTCAGTGGGGACCCGAGGTCAGCAGAGACCTCAGACAGTGGGGACTTTGGATCAGCAGAGACCTCAGACAGTGGGGACCCGAGGTCAGCAGAGACCCCAGACAGTGGGGACTTTGGATCAGCAGAGACCCCAGACTGTGGCGACTCTGGATCAGCAGAGACCCCAGACAGTGGGGACCCGAGGTCAGCAGAGACCCCAGACAGTGGGGACTTTGGATCAGCAGAGACCCCAGTCAGTGGGGACCTTGGATCAGCAGAGACCCCAGACTGTGGGGACCCGAGGTCAGCAGAGACCTCAGACAGTGGGGACTTTGGATCAGCAGAGACCCCAGTCAGTGGGGACCTTGGATCAGCAGAGACCCCAGACAGTGGGGACCCGAGGTCAGCAGAGACCCCAGACAGTGAGAAACCCAGGTCAGCAGAGACCCCGGGTCAGAGGGGACCCCAGCCCCCAGGGCAGGGTGAACCCCATCCCGCATCGCCCCGAGCCTGCCCTGTCAGTACTCACTGATGACGCCCTGTGCAAAGGTGGGTGGGTTGGGGCGAGCCTGGGTCGGGTCTGTGCCGCTCCGCTCCTGGCAGAAAGGGGAGCGTTGGGGACACGTGTTGTGGATTTCTGCGCTCTCCCCACAGTCCCCACCCCCCTCAGAGAGCCATGAAACCACTGGTCAGAGCAGTTTTGGCCTGGCAGCCCCAAGAGATCCTTGTAGGCCCCTCTGGACACCCGACTCACCTGCCCACTCCCTGCCAGTAAATGGTTCTGCATCTCAGAGACAGCTGGGCCCCCCGAGAGGCGCTGGGCCAGCAGGGAAACCTGTTGCCTTTGGGGGACACACACAGAGACAGGGTGTGAGCCAGAGCCAAAGCAACCTGCCTGTCCCACCCTGTGCCTCCCAGATCCCCATGCCTGTTACCTGTTCATGCCTGGGGCCACCCCGATGCTGCCCTGAGCCATCACCTTCTTGATGCCCTTCAGTGCCACCATCTTGGCCTTGGCAATGGGGTCCATGATGTCCTCAGCCGCAAACTTGTCCAGGTCTGCTGGGAGGGAGACCACAGCATGTTCAGCCCTCTGTCCCCCACCCGAAAGGGCCCCGCACTCCCCCCAAAACAATCACCCGCAGCCCCTACCTGTGTCTGGGAAGAAGCTGTTGGCCAACTGCTGTTGCATGACAAGCTGGGGGGGCTTCAGGCCCAGGGTTGGGGGCTGCACCCCAGCCATCGGCTTCTGTACCAGCACCTGCTGCTGGCTCTGCTGCGGCTGCCCCAGGGCCACCTGCACCCCGTGGGGAGATGACAGCACGTGGGGCTGCCCGGAGCCCATGCCCATGTGGGGGGCCAGAGCCGGGCCCTGCTGGGGTGCGTTGAGCCGGGGGGGCTGCGGTGGCAGCAGTGGTGGCCGGGCCACCAGCCCCAGCTGGAGTGATGTCTGTGGGGTGCCCAGACGGGGTGGCTGCCCCTCGGGAGGCTGCCCAGACGCCCCTGTGTGCAGCATGGGGTGTCCCGGGGCCGGGAGGTGGGGGGTGCCACGGGGCAGGTGGGCTGACATCTGCTGCTTCTTCTGCAGCTCCTTCTTCTCGTGCTCCAAGAGGTCCTCGATGAGCAGCGGCAGCTCGCTGGCCACCAACGAGCTCTCCATCTTGTCCAAGTCATCCGCCGGCGAGTGCCGGGCGCTGCCCAGCCCCAAGGCTCCACTGTCCAACTCAAACTTCTCCAGCAAGGGGTTGCTCTGGCCACCCAGCTGGGCAGTTGCCAGCCCACGGCCAGGGCCGCTGTAGGGATCCTTCTCCAGCATGGGGACGCCAGTGTGGCCACTGTTGGAGAACTGAGTCAGGCCAAGGCGAGTGGGGCCGGTGCTGGAGCTCAGGAGGGTCTGGCCAGGTTTGACACTCAGCCCCAGGGAGGCAGAGATTTTATCTGTGCCCTGCAGAGCTTCTGACTTGACCGGCACCGGGAGGCGCTCGGGGCCAGCAGCGGTGAACTGGCAGGGCGAGGTCTTCAGGCAGCCGTCCTCCAGCTTGGGCTTGACATCGGTGGGCAGCGAGCTGCCCTTCGCCTCTGCACCCTGAGCCTTGAAAGCCGGGTCGGGGGCCAGCACAGTGCCCGTGGGGCAAGCAGAGAGTCCCAAGCCCATCCCAGACACCAGTCCTTCCTTGGACACCTCCTGATCCTCTGCAGATGGGGTCACATCTTTGCTGTCCCCAGGGTCGGGGAGCTTCAAGGTGGGTGCTGGCAGTTCTGTCTTGAGCTGGGCCTCGCGCTCAGCCTTCTCGTTGGCCGACTCGACCAGGCGCAGGTGCTCGTTGAAGATGTCCTTCTTGTCACCTGTGTCCAGCTCAGGGTCAGTGTAGGCCAGCAGGTCGAACTCATCACCATTCAGCAGGTCATCAAGGTGGGGGTCAGCTGTCTCCAGGTTGTCCAAGTTGTCCAAGTCATCGTCCCCTTTGGCCACATCTGGATCCAGGCTAAGGTTGGCCAAATCATCATCATCTTCCAA
The DNA here is from genome assembly GCA_013400775.1 of Chaetops frenatus. Taxonomy (NCBI): domain Eukaryota; kingdom Metazoa; phylum Chordata; class Aves; order Passeriformes; family Picathartidae; genus Chaetops; species Chaetops frenatus. Next base: position 11,496 of record VZTR01025653.1, read on the forward strand.
GTCCTTGTGGGAGCCGAAGTCGTCATCCAAATCTGGCTCCACGGGCACCTCGCAGGGCAGCCGCCCCCCATCCAGGCTCAGGTGGCTCTTCCCCGGGGCCGGCGCAGGGTCTGGAGCGGGGCCATCCTTGGGACCCTTGGGGCGAAGGGCGGCAGCGGAGGACAGTGGGCGCGGGGGGATGTGCTGCTGCAGCTCCAGGGCGGGGGCCGGCAGCGGCGGTGCTGCCTTGGCGTGGGGCTGCTGGTGGCTGTTGCCCATCTCGGCTCCCTGCGGGGACGCGGGCGGCAGCGGCGCTGGAACCTTCTGGGATGGCAGCGCCTGCATGGGCATGACGGGGGTGCACAGGGCCTGGGGGGTGCCTTCCTCCCCAGGCAGGAAGAAGCGAGGCCGGGGTGCCTGGGGGGCAAAGGGAGACCCCACGAGCCCCCCAGGTCCCTTCTGCACGTTGTGTCGCAGCTCGATGAAGGGAGCACCCAGGGCAGCTGGTGAGGGGGGCACGGCCTCAGCAGGGGCGGGCAGGCGGGTGCCCAGGTTGCCCATGGGGGTCCCAGTGGCCGGGGGGGCGAAGCGGGAGGTGACAGGAAGCCGCAGGGCCGCCACGGCCGCTTGTTGCTGCTGCTGCTGCTGCTGCCAGAGGTGCTGCTGCTGCTGCGGGGATGGCGACGGGAAGACACCACGGGGGTAGAAGGCCTGGGGGGGCCCCACCGCCGCCCTGGAAGACACCACGGTGTTGGCACCGGCTCGGTACAGCCCCAACACACCATGTCCCATCCCCCTCAGACCGTGCCAAGCACCCAAAAATCCACAGCCATCCCCTCCCTCCAAAGTGATCCCCGCAAGCTGGGGGTACACGTGCTCCCGGGGTGATCCCTGTTGGCTCCCACCCACGCGTGCTGAGCCCATTGCCCTGTCAGGGGGCACCCACCGCCCGCTGATGTCCAGCATGGCTGGCGTGGCCGCCGGCGGGGGCCGGGAGAGCCGCTCGTCCTGTGCGAATGCTGCCTGCACCATGACGGAGCCAGGCAGCTTCCCAGCACCACCTGCCGTGGCCAGAGGCCCGAGGAGAGCCTTGTCCTGGAAGAAAGAAGGAAAAAAGTGAGTCACCCCTCCATTGGCCAGCGTGCACACCGTGCCCCCTCCATCAGCCACATTCCCCCTTTCCCCATGCACGCCGTGGCCCAGCGCTCCCACCTGTGCCGGTTGGTACGGGGCCATGCCCCGGCTCAGCTCGAAGCTCTGCCCGCCAGCCTCAGGGGCCCAGGCAGCAGGCGAGGAGGAGGCGGCGGCGGCCGCGCTCTCCTTCTCCTGCCGGAGGCTGTTCCGCTGGATCTGCTGGCGGATGAGCAGCTCCCGGAGCCGCTGGCGCTGAGAAGAATTCGGTGTTAGAGCCCAAAATGGCAAGAGGACCAAAACCAGCAAGACGAACCACGTGTGGAACGGCCATTGATGCCTCCACCGTCCCGGCGTTTCGCTTTCGTTCTCTCCCAAACCCAAATGGATACACCCGGATTACAGAAGAGACCTCACCTGCCGCTGCTTCTCCAGCTCCGACTGGCTCATGGTGCCAAGAGCCCCATCCTGGCTGCCAGGCAGCTCCGCCAGGTCCCGGTTTGGGGGTGCTGCGAGCCCTGCAGCCACCTCCTCCCTCTTGTCGGCCGTCAGCCCCAGCGCAGTGCGGGGCAGGAAGGTTCCAGAAGGCTCCTGCTGCTGCGGGGGGGCCGGGGGCTGTGGCGGCAGCACCGACGGGGGCCGCAGGGGCGAGAGGCTGTAGGAGTCAGGGGCAGCAGTGCCGGGGCCCAGCGGGCTGCTGGCCTGGTGAAAGCTGGGGGACGAGGCGTAGGCCGAGCTCTGGGGCTTCCCAGAGCCGTAATGGCTGTTGATCCCATGGGGCTGGTGGGACGGGGAGCCCTTGAGCGGCTCCGAGACGGCCGGGGGAAAGGTGAAGCGCATGGGGGGCTGGCTCCCCGGGAACACGCTGGCACCAGGGGAGCGGGCGAAGGGTGGCTGTGGCCCGGCCGCTGCCTTGGCGTGGGGGTCGCCTGCCGGGGTGCCCCCAAAACCTCCGCCAGCCGCCCCCACTGACTTGAACCCTGGCTCCGGCATCTGTGGACGGGGGGGCTTGTGCAGGGGCGTGAAGGGGTCTCGGGACTGGGGCCGGGAGGGCGGCTGGGAGTAGGGGTCTGGGGACTGGAAGCGAGGGGTGACGGGGGACTGGCAGAAGGCTTCGTTGGAGAGCGGGCGGGGGGTCAGAGGGGACTGGGAGCTGGATTGGGACTGGGGGCTGGCGGGGATGCGGGAGAAGGGTTCAGAGGGCAGGGAACGGGGCGGGAGGGCGCAGCAGGCCTCGGGGGGCTGCAGCCGGGGCGTCAGCGGGGGCTGCGAGTAGGGGTCCAGGTAGGGTGACTGACGGTAGAGATACACTTTGGAAA
>VZTR01025661.1:7798-60366 GCA_013400775.1 Chaetops frenatus
AGCGGGGCCGGGAGAGCTCGGAGCTGCCGCTGCCCGCCGGCTGGGAGGAAGCGAGAGACTTCGACGGGCGAGTCTTTTACATCGACCACAACACCCGGCAGACGTCGTGGATTGACCCCCGGGACAGGTACGAGTGAGATCTGGGGGGAAAGAGGGCCTGAGCCCTGTTCACCCGGGGCCGGGCCCATCGGCGACATTTTCCTTCCCCCGTCCGCGGCCGCCGGTAGGGTGTGGGCGGCGGGGCCGGCCGTGCCGCTTGCCGGCGGGGCTCTGGGAGGCTCCGGCACCCCGGCCCTCCGCGGCCCATCGTGGGGGCAGAGCCCCTACCTCTCCTGCTGATGGGTTTGTCGGCAGTGTTAAATGTGATCCAGAAAAAAAGAATTGAGGCTTTCCTCCCCCCCGCTTCCCCGCGGTGGGCGCTTGGACTAAGCGTTGTCTCAGTGCGGTGGGAGATGGGGAAGCAGGAGCGGTGACACCGCCTGTGTTTATACTCCTCGCGTACCGGACCAGCCCTGCTGTAACCGAGCGGCTTGGCCATCCTGATTTATTAGCCGGGCTGAACTAATTGGCAGCAGCAGGCTGGAGGCATGCTGGAGTAATTTGGTAGATTACCTCCTCATAAAAGATAACGCTGCGTGGAGGTAAGCAAACCGGGAAATTCCTGCACTTAATTTGACAAATACGCGGTCTGCTGCAAATTAGCAGCAAAAATCTGCAGCTGCGTGGTGTCCGGAGCAGCGTCTGCACATCCCGGCGGTGCGTGGGGAGACCGAGTTAGGCCTTGTCTTCTCACTTTGGGTGAATAAATACCGGCAGGTCTTACGGCTTTTAGCAGAATTGCGTTATAAGCAGTATTTAAGCGTCTAGCTGAAATCTGGTGGAAACGTGGGCTCCGTTGCGGGTGCTGCCCAGTAAAAGATGACCTCGCTTCAAAGCGGTCGCCTAAAAATTTCCACGCGGAGATAGTGAACATAAGTGTCAGTATTTTAGGTGTCTGCGAAATAAGAAACATATGTCTCTGTGTATGCTTTTCTATATTAAACAATGTTTCCATAGTAAGTGAAAGTTGGACAAGGACAGTTTGAACCTCAGCCAGAGCTACCTTGCCAGAAGTATGCCTGGAATGTTAAGCAGGCCACGGAAACATTTAAGCACAGTCTGGGTTAAAGACTGTAGTAATTTGAGAGATTCCTGTCGTTTTGCACGACAATGCATAATTGTTTAAATGGCCTAAATATTTACCTACCGGATCAAGATGTTTTGTCTCATTATGTGGACGTACTTATGCATACACATACTTTTTTGCTGAGATGTTAAATATTTGTTAATATGCTTCAGATAGCACATTTTTTCTATGTAAAAATACACGTACGCGTTGTTAGGTTAATTTGAATACCGTGTTGTAAAGATAATAGGTGTCTGATGCTTCTCTGCATCTCATCCTTTCCATTAAATTTCAGAGTATGCGGTTTTGCCTTCTGCAGTATCTTCCAGAGAGTCAATAACAGAAGAGATTTAGCCATTTTCTACAGTGTTAAAATTGAGTTACTGTTCAGCTTACATAATATTGCTAAAATTATGGCTCCATGTTTGGAAGAAATAATTGAAGTGCCACGCATTGCTCGAAATTTTGTCTAAATATTTCACTCCAAGGTTTAAACTTAGATCTGTTTTTCACATTGGGTAAGAACAGGCTGTAGAGCAGAGATTGAGACATCTACATTGGGGCAGATAGAAAAGAGATGATGTTTTCATGAGCGTGTTATCAGTAGTTTGTACAGAATTCAAGTAGCAGGAGCTGGTTCTATGACTGCAGAGTTAATCTCTGGTTGAGAATAGACTACTGTTGTTATTTTAGTGAGCTGTCTGGGTTTTGCATGGCAGAAAGTGACCAGTTGAGTTTCATTGCAGCTATTCAGATTCCCATGGGCAGCAGGCAAAGTAGGAAAGGATCTGGGTGGTTGTTTTCTGAGAAAGTTTGGGAAAGAAAGGTAAGAGCAGCAGTGAAGTGGTATTGAAACTGTATTTTTGCAAAAAGTGGTTTAAGTGGAGGGCAGACTAACCTGCTTGTGTCATGTGTACCTCAGCATCATGAGTTAGACATAGAGGACAGAGTTCAGCCCCCCATTTCTGTGTTTGGGTGGTTTTATTTCTACCCAGGAAGAATTGGACAAAGCTGTGAGACCTCAGGCCATGCTGCACTTGATCAAGCTCTGCAACCTTCAAGCTTTCTTATGGCTAGTAGTCTCTAAGCATCCACACAGGCTCCTCTTCCCATTTAGCTGCACTCAGTAGTTTGTTTTTTGTTTTTCTTTTCAGGATTCCCACTGAGATTTCTGAGCCTTTTGTATAGTTTGGTTAGTGAATTTGATTTGAAATAATTATTCAATTAAAAATCCCACCACAAAGCAAAACAATTTTCCCTCCTCTCCCCCAGTGTTTTTCCCATTGAAGGCAAAAAGACAAGAAATGCTAATTGGAGAAGTGCTCTATAAAGGATTTTGGAGTTTGAGAAAGAGAAGATGATGAGGGTAAGGGAGGCAAATCAGAATAATAAAGGCTGAGAAGGGAAGGACTCAGAAGTGGATACCTTATGATTTTCAGTAGTAAGAAAAAGAGGTAGAAGAGTGATAAAATGAGATTTGTGAAAGATGTTATTTTCATATCAAATCAGTGGTTAGGTTCAGGAAGATACTGTGTTGCTCTGTGTGGATTGTGTGTAATGAATAGGTTGCGCATGGTTGTCTCGCAGATCCTGTAGCTCTCAGAAGGGAGTCATTCAGTGCGTGTTTTCATCTCGTGGTAAGAGTCATCTTTTATCTTAATAGATTGTAAATTCTTCAAGGCAGGGAACTGCCTTTTTATCTTGTGTTTGCACAGTACTTGCTACACTGAGAATCTGTTCAATAACGGGATTGTAAGTGAATTTATAAAAGACTGATTGTGTTTGTGGTTGATATTGATGATCCTTGTGGCACCAGAGATCTATTACTGTTGCTGTTTGTTACAAGACACTTTTCAAGTGATTAGAGCTTAGAGAAAACTCTTGGGAGTTTGGCAAAAGCTTTCCAAGCTCATGAGTCTTGCTAGATTGGCTGTATGTGGAGACTTGCCTAAATACAGTGTCGCTTTTTTGGAATCACTCTAGGGAAGAGGGAGCCTTTCAGCTTCTTAATGTAAGTTGTTCTGGTGGTTTAAAGATTTGAATCATGTTGTTTTGGAGTGAGGATTTTAAACTTAAAAGGTGTAGGGGTGTTTTTGCATGGAGAAATCACCCATTTGGAACAGTTGGGGAGGAATTAAAAAATCAGTATGGGCTTGGTAAAGACCTAGGTTTTAGCAGCTGCGTGGAACCTCCTGCAAACTGGACTGCTAGTACTGGGGAGTTTTTCTGTCCTATATCCTCATTAGCATCCTAATTCTGAGGCCTGATAGCTGAATAAGGTGAGCACAGGAGAAAAACCCTAGCCTTGTAGAAGAGGTGGGTTGGAACAAGGAATATGGGATCAAATTGGGCTGGCCCTGGAATTTGACTGAGAAAGGGGGAAATCTGGTAGGTTTTGAAAGCAGACCGATCAGGAGCTATGAGTAGGGAGAAGGTGGATGGCACCTGAAGTCTGGGAAGAAAAAAAGTAGGGGAACTGGACTGAAAACCAGTAGAGCAGGGAGAAACAGGTAAGGAGAAACTGGTCTGGTGAGGGTTCAGGGTGTGAGGGTGTCAGCTCTTTTCTTGGCTGTACAGGGAACCCTGAGGGAAAAAAAGGAACACTGGGTTTGGATGAGGAATCTCTAGAGTGAGAAAATACCATGAGAGGCAACAAGCAAAGTCTAGGTGAAGAAGGGAAGGTGAAATATAAGAACTATGTGTGAGATGTGAGTATGGGGGTCAAGAGATGTAAGATATTCTGGACAAGAAGATAATTGAAAAGTCAGAATTGTAGAGACTGGAAATAAGTAGGCAAGGCTAGTGGGTTTAAAACAAGGGGTCAGCTTGGCAAAGTCACTAGGGGCAGGTATCTGTTGTTACGAGGGCAGAGTAGAAATGTTTAAGTGAGTATTGGGCAGTAGAGTGCAGAAGTGCTGACTGCTTTTGCTGAACTATTTCAGTACTCCTTATTCTGATCATTTATTTGATTTTAGCAAGTATCTGTATTACCCACTTAGTTGGGTGAGACAAAGTCTGCTACTACTGTTGTTTCCTGTGTTATGGCAAGTGGCACAGCAAGGTGTTCAAACACATGCTGGTGTGATGCTGCATAATGTGATTTCTCTTTCCCCAGACTGGCTTTATAAAGGAATTAAGAAATTGTAAGTAAGAAGCCTAAATAAAAAGCATATTTATATCAGATATTCAAATCTAGAAAATTCCAGTCTTAAAGTCACTTAACTACTGCTTGTTTTGTATTAAAAGAACATTCTTAGTGACAAATTATTTTCTCATATATTTTCTTGCCTTATTTGATACACGTAGAGGAGCAACTCTGAGGGCAGATGGGAGAGCTATGAAGTGGTGAGAATTGCTTCTGAAGTTTTTTGCCAAATTGGAAGATAGGTCTTTAGTGAAGCAAAGGATCTTTTGACATGCCACCACGTGATAAGGTTAGAAAGGCAGTGGCCTCTTTGTCAAGGCAAGAGAATATTTCCTAGAGTATTGGAATTTATCTGTACAGTTGGCAGTATTCAGCAATCCAAAGACAGTCATAAGAAGCATTAAATTTTTTTCAAAAATAGCATTTCTCTGGGTCTGTCTTAAACCCCTACACTGAGAGTTGCAATCAGTGACATTCATTATTAGAATTCAAATACTTCTATTCCAAAACATCAGAAAGATGAAGGCAACAGTGTAGTTAGTACCACTGCCATTTTTGAACATTGTCTTCAAGTTTGTATATGTTTTCAGACTTTTCTTGTCTAGTTCCTGTTTGTTGTATTTTGATGTTCAACTCTGTCAACTCACAGTTTTTGTTTTGAGCTAATGCCATTTGTGGAATGGGAAGAAAACAAAGTGATTGTTGATCATGACTTCAGTCTTCCCTCAGAAAATATTTCAATGACGACAAATTTAAATCATATGCTATATTTGACTGTGATGTAGGTTGTTACTATAAAACATAAAATGAAACCTGTAAGGTACAGAAATATATTTCCGGAAATGATTCTTTGAAAATGTTTAAAGTGGAACAGAAGGATTGAAATACTAATTTGGTTGTGATTTTATAAACTGGCTTTCTAGGCTGTTTTTACCAAGCTCGCAAGAGATGAAGAAGCTTGGAAATGAAAAAAAAAGAATTGGTGAATGAGTATGGATCTGAAAAATATGCTCTCCCATGAGAGGAAAAGAGTTGAATTTATTCAGTTGAAGAGGTGTTTAAGAAGTTATTTGAGTACTTTTCCTAAAAAAGAGATGATACCAGAGACTTCAGAACTCTTTTCTTGGTAGATTTGTAATAGCATCTCATAATCAGAAGTTAAGACCAGAAATATGCTAAGTTTTTAATGGTTGTAGATATTAGATGCTAGAGTAGTTATTCCACTCCTTTACTCTCTAGATGAAATCACTGAATTTTTTTCCCAATTTAAGTCAGCTATCACTTGAAGTCTCATTGTTTATGACCATCAATTTTTACTGCCTCCATTTCATGATGTATCATTTGACCTGTATGATAAATACATATATCTAAGTATATCTCAAGGATTGGCAGAGCAGCCATCCTTTCATTAGAAAGTGTAGAGCTCCTCTATTTGGTTGTATCTCTTGGGGCACCCAGGAAGAAATCCTATTTATCCCCATTATTTAAGGCATCTGGGTCACTGCAGCCACACCGTTTGATTACCTCAAGTTAGTAATACAGTGGACTTAATAGAATTTATATAAAAAAGCATTGTGTATAAAACAGTATTTGAGATCCAGATGTTTTGAATTTTCTGTGGAAATGTCAAGCCTGGATGCAGTGGGGATGGGAAAGCTATGCAGCTGTGTAGACTGCTGTCCTGGCATGTGACTGGGAATACATGCTGCAGCAAATGGTGTTGAGAAAGGGCTGCAGTACCCTGAGCCTTTCTGGGCAATCTGCACATTTTGTACTTTAGCTCTTGCTCAGACTAATTCAGTAATATTTTTAAGGGCATGCTGTAGTTGACGTTTGTTTTGAAAACTTCACATATAAATATATGCCACGATAGATCTACTCTGCCTTTCATGAGGGAGATAACATTCATTTTTTTTTTTTATCCTGTCTGGTAGGTCTTCAGACAGATATTTAACTTCATAGCGTGTGTGAATCCCATGAAAATATTTATGATTAAAAATGAATGAATACACAAGCATTCTAGAGTTAATGTTACTTGTGTTAGGTGTGATCTTCAAGCTGAGTCTTTTGCATGATTGGTAGATTCTGATTAGGTTTTAGCATGTTACAATATTAATGAGCTGATTCGTGGTAAATACTTCTAATTTACTGCTTTTCCCCCTCTTCTCTCTTGATCTCACCTCTCTGATTTAAATGTTCTGAAAAAGTAACGTCATTTCTTTTCAGATTTATATTGCTGGGGGAAAAGCAGTGCCTGTATGAAGTGAGCATTCATGTTTGTGTGCAGTTTAGCATTGTTATAAATGAGTGCTATGTCTCCAGTCATTGAATATTATAAATGTTTTTAGCAGTTTTTCTGTGTCTTGAAAAGTAGAGGTGGAAGACATCCACTGATTCTTCCTAAGATGAAAGGTTTTCCTTATAGTACAATAATAGTGACTTATGGTTTATTTAATTGGTTTTAACTAGTTAAAATACATATCCTTTGAAAATCTGGCTTAGGCAGCATAAAATTTCAAGACGTAATGCATTTGTGCTAAAGCATCAAAACATCTGTGGAGCCACAGAAAGCTCATTAACAAAAAAGCCACTGCCGTTAAGCTTCTTAACATTCTGTTAAAGGTGAAAGGGTTTTTTTTTGTGTGTGCATCGTTTTTACCTCTTAGTGGAAGCATTTTCAGCAATTAGATATGTAATGTAGACACCTGCCTTATTGTATTTGTGTCTATGCTAGAAAAGACTAAATTAGCATTTGTGCCTTGAGTGTGTTATAGCAGTGTGATGGCACGTGGTGAGAGGGCTGTTTCTTGAAGGACTCTGTGACTGACTCACATCTGCATTGGGTCTTGCAAACTAAGAAACCCTGATCTGTTGGAACTTGTCCATGCTTGAAACTGTCAGAGAAGGTACTTTGCTATTTTTTTGTATATGAATTAGTGTGTATCTGAGTTGGTATAGACATAGTAGTTGTATTACTGTAATTAAATAGCACCAGGCATTGTGAAGAGAAAATTGAGTGTTTGCATTAGCGTATCTTCTAAAGGGTATGGGGAGGAAAGTCTCTGCTTTTCAGGACCTGCACATGTGAGAATGCAAAGATTTGAAACGTCAGAAGGCTAGGGCTGTGGTTTAAGCTCTATTATCTGGAGAAAAAAATTCCTATTTAGGCTTAGATTCTAGTGATTAGTTTGAGAGATTACAACTTCATGTTTTTAGCAAATATAAATATAGTGACAACACTATATAAACATAAGAACAAATGACTTGCAGGCATTAAAAAAACCTAGAAACTTATCTATAGTAGAGCCCTGTTAAAAAGCTTCACAGAGGTGCCTGTTAAATGTAATGTTGGTTTATAATTTTGTGTTGTTTGTTGGAAGGTAGAGCTTTGTAAAGTTGTATGTGAGCCAAACAGAAATATTTCGTTGATACATTGTTGAAAAAAGTAAAACTAATACTTTTCTGCCTACAGTTAAAAATAGAACTTCCTGAATATCTTATCTGCTGCAGATGTGACAGTTCACATTCACCAGCAAAGTCAGCCAGTATTGCAGCTTTTAAGTAATCTTCAACTTGTTTCTGGTTGAAAGAAGCAAGCTAAAGAAAACACACTCTAGGTATTTTTCCTACCTCGTTGCCTGCTGTGGCAGGGCAGGGAGCACGCAGGGAGCAATGTTTGGCAGTACAGCTCTCTTGAGCTAATAATTTGCTGCTGCCAAAACCAGTAATGTCCTCCTTGCCAAACCACGTGGTGTCACCCCTCTCTTGCACTGGTACCCTTGCTTATCTGACCTTGCAGTAAGAAAAATGGGGAAACCCCCAACCCTGTGTAGTATTTCATGTCTCTTTTTTTGGGGAAGGGTAGGGTTCAGCTGGTTTGGTTCACTAAGCTGACTCAACCTTTGGGCCAGATGGGTATTTAAGTGGTTTATGTCAATTAAGTTTGATTCAATAAGGAATTGGATTAGGCAAAAGTGATGAGTCAGTTTAAAACCTTCTTTGAGTAAATCCTCTTTGTGTATAGCAGCCTTGACTACTGAATTTTAAAATACTCCCATAGTGAAACGACCCATCTCTAAACAAGCTTCAAGTTACCTTTTAAAAGGAGGGAATCGGTTTACAGACATAAGATGGATGCTTAAAGGCCAACAGAAGAAAAATAGTTGTCAGAGTCAGTTTTTTAGTAGCAGCACTGAAGTGGCTATTAGGAGGTGAAAGAGCTGCAAGTAGCAGAACCGATTTAGAGACTGAGCACTTGTGGTATCATCACCAGCTTGGAAACACTAAAGACTTGGTGAAGTCAATGGTGGGTGTTGCCATTGCTGACAGGGAACAAAGTTGGTGTGTGAGGGAATTGGATGTCTTTGGGATGTGTGCTTGGGAGGTGTGTGTGAGGGAAGTGAGTATAAGATCAGGTAGATATGTGGGAAGGATCTTGACAGTGGAGCACCTCTAAGGAAGATCTCAGTCGGGTGTAGAAGTGTAGGGTGTGACTGAGGAAGGGATGGAGCGTGAGAAGGCATGTCAAGGTAGTAACAAAAACCACAGGGCAGCTATTTGGGTGACTTCAAAGGTTGTTTTGTTTCCAGTGTTTGGAGTGAGAACTCGTCAAAAGATCATTACAGCGCATCTGGGGAGTTTTTTAAGGGAGATGAATGTGTACAGATGGAAATTGCCAGGTCACAGAGGAGGAGGTTGTAATATTTGAATTAGATGAACAAGATTTTTTTCTCTGCATATGGAGAGGAGCAGGGACTCTGATGATGTGTTCTTTTTCCTTGATATCAATCTAGCCTATTTCGTGAGAATAAATCCTTCAGTTCTTAACTAGTCATTAGTAGCAAGGAATGGAGGTGTAGGCTTTGTTCTGCAATGCCACAGGGGCTCGATAATTTCTTGATTCTGTCCCAGATAGGAAAATTAATTTGGACTTAATGCAATGAGAGTGTGCTAAAAGCTTGGCAAGACGTGATCTGTGACTTTTAATAGCCAATTGAATCCTTTGAGTCAGCCATTTAATACTGCTACTCTACTGGTGAGGCTTGCTCTAGGTACACGTTGCATGATCAAATAAGCTGGAATGTTTTTCAGTTTGTTTCTCTACTTTTCTATGGGTGTTGGCTGGAGTAGGACAGGCTTTTGTGTCCAGTGATGAGCTTGGTGGCCTCCCTGTGGTTTGCACGATGGAGGCAGTACCTGTGCTGTACTCTTCACTCTTTGGCTGAAGGAGCTGATTGCCATCAAGGGCTGAGTTAGTAAATATCAAAACCTAAAGCAACTATGTTTTTTATTTTTGTTTTCAAAGACTTTTCTATTCCAGAATATTTAATTGGCAGTGGGACAAAAATAAAGTGCAATGATATCAACACCCTTGAACCAGCAACAGAGAATCAAAGGCTATCTTTCATAGCATTCTGAAAGAGTTATTTGAAATATCTATGGAGAATCCTGTTGAAACTATTTTGACTTATATTGTACTTAGGCTGAAATTCTTTTGCACAAAGAGTGATTTGGATTCTTTATGGCAAAATGCAAAGTTTGGTATCAAAGCTGAAAATGCATAATACTTCAAAATTTTTTTATTCAGTGTTGGATTGCAGTTTGAACAGCTAAAAAGAAGACTTAAAAAGCTTTAATATTTAATATTTTCTTAGAGAGAGTGACCTATCAATGTTTGGGAAGGCATCTGAAGGACTGCATAATTATCGAATTCTATAGCATGAACAAATTGTGACCCGCTTGTCAAAGGTGACTACAGTCCAAAGTTATTTGACTTGAACAGCAATTCTGTGAGTGCTTAAAAGATAATTGCAGAATAAAAAGTACACTACCACACCACCTTTTTCTTCTTTTTTTTTTTGGACAGTGTAGGGACAATTAGGAGATGGAGGAAGAAGTGCACATGTTTGGAAATAACTATTTGAACACTTGTGTGTCTTTTGCTTCCCCCAGATTACATTTGTTGGATAATTAATCTGTTGGATTAAGACTCACAGTATTAACGATATGATAAGGCACATAGGTAAAAACCCTTGAACCCCAAACTTCAGAATAAGTTAACCACAAAACCCAAGAAAAAATTGATTTAATGACCATCATGCCTGTTGGATCAAAGGTCAGTTTTAGTAGCATCCAAATAGCCTTTAACACTATAATTGATGATTAACACAAATTAACCTGATGTTCATCTGTTAGAGATAGCATAACTGACCTCTACTTCATATAGTTAAAAAAACCCCTGGAAATGGTTGTAGGTGAAACTGCAATAGGTAATTTGTCAAAATTCGGTTAAAAAACAAGTATATTTATATTGTATATCTGTATATGCTTATTTTCAGCTGTAGGCAGCGTACTGATTGGCAACATTTGAAAAAAAGTGTACACTACCCTGTGTTAGTTTAAGTTGTCTTTATTTTTGCTTTTTTGCCCTCTCATAGTTTGTTCAAGGGAAAGCCTAGTGGTGCTCTTGTGGTTATGGGTGTACTGAGATTTGTGATAAACAAGCACCATGTGCTCAGGACTGTGCATGGATGTTTGAGTACTACTTCTGTGCTTAATGTAGCTGCTCAGTTGGAACAATTAAATTATGGAATTACTTTTTAAGAAAAATGTTCACTATTACCAGCTTGCAGAAAGATAGTTAAAAATGCTGTACTTTGAAATGATGGACTTGTTTCTTGCTTTTCTTTGAGATTCCTCTCAAGTAATCAAATACAGTCCTTGCCTCAATAGACTTAGACCTGTGAGCTTTCAGGTTCTTCATTTGATAATGCTTTGCAGGGTAAATTTTTCTATTAAAAGTACTTTGAAAATCCATTGTAGCCTATTTCTTAATGGCAGTTTGATTTTGATGTTTATGTCTTGTCTGTATGGCAAAAGACATAATTTTAAATCAATCTCCATATTTCACAAAGATTAAAAAAAAAAAAATTCCCCAGAAGGAAAGCAAAAGCATTTTAATTAAAAATGGTTGGGTATTTTTAGATCAGCTGTATTTTGTATCTGGACTGATTAGCCATCATTTTGTATTGGCTGTAGGGGAACTTTGGGAGTAAATGTCGTGTCATAAAGAGGAATATCTGTTGTGAAAACTTCTTTTTGATTTCACACAGTTCTCAAGCCTTGGAAATGCAGGTTAATGCCTGCATGGTCCAGTATTTTAATGTCTTGGTTTATAGCCAGGACTGCAGAAAGAAGTGACTCTCCAGTTACCTGCATTACTAAAAGGTGGCTACAGCATGTATAGGAGTTCAAGAAATAAGAGATTGCTTAAGCCTTTTGCCTTAGTCAAGGGGAGCATGTAGAGAGATGGAAGGAGAGGGCCTACAACTTGTCTTCATCCTTTCTTTTGTGTTGTTTGTATTTAATAATCTTTGTACTTTGAGTCTCGTGTCCTGATTCAGCTAAACAGCTTCCTGATTTCTCATAACACTGTATAATGCACTGAATTTAAGAAATGTTTTCTTTGATCTTAGTTAATGGCTAGTTTCAGCTAAGTTTCTTGGAATTGATCTGCAGTGTGAAGTATGATTACTATTCTTGAAGTGTGTTACTTAATGTCTTCTATTCAGGAAGATGATGATGTTGTTGAGGGAAAAAATTAAGTGCTGAACCCTGCAGAATTAAAGTGGTAGGTTGGTATTGTTTTGGTGTGTTCTGTATGAGTTGTGGGTTGTTTTTTTTTTTTTTTTTTTTTTTTTTTTTTTTTTTTTTTTGGTTGAGTATAGCTACAATATTTTCCCCAAGAAATTGTGAAATAAACCCATTAATTTTTGGTTTAAAAAAAAATCTTTCCCTTTAGCCAACTTTTGGAGTAAAATGTCAAGAGGTTTATGGTCAGGCTGACTCTTGGATTCTGATGTATTGATGGTGCAATGAAGATACAGTATTTCCAGTTCCAGGAATTATTTTCTGACTGTAAAATAAGCTACTTTGTAAATTCCTGCTTGTCATCTTTAGTAGTTTTGTGTATGCACTTACATGAAGTTTTGGTAAAGTGTTGCAAACTTCTTCAGTTGGATGTGATAGAAGGCTTTTGGAGGAAAGAGCCTTTTTAATCCATGAGCAAGTATCCAAACACAAATGTGTAGGAAGGAGTATGCGAATGGTCTGTACCATGTCATTCAGTCATCTGAAATTTCAGTCAGCTTACCATCTGCAATATTTTTTTTATGGCTGTAATCTCAGTGCTTTTGTTAGTAAACATAATTCTGATTTTACATTTGAAAGGTTGGAGTTGAGAAATGCTTGTGGGGAGTGATTTGTGGAAGATTTGCTGAGCCATGATTAGTTTTGTGGTGGTTTTTTTTGTTGGTTTCAGTTTTTAAAGAAAAGTCATAGTAGTGTTTCCTCTCATTGGCTGTAATTGTCACTCAGAACCTCCTTACTCTGTGCTTAATCTGCTCTTAGGGATTCAGGGCCTTTTAGGAAATTACCAGCTACCTTAATTTTTAATAAATTTTCAGAAATGGCTTCTGGAAATTTTGGCACAGATTTTGATAACCCAACTTTTTGTCTTACTGGAATGCATCATCTGCTTAGAAAAAAGTCTTAAGTTTTCTCAGAAGTAAAATTACAAAAACGTTGAACATTTCATAGAGCTTAGATGTAAACATGTTTTCATGCTAAACCACATTATAGGGTGTTTTTTAATGACAAGACAGTAGGTGATTCATATGTATGAAGATATATGTGTTTTTTTAAAAGCAGTGTTCATGAAATTTGTCACAAGAAACAGGCTAAATAAAGCTCCAGTGATTGTGGATAGTTCATTTCTGCAAACTTCTCCCACTGAAATACCAATATTCGTATGAAGAGTGAACTCTCTTGTAATATTGTGTTAGGGAAATTATTTCTGGGAGTAATCTTGTAGATCTGTCTGTGCCTGTTCAGGGCTTCTGTTCGGCTACAGTGATGATGTAGCTGATCTTGTTCTCTGGACATCTGCCTGCCAGGAGTGAGACGTGTCCTCTGTTCTGTCTCATCATCTGCCAAACAGCCCTAAGGCAGTAATGCACTTCCATTACTATTGATGAG
Organism: Chaetops frenatus; assembly: GCA_013400775.1. Lineage (NCBI taxonomy): Eukaryota > Metazoa > Chordata > Aves > Passeriformes > Picathartidae > Chaetops > Chaetops frenatus. The sequence continues at coordinate 21,145 of VZTR01025661.1, forward strand.
ACTCAATTTGGATCCTTGAGTTAAAGGCTCTCACTCTCTCCCTTTTTCTGTTTCCTGACTTGTTCAAAGATTTCTGGCCCTTATCTGTTTCTTTTGGAAGAAGTACTTGAAAGGGAATATTGGTAATTTTTTTCTTCTAACATGGAATAGATTCAGAATTTTTAAAAAGTTTTGTTGTTTTAAAATACAGCTGCCTCATTTTATCATTAAAACATACTGTAATAAATTTCTGAAATATCTCCTTTGGGGTGGTAATTATGTTTGGTATGTGAGCATCTGGAGTTTTTGAAGTTTTGCTCATAGGACTGTTTGCCCACATGGTTCTTAAGATATTTGTTTTATTCTTTCTGAAGTGACTTGATAAAGAAAATAATATTCATTTTTTACTTGAATCACAACCGTAAGTTTATTTCCTTTACATTTAGAATCTATGGAACATTTTAAAAAGGCTTTTCTGTTCTCTTTAAAATACAAATTGCCCTGTGTCCAAAACTCTAGCTCCATTTGGAACACCCCAAAACTACGGGTAGTGTCCTGACTGTGGAAGTTTTCTCCCTAACCTCCAGTCCCTGAATACGGTTCTTTAAAATGCAAATCTTTTGAGATCCTGTGTTAATTTTTTCTGTCTTTTGCCTTTTTATGTATGTGCTTAGAAGCTTATTTTTTGAAGTGGATGAAGATTTTAATACTAATACCCATATCCAGATATTTCTAGGTTTTCTGTAAAGAAAAAAACCAGATGTTATACAGACTAATAGGCTCTTAATATAATATTAGTACATGATGTTAAAAGTGAATTAGTTCCCCTTTACTGTGATTTCTTTCTCAAATTAGGAATACATTTTTTTTCTCCCAATTAGTGAAGCTGTTCAGTTGTCCAGATTTTTACAAGAATTATTTCAAAGTAGTTGTGAGAGTACTTTGGTTGAAGAGTTTTTGAATGTTATAAGACACTGCACTTGGTAGAATTTAAAATACATGAGCTTGGTTGCACTTTTGGGGGTTTAAGTGTTTGGGGTTTTGTTTCTTTTAGAGATGGAAATCTGTGCTATGAATAGAGTGCTAATACAGGAGATTTTTCTTGAATCCACATTTTACTCATATATTCTGTGTATGCTAGGCAGGCATACTTTTAAAATGTTTTTTTTCATGGCAAAAATAGCTTGCAGCTTATTGAAAAACAAGGCAGACCTGTGCCTCAAAATCCAAATGAAACTGCTGCTTGGATGAGGCTTTAAAGAGGGCATTTATATGTTGTGGAATGAATGGCATGCCTGCGCTGACTCCCGCAGGCCGGATATTTCCAAGGTATCAGACAGAGCTGTATATACTGCACTTTTCCCCTTTGGATCCAAAGGTTTCTCCCTTGGCAAGGTCTGAAGGACCCCTGGACCCTGTGGGGAGGATGAGGTGGGGAGTAGGGGCTGGCAGGGGAAAAGTGAAATGAGCAAGGTGACTGTATGTGTGTGATGCTTTTTTTTATTTTCCACCCAGACTGCCCTTCTTATGCTTTGTGAGCTTGTGTTGTTTTTCTAATCATTGTTCTTTGAACAGTATAGTTAGGAATTTCCTGTTCACGTTTTACTACAATGGTTTGTTTAAAATGATAGACCGCAGTCTTTCCTGACCTAAAACTAGATTAGCCTTGAATGTCGAAAAGAAGTTGGACAAATAAAGAGGATAGGCTGTATTTGCTTATGTCATGGAGAGGGGCCTTTTAACCATGGTCTCAGTTGTATCAAATACCACAAGTCATGTTTCTTAAATATTTATTAAGACAAATAAACATAGTTATTGTATGAACTGGCAGGTCTCCAAATTTCTGTGTCTTTGATTCTCATGGGTGGGTCGCTTTTAATCAGGAGAAGTATATTTAGTCAAGACTCTGATATCTACTGCATTACTGAATCCAGCCGTAGCTCAGTTCTCCCCTCTCCCTTGCTTTGTTACATTTTTAAAATGCAACAAAATAAGCCTCAGCAAAGATGAAGTTGTGAAATACTAAGCAGCAAATTTTGGGAAATACATTGGGTGCTTGTGATAAGGAAAGTTTAGTATAGTCGTTGCAGGTCCTGCCATATGTTTGCTTTCAGATTTTGGAGGAAAAAAATCTCCCAAGCTCAGCAGTGTTAGATGTACAATGAATTGCAATGTCCTTATTATACAATTTATGTTTATTTAAAGCAGGTTCCTTGTATAACACTGCTAATCTGTGTAAATAGTGCACACCTATAATGATGAAACAGTACAGGTAATAAGGCTATTGATTTTTATCTGGAAAGAGGTAGAATTTCAGTGTTAAAGGCAATATATAACCTTGACTTTGGGCTTTTATTTTATAGAAAAAATACCGTATCAGAAATGATATTATGGTGTGGCACAGAAGTTATACTCAGCTTTGAAGGAATGGCATATTGACCTGCCTGAGTTGGGTACTGAAGTCATCAGTGACAAGTGTCAAGCTCATTAATATATACTTTGTATATTGCTCTTGGATATTTTTAATGCAAGATTGTCTGTGACAATATACATGTAAAATTCTGGTAAACCTGCTAAATCACTTTTTCAAGATGGGAGATGTCAGATTTGTAAGGTTGTGGAGTCTAGCTGATATGACACACAGACATGTCATTACAAGGGTGTTGCCAGTTAAAATACTCAGCTGTTATGGTATTTCCAGCTTAGCATCTAACTTTGTTCCACCCAGCAAATAGACACATAAATAGGGCTAGCTGTGGATTTTTAAAGGAAATATTTAATGTATTTTTAAAGAAAATAACATTTGGAAGGAAAAATATTTGGGTAGCTTGTCTAGGGTAGGGCAAGGAGATTCCTTGCAGGCTACAGAGTTTGATGTGCTGAAGAAGCTCTCAGTGGATGTTATATGGAAAATGTTACCATTTATAGAAATCAGGTATTTCCGTGAGTACCGGAACTGGTGAAGCCTGGTTTCCTGTGGGTTTGAGTCTTACGGCTGATTGAGTTTGGAGTCTGGGAAGGTGAATTCTGGATGCTTCTTGCCTTTCATTTGGGCTGTTTGCACTCGCTTGCTTCTGAGCAGATTTTCTGATAACTGATTAGGTTTGAACATGTGTTTCTCACTTTCCATTAGGCCTCCTACTTTCATAAAGTTTCATAGGTATTTGAATTATCTAGGGGGTTTCCCTAAAATTTGAAAACTCATCAATAGCGAAAAAATGAAATAGACTTGTCTATTAATTGTGTTATTAATAAAAAAATCACATATCCATATTTTTATAGGAGATGGGATTATGAGTCCTTGATTTCTTTTTTTTTTTAAATAACCCTGTTGTCTGCTAATTTCTAGTAGCCAGTTTTGTTTGAAAAAGGAGCCAATTCTAAAAACCAAGTGATGCCTTTTCCTATTAAATGGTAGAAATATATTTTGAGATTAGTTTGCCATATTTTGTGGTACAGATTTGGACTTTGAACATCCTGTGTGTGTGTGTGCAGTGGATGCACTGTTCATGCACAAATGAAACTAAGCATTAGATTTAAATTTCTAGTGTAGCTGTTAGTCTGAGTTTTCTGTGCTTTTAGGTTTGTTTTCCTATATGCGTGAACAAAAAGTGTAATCTTGAGTAGTGAGCCAGAGTCCTGCTGAAGGTTTATCACTGAGATTCCTGCTGTTAATGTATCTCCTGGAGCTGTTAGCAGTCGTTTTTTTGTTCATGAGTATCAGAGATGTATCGTGTGAAATATTGTCAAGGGCAGTGGGTGCCATTGGTTTCACTGTCAGCAAAAACTGTTTGCTTTGGTTTTGACCTTCGATAATCACAGATTTTTCTACCTGGAAAAGCTCAGTAAGTTAAGGTGTGAGTAAACAGGGCCCTCGATCTTCCAAATGAATGCTTTTTGTGTAGCAATATGGGTGAGTAGTTTATTCCACTAGATGAAGTAAGTGAGGTGAATAAGGTGAGTAAGCAATTTCATTATGAGACGCTGTCAGTTGTGTCTAAATGCTATGTTGCAAATTTGGCTCATGCTTTGAGCTGGTTGTGAGCCAGTGGCTGTGGTTAATTCATCACCAAACCTGAGCTAACAAGCCCTGTGTAGGTTAGGTTATATTAGATGGAGCTCTGTGCCATGCTGAAATAGCTGGAAGCTGTACTCATGGAAGCCAGGGCAAAGCAGCTCTGAGTCTGCTGGAAATATCCTGTATAGACATAGTTTATAATATGAATTTACAATACCTTTACTGTAATGTTACTTTCTTTACAGAAATCAGTTAATGTTCTTTTTGTGTAGGCTGTAGGCTGTAGTTATTTCTTCTGGGGTTCTATTTATAAATTATGCATAAAATCTGTATTATCATAGGATGTATCACCAGCGTTAAATGGATTGATAATGTTCTTACCCGTTGATTTGCAGTAGTACAGCATCTTGTATATAATAAAGTTATCTTAAGCAAAGATTTTTGAAATAAAGCCATGACTTCAGGAATATTTCTAATACGATCCAATCACTTGGAAGGCTAAGTTGAATCTTCCCATTCCTGCACACTGAAAGGAGCTGGAGGAGCATGTGCCGTGAAGCAGCACAGCGACGCTGCCATGGTGCTCACAGAGATGCTGCTGGAGCTGGCCATGCTTTTATGGAACAGGCTGGCTGTGGCTCTGGACGGCTTAGACTGCTCCCAGTACTGTGAGAGGCATTTATGTGCTTACAGGAAAGAAAAATGCCAGAAAAGAAAATGGAGACAGTACTAAGAAAGTGTTTTTGTCATTGTTTTGTTTACACAAAGCTGTGTATTGTGTACAGTCAAAATTTATACTTGCAAAAGCTTGCAGTTGGCAAGAAAGTAAAGGGAACAGTGCAATCTGTGCCATTAATATGTGTGTGCATAGGAGACCGCGCGCCTGATCTACAAGGTGATTGAGAATGCTTTTGTAGTTCTCTTGATTTGGAAATTCAAGATCAAAGCAAGGTAGGTTTAATACAAGAGAACACTGTGCTGGGCTTAATTGTACAAAATACATGAAGGCAAACTGTTACTGAGGGCAAGGCAAGTTCATTTTCATGGTTACTTTCAAGAGAAGCAAGAAATTAATTTTATTTTTATGATGAATCTCTGAAGACAATGATTTCTTTTTTTCTTCTCAACATTTATGTTTGGATGCTGGAAGAACTTGTTCATTCTTACAATATATTTAATACCTATTAAATCATGTGTTAGAACAAGCTACTATTAAAAATGGCATTTGTGTAATTAATTTTCCTTTTTAATACCAATTAGAGTCCATAAACTTTTTTTTGTTTACTTTTATGCTGTTTTTGGGTTGCATAATTTGTTACATTATGAAATTGTTTTGGCTCAGTTGTCAATAAATTGTGTGTTATCCTTTTAAGTATTCTGGATTTGTATTATGACAACACCAATGTCATCCTGTCTTCTGCTTCTGTCAGCACTCATTTTCTACAGAGAAGAAAAGTGTCCCTTTTATGTGTTTGCTGGAATTTTGAGAAATGCAGATTATTCAGTCAGTAGAAATATGTGTGTATGTGTGTCTGCCCTCAGCCTCGCTGTAGTGCCACCTCCAAAAGCAGTGTGGTCCAGAGATGTCTTTGATAGTTGATACCTTGCCTTGCATGGTGCCCTCTTTAGAGAGTATGGGCTTTGGTTTTTGGGGAGTGGATGGGATCGGTATTCTTGCCCAAATCAGTATTCCACTTGAGACTCGACTGGTTTCTAAAATTGGTGTATTTATTACTGCTTATTTGTTGAGGGGAGTGAGGGAAAATTAATTGTTTCCATAAAACTAATTTTTGCAGGAATTAGAAGCATTAAGTCATTTTGAGTAAGATGCATTGTGCAATATATGGCCAGAGGATAGGAGGGGGCCTAGACCCATCATATCTGTAAAATTCAGGCTTCCACTAAAATGAAGCACAGCAACAGGGTTTAACCGGCTATGGGTTCCTTGCCTCAGAAGACTGTTGTGAAAAACAAATAAAGATGACTGGATAGGCTGAAAAGCTGTGCTGCTGAAGGGTTATTAGAAACACCTTGTTAATTGCATAGGGAGGAATAGATTTAATGTAATATGACAATAATTTATTTAACTGGTGGTATCTTCATTGTATTCTAATTAGAATTTGAGGGCAAAATTATCAGGGAAGTTAACTTGAGGACATTAAAAATGTAGGTCTTTCAGCTATGATGAAGAGTAGGCAAGGGATGGACCTTTGCTCTTGTGACAACTTCCATCTTTAGTAATTCCTTGTTGTGCTACGGCAGTATGAAATCAGAAAAACAAATCCTGTGAATAAGAATCCTGTGGATTTCATGCTGGGAAGAGCAGAGAGTAGCTGTACATAAGCATCTGGGTTCACTTATGGGGAAGTAAGACCTGCAGAAGGAAGCTAGATGACAGAAGACAGGCTTTCCTGGCAGCAGCAGTCTAGGGCATGGTGAGAAAATCTCTTCAAATTATTTGTTCAGTTCTGGCATATGTACAGGATGGGGGGGAGGAAAGAGGGAGTGTTCCTGTTTCTTTTTCCACAGCTGTCTTGGAGAGGCTTGCTTCTTGCTTAATAGATAATGGTGAAAGGTTTTTAGAAAATGACAGAACATGAAATTGTGTGGACCAGGGAATGTAAGAGTCATTACCATGTTTTTCTGGGATTTCCCTCTCAGGCTTGTAGCTGTCTGGCCTTCCCATACACTGTAGTTTCCCTTTCAGTTCACTCAGGTTTCCTAATAGCATTTGAGAAGTTTTGAAGTCCTGCTAGATTAAACAGACTTGAGTCACAGATTTTTCAGGACACATCTGGAATAGCAGTCATGGTTCAGTTTGCTTCATGCCCTCTTTTTACTGGATCTCCTGGAGCATTGCTCATCAGCCCAGCTAAGCAAGCAGGCTTACAACACTTCTGAATACTGTGCATTGCTTTTCTCTTTCAGGCTACTCAGAGATTAAGTCAGTAGATCTTTCAGTAACCAGAAATAGCCAGTATTGTTAGGAAAAGTTTGTTACCTCTCTAAAATTTTGCTGATGAGCTCCTAAGTCTAGGAGACAGTTCCTGTCTACCATCCTCACTTCAGGGACTGGGAAAGCCCCATTGATGGTTTGCTCTGGCATATGAATAGCTTTGAAGAAAATAGGTGCATTGGAGTTAAAGAAACTAAAACTTTATATGCTTCCTCTGCTAGTAACTTAAAAGGCTGTGAAATGCAGGGAACAGTTACTCTGACAAAATTTTGTATAATTTCTCTGGGCAGATAATTTTCTGTATTTTAAGTAAAGGAAACAAATGTCCCTTCTGCTAGAACGTAGAATTCTAGTATGTCAGACATAAACCCCATTTCTCTTCTGAATGCACCTGTCCAACCTGCTTGTTACTTAGTACCAGACAAGCGTCATGGAAATGCAGATGCATTTCTTTACCTAATTCAGTTTTCCCTGCAGTTCATTTAATCTGCATTTCTGATGTCTTTGTGGCTTTTCTGTAGTTGCATGTGAATGCTTTCTATATTAAAGATCGATTTGATCTTATATGAGAAAAAGAAGAGAAGCTGGGAAGAGATTTTGATTGCCATTACTATGGAAAAACAGTTTTTAGTGAGTATATAGTTGAGGATATGACTCAAAACACAGTAGCTTGTTTCCTTCGCACACTTTTCTTTTAATTATTGCTTGGTCAGTCGGTCATTTCATGTGTTTTAGTAGTTAATTTCCTTCATGAATGTTTAGTTATTTCCTGCACAGCTCTGGTGTGTGGGTTTGTGTGGTATTTTTTTTAGCAACGTTAACGGATAAATGGATTAGTTAGTTGATTCCCAAACGTGTTATCCGTGTCAATATCCTGTGTTGTAAGGTCTTAACCTTTCACGAACACAGAAGGAAGTATTCATATTGGGGATTACTCTTCTGAGGGGCAACAGTACCACTGCCTACCAGTGGATATTCAAAGGTGCTTCTGAGGTTTTAGTTTTTGTTTTGCTGTATACTTGAGTTTCTCAGAAACTTTTAAAATAGGCTGTGTTGTTCCTCCAAACTTTAGAAGGCTCTTTAACATATGGATCCTGATGCCTCAGTGTTCTCTTCCTGAGAAGCTTTTCTGATGCATCTGTGTGGCTTTTTTCATCTTTACTAAAATTGCATAGCCAAACACAGACCAAGCATTGTAAAATGCCAGCATTCATGTCTGCATTGTCATTGTTGTGGAACTGTCTTTATGTGGCTGTTCTCATTTTATCTGGGTGGGTTTTCTGGTTCTTCTTTCTTCCCCTCCCCCTGCCACCCCCCAACCTGAGTGAGGCTTAGTGTGAGTTAGGCTAGTAGTTTGTTACGAACAGGGGATCTTGCTCACCTCGTGCCTTTTCTGCATTGCCTCTTTGCTCATCTGATAGCAAAATAAACTCCATTCANTGAGTGTTAGAAGTAGCTGTGCTATGGAGTGATGGGACTGTGCAGGTTAGGGTAGCAGAGGGGACACATTGGAAGGCTGCAGGGATCTTTCCAGTTCAGTGGTACCAAGCTGTTAATCAAGCTTTCGTACAAAACTGCAGGTGGGATTTATGGTATAGTTGGAGAGGAGAACAGAGCCATGTACAGTCTCAGAGCTAAGGGATATAGAGGCTACTTTCTTTCCCCATCCAGCCTGATGGCTGTGGCCTGTTCATACTGCTGCTGGCCAGTCCCTTCTGCTTGGAGCTCAGCTCTTAGTCCTTCTCCTTGTTTTTGTCTTCCTTCTCTGTCTGTGCTTCCTTGGATCATTCATTGCTTTCTGATTGCCACTGTGTCTTCTTCCAGCACCTGGTTCCTATGTTGTGTCTCCTGTGTGTCTGCTTCCTTTTTTTCCTCCATGATGTTCAGGTGCTAACAGGGATTGCGTTGAGACTGGAAGGAGAAACTGACTTCCTGGTCTCTTTCCTTGGAAGGAGCAAGGCTGTACTGGAATTGTTTTTCTGGAGCTGCTCCTTGCAGCTGGAGCAATCCTCTCTGATGTCCTGGAACACGAGTTGAGTGGCTGTGCGGCCAAGAGAGGTCCTAAGAAGCTGGCATGTGTTCAGTGGAGATTAAATCTGCAAAGACCTGAGCTTCTGTACTCCACAGAGTTATGATGAGCATGTGCAACAATATTCCCCTCTTCAACTCCCTTGTACCTTCATCAGATTTGAAAGTTTTTCCTTGGGAATAGTAGGATACCTACAAAATTCGGGTTCCAGGGTTAGCAGTGCTGAGATTATCTAGATTGATTTAAGAATTGAAGCAGGGGGGTGGGGAGGGACGGTACAGCATTTTTCCTGTGCTTCATTGTTTCAACTGGCAGAGCTGTTTTAATTGACCTTTTTATACAAGAGATGAGAAGGAGGCACACCCTCAGGAGGGAAAACTTCAGCCAAGGCAGCTCTACTCTAGCAGAATAAAAAGCAATAAAAAAATTGCCTAATGAGAGAATGCCTAACGAAGCATACCAGACTTCCTAATGAATGGGTGGCACTGCATTATAGTAATGTGCAGATGATACATCATATTGCAGCAGACTTTAGATACCTGCTACTTTTTGTTTGTTGATATGCAGTGCTTCCAGATATTCAGATGCTTATTCTGCAATGTACATTTTTTCAATATTTACAGTCTTGTCACTATGGAAGATATGCTCTAGGTCACCCAGGAGGCTGGGCTAGATGCAAGGATTACCAGCTAAAGTTTTGTGGCTTGTAGTATGCAGGAGTTGAATTAGATGATGACAGTGACTTTCTGACCTTGAAATATGGCCCTGGACAGCTGGGGCCACTCTGTGCTGCCATGGTGGAAGTTAGGGGCTTCCTGTGGCTGACTTCCTCGAAGGCTCAGGGCAGGGAGGGAGGGAGCTGAAGCTGTCTTTTTACAGCTCTTAAGCTTTCCTTCCTGGTAGTGGAGCTGCTTTTGGATATGGGGAGCTGAGCACTGTGCGCTGAAAATATCTGCATTTAGTAACTGCAAAGGAATGCATAAATATAGAAGAATATGCCAGTACAGCTTATTCCCAGAATATGTTACTGTGTGCTGCAAGGGACCTTTGGGTGAGCAATATCCAAAAGGATACCTACCCCTTCTAGAGAGACTTGTCATTTACAAATGATAATAATAATGCAAACCACAGAAGTCAGATTCCTGAATTGCTGTAAATGTGTGTTTTTAACACTCCTTTTCGAACACAAACATAGGAAGCTGGCAACGTAGCTATTTCAGTGCTCTAGAAAAGTTTAAAGTGAAATAATCTAAGGAAACGGAAGACTCTATTTTTAACCTTCTCCGTCATGGAAGATGAGGCGGAAGAAGATGAGGCCATCTACTGTTGAAGTCTCTTCAATATCTTACTATAAATTTAATCAGATTTCCACTCCTGTTTTAATGAAGAGGTATTCGTTGATGTTCAGTTATGTTCAAATTAAGATCCCTATAGGTTTGATGGCGTGGTCAGTCTTCTACAATTGTGCTTTATCTCCTGTTGACTGGTTTTTACTTTATGATATTTTCTGATACATGTAAAATAACTCCCAACACTGCTTGTGCTCTTTTATAGTTTGATTTATTTTCCTCTATCAAAAATAAATTTTTCTGAGAGTTATAAGTGTTTTTTGTATTGGGTTTGACCAGATTATTCTAAGATTTTTTTTTCATACTGCATTATTATAATTCATTAAAAGCACATTATTTTGCTGGATTTCTCTGGATTTTTTCACAAAGTATTTTTTATTCTTTTATATATGTAAAAGCATGATAATGAAGTTAGGAGTAATTCTTCATATTACTTATTGGGAACTACTTTATTATTCTAACTGGAAGCTTAAATATAATACATTGTAAAACTACTGGCAACCATAAAAGTAATAGCATCAAACTTCATAAGTTCAACCTGTTAAAAGTGTTTAGAACCTTATGTTCAGATGAACATAAATCTGTAAAACTGACTTTGGCATATATTACTAAATTACTAATATTGGTTGGGGAATATAGTGCAATTATTTGCAAGGTCAGCATTAAGGAAGACTGTAGGAAGCAAGTGTATTTGGGGAGTGATAATAATAGTAGGATAATTACATATTCAGAAAACAGGGGCTAGGCTAAGTTTTCCTAAAAGCTGGAAATTACTGTCTGACCAGGGTGCTAACCTGGAATGAGGAAGCACTTCTAAGAGTTTAAGTGTACATTTTAGAGAATCTTCTCCACAACACCTATGTTAACATTATATATATGTAGATAGCACAAATTTCTCTTTGTAACTGGTAGGTTGAGAATCAAAAGTTTAGAAATTATATAAACTAACATGTCAAAGTGTAAGTAACTTGACGGCTATAGCTGTAATTTTACAGGCAAAGAGTGAGCTGTGGAGAAGGAAATATAGCAAGGCTGCAAATCATTGGAGAAGCATTGCTTTTTACATTAGGCAGTTAATTGGCTTAAAGAAATTATTTTACTTTGCAGGGGGGTTGTTGCTCCATTGGTATAAAAGCAGCAAAGATTTTAATGAGGTGAAATTTCTTCTGTTAGCTCTCATGATATGTTTGGAAACTAAGACACATTTTAAGCACAGTTTTCTTCAATGGATTTATTTTTAGACCACTTTTAACATCTTATAGGTAATCAACAACTGTTTTTGTAATAACACTTAAAATACGGAGCTTTGAAATAAATGCGTAGATTGAGGATGCTAACCTATATAATGTAATAGTCACTAATGACTTGTCCATCACCACTTCTAGGCAGCTGAAACATGCATCCATTTATGCTTTACTAAAGGCCTGTTATTCCTGGAAGAGTGGAAAAACCTTAAATAATGAGGTGACTGCTGTAGATCAGTGCTTGCAAGAAATGGACTCTGAAACCAAAAGCATCAAAGATCCTGTCAACATAATTCCACTTCAGTTGCTTAGTGCTAAGTCAAGCTTAGTAACTTTCAGGCAAGTGGTTGAAACGGTGCCCTCGGATGCAGTGTGCGTGTCACATTAGTTGCACACTTTCACCCTCAGATAAAGTATTGCTTTATTAATGTAGTTCAGAAACTTAAGAAGAGGAGCAGTCTGGAAAGCTCTCCTTGCAGATCTGCACTGCAGTTTGCACAGGGGGCTGCTGCAGTGCAGTGTAATGTCCTCTCTGGTTGCAGGTTTCCCTCCATGCCCATGGACACCCACTCCACTGAGAGGGGCTTGGACCCAGAGCTGTGGCCCTGTACAAGGCAGAATTTCTCTGCTTTATAGGCAAAGTCAGTGCGTGACAGCTCAGTAGCATGTTAGAAGACATTACATAGAAACGGTACGAGAGAGTTCATAAAATTTTCAGGAATGTGATAGTTGAACATATTTGAGAAATGCTATGTGTGCTACTTTTAGGAAAAATACAGGATGAGTATAACACATTTTCAAGTGTGTTGGAAGACGAGGAGGAGAAAAGCTGTTTTGAAAGATTAAATGAGAAACTCTTGTCTTGAATTTCTAATATTAGCTGGCATTGTAGACTTTTCTGGATGTGAGGCCTTTGTTTACTGTTTTACCTCACAATTTGTTTTGAATAGGATGTATGTGAAGTCATGGTATGCATATTCTTTTGGCACTTATCTACACATAACTTTGTTCCAAGACTTGAAAAGAATGGTCTCTTGAATACGTATTTTTCCAACCTTTTTTTTATACTCAGTCCAGTTGCATTTACTTTTTCCTCCCATTGTTTGTCAGTTTCTGCTTAATTTCTCTAGAAATGGTTTCTGGTAACTTTTAACATGTGTTTTCTTTTTTATTAATATAATTGAATAATAATTATTGGTGAAAATAGTTTCATGAAAATAATTTCAGTAAAATTTAATTGAATATACGCCAAGTATAGCAAGTTTTTGGAGGATTGGGGCTTAAAATGTTTTAAAACATCAGATTAACTAAATTTTCACTGGTAGTAGTGGTAGGCTTGTTTGTGTATGTAGGCGTGACAGATGTCTGTTTCTAGTGTCATTAAACTTTAATTTACATTAGGGGAACATTAGCTATAGCCTTTTCTAAAATGTTGTTTCTTTCAGACTACAGATATAAAAAATCCCTTTAGCTGATATTTGTTGGCATGTTTTCTAGAATGATGGACCTTCTTAGTGTGTGAGAGAGATTTTCACAGGATCATGGAATATGCTGAATATGGAAGGGACCCACAAGGATCATAGAGTCCAGCTCTTGGCCTTGCACAGAACCATCTCCAGGAGTCACATCAAGTACCTGAGAGATTGTCCAAATGCTTCTTGAACTCTGTCAGGCTTGGTGCTGTGACTACTTCCCTGGGAAGCCTGTTGCAGTGCCCAACCACCCTTTGAGTGGAGAGCTTTTTCCTGATACCCACCCTAAAGCTCCCCTGACAGAACTTCAGGCCATTCCCTTGGGTTCTGTCACTGATCACCACATGGGAGAGATCAGTCTGCCCCTCCTCTTCCCCTCATGATGAAGCTGTAACTGCAATGAAGTCTCCCCTCAGTCTCCTCCAGGCTGAGCAGACTGAGTGCCCTCAGCTTCTCCTCAAGGCTCTTCACCATCTTTGTGGCCCTCCTTTGGACACTCTCCAATAGTTTGTCTTCCTTTTATTGTGGCACTCAAAACTGCCGCCAGCACTTGAGGTGAGGCCGCCCCAGTGCCGAGCAGAGCAGGACTGGTGGTCCTCCCTTGCCTGGCTGGTGATGCTGGGCCTGATGCCCCCCAGGACAGGGTTGGCCCTCCTGGCTGCCAGGGCACTGCTGACTCAAGTTCAACTTGCCATCGACCAGGACCCCCACGTCCCTTTCCTGGCACTGCTTTCCAGCCTCTCATTCCCCAGTCTGTCTGTACATCCAGGGTTGCCCCATCCCAGGTACAGAATCTGGTACTTTCCCTTGTTGGACTTCATACAGTAGGTGATTGCTCATCTCTTCTAATTTTTCAAGGTCTCTCTGCAGGGCCTCCCTGTCTTTGAAGGAGTCAGCTGCTCCTCTGAGTTTTGTATTGTCTGCAAACTTGTATATTCCTTCCAGTCCTGTATCCATTGGGATGTAATTGCATATATACTTCAAGATTCTAATGTTTACCTCTATGCATCTTCAACTAGTTGCCTTCTAATCAGCCCAAAGACTACCAGTTAGTGTAAGATTCTCTGTTTTGCTGAGACTTGTCTAAAATGGTTTAAAGTGTTCACAGAAGTGTTTCACAGTGCTTTCATTATTGAAGAATGTCTAAGTTAAGCTTTAGTCATTTGACACTTTAATGATATTTAGACAAATCAATAAATTGTGTGGACAAATCACTTGCGTGTGCGTATGTGTGTACATGTATGTATACGCACACACACGCATATATTTAGTTATTTCCAAACTGGATAATTGGTAAAGAAGAATGATAAGTTTAAGGGAGGGGAATACCTTCAGTGGTGAAGAGATAGTCATTACAAATGTACAGAAACTTGAATTACCATTGGCTGTTAGAAAGTTGTAGAAAAAGCTCTGCTATAATGTTTGGGACAATCCCATAGACTTCAAAATTTTGAAGAAAAGTGTAGTTTAGCAAGGTCAGACTTACAGGTAACAAGATAGTTAATGCTGGCTTAATCTTTCTGGGTATAGGACATCTGAGGTTAGCAAGAGAAAATAGTAGATGGGCAGACAGTTTTGAAGAACTTTACACTTTCGCTTCTCTACTGCTGTAGTGAGCAGTGATAGCCAACTTATTTTAATAAACTGGAAGTGAAAGAGAGTGTAATAGTGAGGATGTTCTAATCTTTTTTGATATAAACTTCAAGTGATCATGGAGGAGTCCTCAGGAAGTATTCGACTGTCTGATAGAGTCTTGCAGAATGTAAGACCATTTTACTTCTTACGTTGATATACAGCTTCTTTTGGTGCCTCCTTTTGTTCTAATGTGGAGCTTCATGGACTTGAATTTGGAATTTTGTGTCCCATTTTTGTTCCTCCTTGTCTGCTGGGTACCCTTTTCCTGTCTGCTACATTTTCTTCCTCCTTTGAACTCCTATGATTCTTGTTCATGTGCAAAATTCTTATTACTAAGAACTTGCTTGTTAGATCTTACCAGATGCACTTTTTCACCCTTGCTTGGTTGACTTCCATTAGGAAAATGCAGGTGCTTCCTCCACATCGGATAGTTGTGTACAGAGGTTGTGACCAGGAATCAGAAGTGAATAATTTCTGTGTATAGGCATACACTTGCACGCAAGCACATGTACACTTCTCTGTGTAAGGGTGAAGCACTTACCACCTCTCCCACTGACTCTTCTGCAATGGTTTAATTAACTGATGGGCAGGATTGTGGTCAAATAAGCTAGCTGGAAATTTATATTCTTAAACCAGGGGAGTCTTTGCAAAACTCAAGTAACAACTGTCAAGCATTTTGTTAGACAGAACTGAATGTAGAAATGGGTTTTAGTATATTCTGAGGACATAGAAATCTGACAGCTGGGTGACTTGCTTGTCTTCAGCAGAAGGTTGCAGAGTTGTGGTTTGCAGGATGGAAGAAATAAATGGAAAACTACATGCTTTACTAACTGGGACCTTGATTATCAATCAAATGTAGCTGGAAAATGCTGCTATGCACAGTTGTTGGTTAAAAGTTATAAATGTTGATTCAGAATCAGTGAAACTAGAGCACTGCATACTTGTTCACTCTAAAGCTGTGCTGTGTCTGGACACGTGTAGTGTTATGTTAGGCTTTTTACACAAGTGGAAGAATTCAGCTTGCTTCTCAAATTTTGAAAATCTCTGTTAAATTTTCTTTATTTAGTTTAGGCTTTTGATTCTTATTCATTTTTTGGGGTTTTATTTGTTTTGTTTTGGGTTTTTTTGGGGGCTTTTTTTTGTGTCTCACACATTACAGAAGTCCTCAAGATCTTGTAAATATTTAGAGATTTTTGAGTAGCACTGGCAAAAGAAGAGTTGTAAATATTTTGCATGTTACTCTTTCTAGCAAAGAGCATATTCAATATGAAGGTGCAATTTGAAATCAGAAACTGTAGTCTCCCTATTTCCCCTCCTTAACTATCTTATCTGCCATGTGTCCCTGCTGTTTTCCTCTTACAGTTTATTCTCAGCTGCCATATATAATTTTGTATATTTTTTGCTCTAGATGTCAAGTCATCTGCCATCCAGTCTGCTTTTCTTCAGCCAGTCCCTCCAGCAATTGTCTTTGCCCGACTGCTAATCTTAGGTTTTGGCTTGGTGGCTTTGTACAGCTGCTGGTCAGTTTGGGCTATCTATGCATGCACGAACTAAGTAAGTTTTAAAGCATTTGTGGATAGTCCTACTTAACCCCTCTGCCCATTGTTTTACTGTTTATCCTCTGTAAAAAACCACAGTAAATTGCAGACACAAAAACAGTTTTCTTAAAAGCAGTGACTTTTAACTTGGCTGTGATTTTTGATAAAGGCATTTATTTTCACCATGTACATGAAATATTTTCAACAAGAATTTCCCATAATATTTGTGTTCTGAATTTGGATATGGATAATAGCTGCTGTTAAGAAATGGATAGCTGCTGGAATACTTGGCTGCTTGTGTGGAACTGTTTCAGCAGTTCCTGAGCAGCCAGACAAGTTATGCGAGAGCTGCAATTGGACATAGCATTTTATGTTTCAACATACTAAGCCAGTATTTTTCAGCTGTTTTGGTTTTGGGGATTATGAGAAAGGGTAAAAACAGAAGTATAATATTTATCTATTGGTGCTTGTTAGTAAAGGTTTACTGTTTCTAGAATATTGAAAGGTAAGTGAGTGTCCTTGGGTGTTTATAGACAATATAGGCTGCTATTACTTCCTGTAAGTCAACAAATTTTATAGGTCCTCTCATAGCTGTGTAGCTTTACACACATTTTGCATCACAAAATCTAATTGTTCAGAGTTTAAATTTAAAAAATGCTCTTATAGTGATCACACATTTTCCTCACACTTCAAGATGTTGCCGTCCTGTGCCTTTTGTTTTGCACATTGATGTATGCTGTCTTGGCTTGTGTTACTGTAAATGCATGCAAATACACTGATTGGACAGTATTAACACTCTGTCATCAGCTTATTTGCTGTTGAGAAAAAAAAAGAAAATAATGAAATATAATAATAACAACAGCAATAGATGCAAAATACAGTGTGGTCTTAAAAAGACTGAATTTCAAGTGACCTTTTGAAGAGCTGGTGCTGTTATTTCCTTGCTGCAGGGTAGCATTTTTTTTTCCAAGGGAAATGTATCCCAGCAATGACTCTGAACACGTTACCTTCTTTAAATCTTTGTCCTGAACACAGAATTTCATTTATATAAGTTTCAGTCTGGCCATCTGTATTGTGGATTTATTTTAATGAAGAATTGAGTAGATGTTCAGTAAATTATTTTATTCAGTCTGAGGTTAAATCATATCGTAAAATGAAGATATTTAATTTGGATTAAGAAAAAGGTTAAAAGAAACTTTTGTCTTGAAAGACACATATAGTTTGGTGAACTTTGTTGTACTTTTGACTAAGCAGTTGGTATTTGCCAAACTTTATTTCAAAATCCTGTTCATTTTTATGAGTTGGCTGCTTGCAGAGAGCTGAGTGGATGGACGACAGATGAGGAAAATCATGATGAACTCGAGTGCTGTATCAGGGGATATGGAGTCCACGGTGGCATTACTGTGAACAGCCCGTGTCTGACTGGTGTGTGCTGCCCCGGGGTGAGGCTGCGTGGGGCTGGCTGGTGCCTATTCTCCCCTGTGGAGGAAGCTCCTTCCTCGGGCAGCTGGGCAGTGTGTGCCTGCCGTGTCCCTGCCCTGTCCCTGCCCTGCTCGGGGCAGTGGCTGCTGGGGAGGCAGCCTGCTCGGAGTCAAGCACACCCGTGGCTGCAGACCCTCTCTCTGTCTCACAGAGACCATCTTGCTGCCCAGGCCAGAGCTATGGTGGTGGAAGATGTTGAAGAGTGCCTCCAGGACTGCAGTGTGACTTCTAGAAACCATATAATAGCAATCCTCCCATTCTCCCACACGGTGTAACCAGCTCTTCTTACCAATGTCTGTGAAACAAAAAAATAGTCTTCTGTTCCCTCTAAATATCTTGGTTTGGTTTGTTTGGGGTTTTTTTTGTTGTTTCTTTTTGCTCTGTGCAGTTGGAGGGAATAAGAGCCATGGTACACGACAAAAGGGTTAGTTGAGCTTTATAACAATGTCTGTAACTTAAATTCATGGTTACAAGGAGGTAAGAAAAAAAAAATCAACTGAAAGTATGCGCATGATTTCTCATTTTGCCTTTTCTCTTTCTTGCCTTGTGACACTTCAGTAATATATATAGTTGTCATAATCCCTTCCTTGGATAAACTATTTCTAGATTTATCAGATTGCTACTTCTTTTCAAGTTATTCTGTTACTAATTTTTAAATTGCACAATGTTCTTCAGATCTCTTATATGAATTAATACAGTTTCCTAGTAAATTAGTAATACAGTTTCTCTATCTGCATTTGTCAGGCAAAACCATCCATCCTGTTAGATGACAATTCAGGCTGAGATCACGTTTAAGGAAATTTTTCTCCTAGTTGTCTGTGGAGGTGTATCAAATTTTATAAGATATTTTTTGCTGCTGTTGAACCTGACCAAAATCAGGAGTGAAATTAAAAATGCTGTTGACAGCTGCTGTTCTTGCATCCTTCTCTCTGTCTCCTGCAGACAGTGCCTTTTGTTCAGAACTCAGTGGTTCTTTTTCATAGTTAACCCTCATGGTTAGTGCTTTCCTCTTAATCCAGGCCTACTTTGAAAGGTGGGATGACCCTGAATGTAATTTAGGTGTCTAGGTATTGTTCCAAGGAGGGCAACTGGTTTTCAACAGTGTTTCTACTTTGGAACACCTTTTCGATTTCCTGTTCAAAATCTTGGAAAAACAGGTTCTGTTTGTCTTAATTTAGTTCCTCCCAGGGGAAGTTTTACTGAATTAGACCTAGGGATTTCAAGCAGCCAGAGCTCTCTAATGTCGCATCAGGGCCATGGACAGACTGAGGATCTTATCTAATATTTTTCAAAGCCTTGTGTTTTTAGTTATCTATTTCTGGTTTTGAAGGTCCATGACAATGAAGTTGCCCTACTCCTCTGTCAAACTCTGCTTTGGAGATGTGAATTATGTCTTTTCTTTGGACCCAGAAGCATTTCTTTATTATTTAAAGGTTGAGGTTTTCTGTGAGTTTTTTTGGGGGGGGGAGGAAAGGGATGTTGAAATTGGATGCTGTTAACAATGTAAGTGAAGCTGAAAGCACTTTTGAAGTAATTTATCTAATATGATATTTAGCCACTACCTTTTAATGTCTTTTCTTCTCCCCATCCAGTCCCTGCCATGAACTGATGCATTCAAGAAATACTTGTTTTGCTGGTGCATATTCAGAAAGCTGTAATAATCTGTTCTGGAATCCTTCTTTGTATCATAGTGAATAAAGATATGGAATAAGTATGCAAGGAGGAGAAAAAAACTTCGTTTAGTCACTTGTTTGGTTTTATTTTGCAGTTTAATTTCTGTATTCTAACTGTTTAGCTTGGTAATTGATGCAGAGAGAATGTGAATAAAACTTGAGTTTTCAGATGTGTGTGTTGGATTGCGTGCAAATACCAGACTTCTATTTCTTCTTAATGAAAACATATAATTTGGGTAGAGTTAGAAGTGACAGATCTGAGGTGCATGACATTGCTCAAAGATCTTTCTCTGGGCTTGATAATGCTGGATTTGGATTATGGAAGCTTTCTTACGTGATTCTGTATTTGCTTCTGAAGGGTTTTCAGAGTCACAAAAGATTGGGTGCCTAAGGACTGAAGAGCATCAATACTTTTGGAAAGGATAAAGTCTGTTAATCTGAAGTGAAGATTGGTTTTTTGATCTGTGCAGAACTGACCCCCATGGAGAACTGTTACTTGTACCTGGCCTGTAGGTCCAGTGACTGCAAAGAGTTAATGCTGTAAACTGGTCCCAGAGAATTTTCATGTTCAGCTGAAAGTTCAGAACCTTCTTGTTAGTGTCTGCCAGTTGCTTTGGGGGAAACAGGAGGTGATCATGGGTGAGTGTGTTAGTTGTTATTTACTACTGTGATCACAGATAAATGCCTTATTTTTTCTTTACTGTGAGTAGCACAGTTCAGGACAGCCCTGGTTTTTTTTAATCAAAAATGGCAGCATTTTTGTTGTATCTGTGTCGTTATAATGCTTTGAAAAGTTTCTTGTCCTTATTTCAATACTTTGAAATGTTTTAACAGATGTACCTTGTACAATTTTTTATAAAAAAGTAGAAAAGATCTGTTTTATTTTATAGAACTTAAGCTAATTAAAAACAAACCCAGGGGTAAAGCAGTATTTGAGAAGATACTTAATTTCGGCGGTCGACTGCTGTAATTTGTGGCTGACCTCCAATGTAGATATCTGCATCTGTTCCATTTTGTCTTTGTTATTCTGAAAAACCCTAGTTTCCTTAACTGGCAAGATACTAATCTTTCCTCAGCGTTGTGCTGGTTAAACCAGAAAGGTATTTTTTCAGTTCACTTAGTCAAAGCAGTGCAAAACACAGGCAGAAACTTCTGATTCTTAGTTTCGTGTCTTTGGCTGAAGGTCCAACTAGGTAGGCATAAATGTGACTGAATTGAGTCAGTGTGACATTATGCTATGTCTGAAGGGAATCCAATTTGGAGCAACTTCAATTATCGTTTAAAATGAGCAACATCAACTTAATGATGGCCTGAATATCTGGAAGACAGCTTTTTATGTGTTGGGGTTTTTTTCCTACAAGTTTTCCTTCAAAACCATTAATTAAACTGTTCACACATGCTTTTATAACACTATAATGAAAACTGGTTAGACCACATGCATTGGTTTTCTTCAGTCTCCCTTTTCCAAAAAGTGAACATTGGCCTTGTCCTGCAACTCTGAGTCCTGGCTGGACCACAGAGAGCATTGAATTTAAAGTTTTTGCAGTGTGAAAGGTTAGAGCATCATGTGCAGGTTTTATTTATGAATAAAGGGTGAGGGTATGTTTGTATAATAGGCAGGCAAGTCTCATAACTCATTCCAAAGAAAATCTTGTCTATAGTGCGGTAATTTAGGAGCTGATGTCTAGACTACTTTGAGAAATTGTAAACATGACGTCTTCAGAACAAGACCATGGGAGTTTAAGAAAAAATGCTGCACATTGTATGTTTAATATTTGACTGAATTCCAGGGAGATCAGGAGTATTTTGGCAATATCTGATTTGCCTGACTGCTAGATGAATTACTGAGACTGCATGTGTCAGTTCCTAGTAACATTTTCTTTCTTGAATACGGCATCTTTGGATTTGCAGGATTACATGATGTAAACTACATATTTGTCAGTAATGCAAAATTTTTACTTTAAATAGTGGCGCACAAGTTTATGTACATCTTCTCATTAAACTGTTTATGAGTGTTGGAGAATCTACTGAATAGGATCAAGCTATTATTTGACCTGAATAGTTTGATCTTTCTGCTGTTGAGCAGAGCTGTTGAAACTAGTAAGGATATTTTTTTTTTCTACTACAGTTAATTTTGAACACTGTAATCTCAAGAATAATAAAATAGTTTCAGGAGGCAGGTAAATGCAGTTTTTTCTGTTTGTTGTGTGCAAAGTTTTGTTCTCTTTGTTGGTGGTTGAAAGGTGTGCTTACTGCACCATTGGACTGGTTAGAATGTAGCTGTAGTAGTATTTCCATCATTTGAAGTCTTTACCACTGGATTGTTCTGGTTGGTTTTATTTTGAGGTATAGCACATTTTATTTTGCACCAGGGAAAAGACGGCCAGGTTCAAAGACAGACATACTTTAGTTCGGACAAAATTACTGTGTTACACAGGTGTTATCAGATGAGGGGCAATTATGAGTCCTACTGGTCTCTCCATTCTACACTGTATTTGTAAGCATAGTCCAAATCTGGTGTCAGAAAACATACAAATGGAATTACAACAAACACTATTATGCTCTAGATTATGCTCAAATTAAGTCACTCCCTAAATTAATACATGTGTTTAATGTTTGTGAAGTTGCCATCATTCTGGATATTAGAAACACCTCAACAAATACATGAGGAAGATGTTGTATCTATATCCCATGTATAATTGAAATTACTTTATTAGTAGCTTTTCAGTAAATGAGTTTTGTGACAACTTTCAGAGGAAAACATCCTAGGGGTTAAGTAAAAATTAAAATGAATATTTGGATAAGAGACATGATTAGACTGAGCGTAAAGGCTTTTATATTTATATCATTTATTCTTCCTGGGTTTTTTATATACCTTGCTATTCTACAGCAGTGTTAATTTAGAGTCTTTCTGTATAATATGGAACCCAGTACTTTCAGTGTTCCTCTCAACACTGACATGGCTGTTTTAGTTTTTTACTACCCACTGATCTATCAAGACTTTGTCTAGCAAGTGCTGTGATATTTTAAGCTGCTAGATAGTAGTGCTGTTACTTATTAATGACTATTTCTGCTCTAATTGCTTCAGAATTTTTCAAAGATATTTGATTGTCTCTTCTTTTTTAGGGAGAGGAAGTAATTTGGATATGTCTGGACCAAGAGAATACCATTAATAGTTGGAAATGTGTAATTGAAAAGAGGAAGTCTGTTTTATAGTGGTGTCTTGAATTTGATGTTCTTTTTTTAAAGACAGGCAAATATGCTATATTGTCACCCAAAAGAAGTTGAAACCTATTAAGCTTCTAGTACTTTCAGCTGTGGTGAACTCCAGCTTCACATTTG
The DNA here is from genome assembly GCA_013400775.1 of Chaetops frenatus. Lineage (NCBI taxonomy): Eukaryota > Metazoa > Chordata > Aves > Passeriformes > Picathartidae > Chaetops > Chaetops frenatus. The sequence goes on from VZTR01025661.1 coordinate 43,862, forward strand.
TGTTCTTTGCAGTATGGGAGAAGAACTGGCAGGACTACATGCCATTATAATTAAATTGTTATACATAGAAACTAGAGGGGAGAAGCTTGTCTTACCTGTTTGAGGAGTATCTGTCAGCATATTTAAATGAAAATTTATTTTGAAACTGTATGTTTGTAATTATCAGCACATTCCTAAGTAGCATAATGAGTTTTTGATCAACTGGTACAGATATCTTCAGAGCATGTAAAAACATTCATTGCATTGTAAACTCTGCACCTTTTGTATTTATTTTGCTATTTTTATTTTTACAGGATTACAAAGCCATTGACGTTTGCTGACTGTGTTGGTGATGAGCTTCCTCTAGGATGGGAAACTGTTTACGATCAACAGATTGGAGTTTATTATATGGACCACATAAACCGTGAGTAGATGTATGATCGTTTTGAGGAATCCTAGCAAGCTGGTGTTAATTCTTGGCACTAACTTTGCTTCCAATACCATTTATACACCTTGAGTTACAGTGAGAACATATGCAAGTGATCTCTTGCAGAATATGTTTCCTTGTCTTTCATATGGGGGCATAATTGTAAAGAACTCTATTTATAAGGAATTTTACAACCTATGATTGAGTTATAGTGTATAAAATATTTTGGTTTGCTTAGTCATACTGTGAAGTATTAGGAGTTTGTTTGTTGCTTTTTGTCATATGTCAGAAAGATTTTTGTATTATGCTCTTATATTTCCTATTTTTCCAGTCATCCACAGTTCACACTTCTATATTGAAAACCAAAATACATTCTGAGAGAAATGTGCTGATTTTTAATAAGAAGCACTATGAAATACAGTAATCTCATCCTTGCTTAAGCAATACATGTTTTATGCTTTAATACAGTACAAAATGCTGTCAAAAAGACAACAGATGTCCCTTTTGGAAACTAATTTTGAATGCTTTCCCTTTTGGACTGTTGTTGAGCTTTGTATCATCACTATGGCACATTCGCCAGTCTTACTTTTTAAAAAATGTCATATCTTTATAGCTGCTGCTGTTACTGTTGTGCTGTCATTGAGCTTCTTACCGCCTTTGAGTGAATGTTTTCAGTATTGTGGGATTTGGCAGTTGGTGGGGACTAAGAAAACAAAAAAGTAGTTATATGGGCTGTCACAGCAATGGTTAATAGTATAATCTGAAAAACCAACGCCAATACTATCTACTTGAAATCTAGTCAATTAAAAAATGAAAGGGTAGAAATAATTTTGAGCTTCCAGCTGTCATTGGGATTACTTGTGTATTGTGGTTTCACAATTACTTGCTTTAAAAAACCCAAACAGCAGAATAATAAATGTTCCCATGGTATTGTTTGACCTATACAGGTACTTGTTTGTTGTGAAATTTAACAGAGATCATTAACTAAATGATAAACCTCAAACAGCTGTTAATACGTTAATCACAAGGATAGACAAGAAAATTCAAATGCAATAAATACTTACTGTTAGATAATTCTTACAATAACTCCGTGTTTAAAAAAGTATTAGTTTAAGGATTGCTGTCATGGTAACTTTAGTAATGTTGCAATTTATAAAAAGTGAGGATTACATTGGAGTACAGTAATGGAGTGCACTTGCACCAAAGTATGTGCATGAATGCATATATTTAAAAAAAAAATCAGGGTATTGCCAACTCTTTTTAAATTTTCTTTTTAAATTTGCAGGTGGTTTTAGAGTTCCTACAGAAAATTAGTAGAACATGAACCCCTATTGCAATGCTGTGCCTTAAAAAAGCTAACGATAGGCCTCTGTGATAGGAATAACAATCATCATCACATGCAAAAAAAAGGACTCCCTTTTGCTTTTCAAATTTTGTTATTAGCAGCTTTACCACAGACTTTAAGTTTGTATTTACATAAGGGATATTAATCATTGTAGGCATGTCAGATCTGGCTTGCATTTTTTTCTGTGCAATTAAGAGCAAAAATTGTAGAAAAGAATCTTTGCAAAGAGCAATTGAGTTCCCAAATGATCAGTGGGTAGACAGAAAGGAAAGATGAATCTTAATGGGTCTGGAAAAGTAAAGCTAATCACATTAGGTATGAAATAAAGTTAATGTATGAACAGAGGGATAGAAGCTTCATGGGGACAGTGCTGAACTGAGCAAAAGAAATCATTCAACAATTAACAAGGTTGCAAAATTAGTCTCTTTCATGATAACTAATTACTTGCAGCCCACAGATATTATCCTAAATGGTAATTCAGCCATCACAGTAAAATGGGTTTGTCACCCTTAGGCTAATACAGTGCTTTCATATACCAGCAAGATTTATTACAAGAGGGAAGACAGAGTTGATATTATAGCTCGATAATTATTATTCAAAAATTAGTAGGATACTTGCTCCAGTTTTTAAACTGTGGACAACAAAGGTACCAATCAAGACTGCATTAACTTCCTATGTAGAAGTGAGAATTAATGAGTAGATAATTGTGTATCATGAGGGTAGCGTCAGGCAAGAGATGGTGTAGGAGCTGAAGAAGTGTTTTTCTGAAATAAGTATGTCTAAACCACCTGGAATGGCAGCTTTGGGAGAAAACATTTGGACTGCCTTTTGTGGCTGACTGGGTTAAATGCTTTATGCAGCATTAGAGTTCTGTGTTAATTGACAAAACAGTTAGAAGTGCTTTGGTGTCAAGAAATACTGTGAGAAAATGTAAGGGATAATTCAAAGAGTCTTTTTACACTTATGCTTACCAGGGACCTCTCATGCTTTGTGTGCTCTCTCAAGCTTTTTGCCCTTGCACCTTTTAAAAGAAAACAGCAATACATCTGATTTTTTTCGGAGTCTCTTGCTATGTTTGTTTACTCAGGAAGCAGGAAGCAAGAAAAAGATTTCTAAGCAATAGTTTTCCATTTAAGTTGAAAAAAAAGGAAAAAAAAAGCCAGGAACAGAAGAATCTTCTGTAAATCTCAATGGCGCTTCCAATCCTGATCTCCATCTTGTTCTGTAAATTCAGTACTTTGTTGACACCCTTACTAAGCTGCTCTTGGCTGTTGTCCAACCATTGCTTAAAAACCTTGGCAGTTGCCAGCCACAGAATTCCTTTCCCTCCTCCTCAGAGTCTTGGGAGCCTTTGAAGTCTCCTCTAAGCAGTTGGGCATTCCCCAGTGAGGGAATAATATATTCTGTGCATTTGTCTGGGACTATTCTTGAGTTACTATAGTGTTTTTTTTAATTGGCTGTAAAGAAATGAGGGAAGTTAATTTTATCATACAATATAGCTTTAGTCTTGTTATGTGGCAAACTTGTTTAGAAATCCAGGGCAAAGTTTCATAAACCAGAAAAAAGCAGAGCTTCCCATGCACTAAAGAAGCTTTCTACCTCAGATGAGTGCTGCTAGCTTTTCAGAAGGCTTCTGAAATAATTCTGTGAGAGATACAGTGCCCTGAAGTATAGGACCTCAGAAGCTTAATATGTAGTAGAATGTAACACCTTACCCTGCCTGGGTTGTTTATTGAGATTAGGACTAATAATTTCCCATTCCAAGAGAAAAACTGAATCCTAGTAAGCCTGTCTGTTTTATAAATATTTACTAATTTCTCTTAGTTTCCATGGGGGATTAGCAGTTTTAGGAATATTAAAATTTGCACAGATTTCAGGGGTACTTATGGACAGATGAGGTAGCAGTGGAAATTGAAATGCCCTCAGTGAAAGATGGGCAGCAGTCATAACTCTATTTTCTCCTTGCTCTCCATGTAGAGAAGGATTTATGGCAGCTCAACAAGCCAAAGCACATCCTGTCCTTGGTTGAGGAGGTAGTTCGGGGTCATTGGAGCCAGAAGGGAATCAAAGGGGTCTCTGGGAAGTGGGGAGAAATTGCAGAAGTGTAGGCACTATCTTTATACTGTTTCAATGTGGGGAGTTGCAGGGACAGAAAAGGTACAGCTGTTAAGAGAAAGGGTTATTTAGGAATTTAATCTACAAATCTGTTGGAAGCACTGCTCTTTGATGAGCTTTCTGGTTTTGTTTATATACTTTTCAGATAGCTCTCAAATGGTAGAGCTGCTAGCATGACCTTGACACCATTAGAGTTCTTAATCTGTTGCGCTCAATCTTCTACAGTTTTGTATTTCATCACTGGCACCAATATACTGAATTACGTACTCAGGATTAATGCAAAACATAACTGACTATCATCTCTTGTAAGAAGCCAAGTTTGGAAAAAATTCTAGGTGCTTAGCTCCTGACTGTGTGGCAGGTTTTGCTACTACTTTGAACACAGTGTCTGCAGCAGCTTCTTACTGGTAGAGCTTCTATCATCAGAAATTAACATTACACTTGAACACAAGGCTTTACGTGGACATCTTCATGTAAGACGTATTTGTTGACTCACAAACCCACCCAAATGAACCAATAATTTTTTAGGATTTTAGAGTGTGTCATCCTCAAATACCTTTGCAAGTGAAAAGAGACTGTTCTGCAGTAATAACTTTGAAAATCAATAGATATGGGAAAGATTACTTTTTTGGGGGAAACTTGTTTTTGGTTTGTGTTTAAATAAAAACTGTTCTAAACCCTGGCAAGGAAAAACATCAGACTGCTGTTTCCTAAGACAAAAAAAGGAGAAGTGATTTAAAAGGTTTATGGGTTTGAGACTAACCTGCTGACTTCTCTATTGGACTACCTTATTCTTCTTAATTATGCAGGAATAGCCTCTGTCCTTTTAAGATGTTATACTTGCAAATTTGTATGCAAGTATCACAAGATAGTCCCAGCTATTTATAGACTATGGGTTATGCATTGGGATATCTTTCACTTTTCCTTGTGGTTCTGCGTTTCTAGGTAGTTCTTGGAATTTTCCAGTTGGCTATGAGGGAAGGTTAGAGCCAAATTACTGTTTTCTTTTGGTTTGCACTGGTTTGTAAAGAAAAGAATAACATTTAAATTCCTTTTATATTTGAAAAGGCTTTTCCTGTTCTTTCACTCTGCATCCTTCCTTCTTCTCATCCTGGCTGGAGCAATTTTGGGCACTGTAGTGTCAGGTGTGCTGGTTGAGAATGGACGTTAACAAAAATAATTTGGACTTAGTAGCAGAAAGTGTCATATAATTTTATTTTAATGCTTTTACTTTTTTCTCCTTAGAGCTCACACAAATTGAGGACCCAAGGGAACAATGGAGAAGGGAGCAAGAACGCATGCTAAAAGAATATTTAATAGTTGCCCAGGAGGCACTCAATGCCAAGAAGGAGATTTACCAAATAAAGCAGCAGCGATTTGAACTAGCCCAAGAAGAATATCAACAGTTGCACAAAATGTGTGAGGATGACAGCCGTTCCTATGCCAGCTGTGAGTTTACTACCTTTTCTTCATTTTAGCCACCTGCCATCACAAGATGTGGTGTAAGAAATAACGTGAAGTATTTCCATCACCTGAGTCTTCTCTAAATGAAGGTCCTGACTACAGCAGTGAAGTGCTGTCCTTTGACTCTGCAATTCAATGTCTTACATTTCCTGTTAGATCTATTACAACAGAGATTTAACGTTTCATAGGGATAAATGTTAACATTAAGAAGGGATGTAACATTAAGCAGGCATATATCCCAGCTGGCATTTCTATCCATCTTGGAGCCAGCTGTAGTAGGCTCCATGTAGCTGATGCTTTCTGCAAGGCAACAATGACAGGACTGAATGTTGCTGTATCAGCCACCTACCTGTGCTCCTGAAGTCAAAGATAATTTTCCACTTAACATGGGAGGGAGCCATCACCTTAGGGGAAACCTTCTGTGGACCCATAGTCTGTTTAGTAAATTTAGAAAGAGTTAGGGACAAGCTGTTGTGTTCAAGAGTACCTCTGACCATGAACTAGGAAGCAGTATTTTGTTAGTTCACCTTTTTGTTGAGTGCCAGCCTGTGATACACTTTTTCTGAATTCTGAAGATGTTGCACTATTGTCATGGCCGTTGGTTGGTGCAGTAAGAAAAGGTGTCTTTGTCAAAGAGTCAACCAGACTAGTTCAAAGAAGTCTATCAACTGATGTACCCAACAGCCATGAGGAAATGTAGTGGAGTTTTACTGTGCTGGTGGCTTTTCAATGGCTGTACAGTTGTTGTTTTAACTGCAGGTTTGCTGTTAAATTTTTTGCCAAGGATTTAATAAGAATGGGAAGCTCTGCTTTAGCCTTTTCTGAAAATGTTCAAGAAATCTGAATGTGGAAGGGGACTTAGAGCAGGTGTCTGGATAGAAGTGTTTAACTACTGATTCAGTGATATTTATTAATCCAAGGTAATTCATACATCTGCCAAAATCTTGAATAAAAGATGTTTTCTAGAGCTGAGGTGTCCCAGATGGTTTGGACCAAGTACTCTGTTACTGTTGAACTAGGATTCTCATCTTTTTGTTTAGATTATGTTTGTATTCTGTGATTCAGTTCTCAGACATAACTCAACAGTTGGGACTAGTCTTACTTCTCCCTCTCATGTTCAAGTTTCTGAAGAAGTAGCAAGATATTTTCCTATTAAGAAAGAATTTTTTAAAAAGAACTATTGTTTAAAATGTGTTTAACAACTATTTAAAGACTTGGAATAGAGTAAAAGGTAATGTCATCAGTATTTTTTGAGATTATAAAATCTATATCGATGTTTATTACAAAACCTTTCTAGGAGCTTGGGCTTTTTATTTTAAAATTTACAATAGTTTTGTGGGATATTTTTTTGAATTGCTTCAGGTGAATATACAGAAACTGTTGTTGAAGATGAAAAGTTACTAGAAAAATATAAGCTTTTAAATATTTTTGAAGCTCTTAGAAAAACAAGTTATTTGAAACAGCAGCAAAATATGACTGAAAATGACAAAATTGGGTGTTATCTGTAATGAAAGCAAATGCTATGTCAATTTACTTATGTTTCTCAATCTTCTGATAGTTTAGGATTTTGTAGGTATATCTGGTATTGATAATGAATCTGTAAGAAGAATTAAATAAAACCATTTGCTTCTTTTAAGGTAGAAAAATATTTCGATTTTCTACAGATGTGGTAATATATTTTATATTAGTTTAAGGTCATATGCATCTGTTTTGAGAAAATGGCTGATTTTTTTTAAACATTTTTTAAAATATCCTTTTGAGGATTAATCATGCTATGAACTCAAGATCCCCAAAAGCTTCTTCTCAACTCATTTTTCTTAAGTTGACTCCTCCATTCCACTGTGGGATGCTTGCTTCTCCTTTTATTGTACAGAAATATTAGGCTTCTAATTTGAGTGCAATTACATGACCAAAGGTGGATGCTTATATTGTGAATATCTTTGCCTCCATCATCATTTGTTTCAAGTTGTTGCATTAAAAGAACTAAAACTTCACAAAGTGTTTTCCTCTACTTTGCTGGTGGATGCTGCGGTTTACTCAGTGTCGTGTGCTTATTAGTGGGAGGTAGTGTGAGCTCAGAGGTTGTGGGTTGGCAGGGAGGTGCCCATGCAGCAGTTTTGTGACTCAGTTGTGATCAGCACTGTTAAAAAAAATCCATAGAAAATCCTGGATTTAGAGAATTAGTCCAGGCATGACTACTCATTTTGGCAAGTTCCTGCATGCTCGACATGACCTTGGCATTGCAGTATTCTTTCGAGAGTCGAAAGGCTCAGCGCAGCCCCAGACACAGATATGGGTTTCAGTGCAGCAGCCTTCAGCTCTGCAAAAGGATGGAAGGTCTGACAGCACAAGCCCATCCATTCACATACCAGGCATTTTTCAGTGGGCCAGTGCTGCCTTGAGTGGCTCGCTCCATAAATCATGCTTGCTCTCACCCAGTCTATCCTCTAGGACCTTTACTTCATCTGTGTAGGCTTTAGCTTGTAATACCACAGCTTGAAATCATTGCCTGACTGTAGATATCATCCGTGTTAGGAGCTCACTTGCCAAGGTATGTCAGTTCCCTACACTGTTACTTTAGGAAGCAACTTCCCTCCCTAGCTGATAAATTTTGTTCTGACAAAAATTTTTTTTTAACTTTAATCCCTATCATACTCCTAATTCAGTGTATCTAGGAAGCAACTAGTAAATGTTAATATTACACAAATTGCTTGCATCAGTAGATGCCACCATACTATCATAGAAGCTAGCTGCTTTTAGGAAATATGTAGTGCTGCTATATGCAATTTCTAGTGTTGTTCAGGACAAAGAAAAAGTTTCAGGTGGACCAAATGGAAATCTTCAGTTGTACTTCAGCACAGAGGATAATTTTAGAACCTAGTGACTTGTAAGAAAAAGAAAAAATGCTGTGGTTTGTTAAATAGTGCCAAATCTTAACAACTGTATTAAAGAAGGGGGAAAAAAAGTAAAATACTGTTTTCCATCTGTTTAGCATTCTCAGGATTTTCAGCTAATACCAAGTATGACCCATATCAGATTAAAGCAGAAATAGCCAGCCGTCGTGACAGAGTGAGTAATCTTTTTTCATTTTGTAAAAATATGAATTAGGCATGGGGAAGGGAGGGAGGGTCTGTTTTACTTTAGCATTTACACTGAATGTTGCATGTATTTGAAAAGTGCTTTTTTATTCTAACCTGTTGCTCTGTTGAAATGGTTCTGTATTAACTTCATTTTGGTGACTTGTGAAGTAATGCTTTTCCATGTTACAAGTGCAAACATTTTTGTCACAGATGTCGAGGCAAGCTCAGCCAGGCTTTCAGAAATTGCTTTCTCTCTACGAACTGCTGCAAGTAGTAAATGCTCTGCAGCCTTTCAGTTCAAACCCATTGTCTTCATACCATTTACCCATTTTCAGCAAGGTTCCACTGAACTATAGATTTAGCCACTTATTTGGAAATCTCTTCACAATTCAGTAGACCTGTTGGCCAAATAGAATTTTTCAGCTGATTGGCCAGAGCTCCTTTATGAGGAGAGGGAAATTCAAGTATTCTGACGATAGGCAGTTCTGTAACAAAAATGTTCCATATTTATATATTTTAAAAAAAACTAGAGTAATGGTTCTGATAAATGAGTATTTTTAAAAATACTTATCCTTGCAGGATAGTGTTCCATTTTTGTTGTAGTGTGCACTTTTCACATGAGTGCCTCTGAAAATAAATCCTGTTCATCACCCTTCAAAGGCATTTATTCTATCAGTATATATTTATTACATGGTGCCTAGTGTTTGCTTGTTTTACATAATCTAAATGTCAGCATATTCTAAACAAGAAAATAAGCCTTATTTATTTGAATAATATTTGAAGAAAATAAACAAGTCTTATGACTATTTTCCTCTCTTTCTCCATCTTAAAACAAAATTACCTACTACATGCATAGGATAATATGTTTGAGTGACTGTATGCATAGGCATTGATTTGTTTCAAAAAAATAGAATGAAATAGGCACTATAAAGTTTTTGTGTACGTGATATTAGTGACGCATTTTTTAATTTTACTTTTGGTGAGTGTTAAAGGAGCTGGTGAGGGTATAGGATTGTTTAGGGGCTGGTGCCATGAATTTTGAGGAAAGGGAGAGAGCAGGATGTTGGGACTCTGACAGTGCTGGTTCGCATCCTGGTATTGCTGCAAAGACCCTTGCTCTTGGAATAGACATGAAGAAAAATTTAAATTTTTTACTATCTTTTTTAAAAACCTGTTTTGTAATGATTTTGTCATTTATTGATGTACATGTGAGAATCAAGAGTGCTCTGGATAAATTCTAGAGAATATACTGAATTTCGTAGCTTAAAAAGAGAGAGCTTTTTTCTTCCATCCCTGCTCCTCTTTGGGATCTCACTTCAGTCTTAGCCTCACTACCACACACTGAAACACCCCTATTACCCCCATTTGTCTGCAGTTCCTCTCATTCTTCTCCCCCTGTTGCCTTCAGTTATCTGTCAGCTTTAGAGGGCAAGAAGCTCTTTCTTTGCAGATCATTCTTGGCTCTTACATGGTCAGCACAACCTATTCAGGTAACTGGTTCCATCAAACCACAAAAATATGATTTTAAAGACATCTTTGCTATGTCACTTTGGATTTATGCTCACTAGTTGGATCAAGATAATTGACAAGGGGATTTAGAGGGCAGGATAATAAGACAAATAACTGTAGGAACCCAGGTTGCCATTTCTGAGAGAGAGACCAGTTCCACTGCCAGTAATTTTATTTTCCTGGATTGAAAAATAAACAGCATTGTTCCATCTTTTCTAAAGTTGACTAAAGAATTGAAGACAGTTGAGAGATGTCTCTGCTACTAAGGCAGAAGAAAATTTATATGGATTGAAACTTGCTGGCTGTTAGCATAAGCTATTGGAGAAACAAAACTTTATAGAATAGATGAGGAAATTGATACTTTGAAAGCTGAATGCTTTGACTGCTCCTTGATTGGGTCTTACGATATTTGAGGAAGTCTTCTGTTATTTTAATGCAAAATTTTAAAGCAAAAAGTAAAAAGAAAAAAAAAAAAAAAAAAAAAAAAAGAGAAATTATCACTTCCAGTTCCTTAGATTAGATTTTGTAGTAGATTAGGATTTTGTATTTAAGAACTAATTATTTTTGTTGTGGAAATTACTCTTACTTATTATTACTTATAATTATTTTGTATTATTCAGCTTTCTAGGTTGAAACGAGAATTGGCACAGATGAAACAGGAGTTGCAATATAAAGAAAAAGGAGTGGAAACTCTGCAAGAGTAAGTTAAGAGTCTGTGGGAGGATCTTTTGGGGTTTGGAGGTTGTTTTTTTTATTTGCCTTGGAATGAATTTCATTGCATTGTCAATAATAAAATGTTAAATGCTTTGCTTCAGACTTTCTGCTGTGATAGTGATGCAGAGTGAGAGCAATGTGAAATGATGGTAGAAGGGTTTGACAGAGTTATTTGGAGTTGTGGTTTTGTAGGTTCACATGCAAGAACAGTTTTATAGGCCATGTTCTTTAACTTCCTCAAGAACTGCCAAAGTGGAATTAGATTTAAAAAAATATTTCCCAAATACTTTTTGGAGATACCTACTGACTGGAGCCGAGCCCAAAGCACTATGCTGTAGAGTAATTTCCCCAAGGCTTTCTGGCTGGGCACAGAACTTTCCTTAGGGTGACATCTGTACACCACAACACAGCTTCTCCCTGTTACCTGATGGTCAGGCCCTCTCATTCTGCACTGTATAGCTGATTTGTGCTTGTACTGTAAATCTACTGGTCTATGAGACCTTGGATTGTGTTGCATGTGTGCAAAATGACTGCATGTAAATGTGACTCCTTGTCTCCTCCCAGTGAGGAAAGGAAGCTCAGGACAATTTGCCACTGCTCCCAGGGCTATTAGGCAGCCCCGTTCTGTTTCCTGTGTGCTCAGTGGTGTCAAAGGTTATGAAATGTTGTGGTGACCCTCTCTCTGCCACTCTTCCTGCTGGCCATCTGATGGGAACTGTGTGACTTCCAGCTGTGTGTTGCTTAGTCACTTACACACATAGCTCATACATGGAATGCCCGGTGGGATAGGGAGAGAGGTTGCCAGGCCATGAAAGAGGTAGCAGGTAATCACAGGTTGTTGTGGCTTCCAGATTTCTTCAGCAAGGCCAGTGGCTAGACCAAGAGCTTGTACAGCACTTGGATCTGCCTTGGATATGTGGGTGTGCATTTAGAAACCTTGGCCTTTTTTTCAGTATGCATGTGAACAAACTGCCTAATGCAGGAGCTTCCTGAACATTTTGGACTGTTGCATGTTTAATGCATTTTGCAACATAAGTACAGCAAGCGGCAGAAATATTTTGAAGCTTTGGGTTTATTGCATTGGTGCTACAAAGCATGGGCTTTCACTTCAGGAATTCTAATGAAATTCCAGGGATCCTGGAGCAATTAGGGTACTTATTTTCCAGTTTTGATTGGTACTACAATAACAAAACAATATAAAGGAAGATTCTCAGATTTAACTTTTAAAAAAGAAGGAGTAACACATGCACTTAATATTTTTGGTGTGTTTGGTTTGGTTTTTAATAGCAAAACTTTCTATTTTTTTAAAACGAGGCTCTTTCATTTTATAGTGCGTTTAGAAATTTTCATAGATGAAAACTTGTTCAACCAAAATACCAAAATTCTTCATTGGCAAATACAATGTAATAATTTTCAGGCATAAATGCATTTTTATTGAAGCATTTAGAGGTAGTTGAGGGAATTGCTAATGTATGATACTAACTGAAAATTAGTAAAATAAAGCAGACAAAGTATTTGCAGTTTCAATATACTAAGTAATATTTTAAATATAGTCAACATCTCTCAGTATGGTGGCCTAGATATGGAAACAGTAACAGAACAAAAGCAATTTTGTCTTATGATTCCTAATCGTATTTTCTTTGAGTAAGAATTGCTATGCCTTTTCTGCTTTCTTTATTTGTTTTCCTTTTCCTGGTTATTGGGTTATTTTAAGGGTACAGGTTTAATTATTTTATAAAAAGACTATCTACTTGACTAGGATGATGAAAGTAGTTGAAGCCCATTTGAAACTCAAGATTGTTTTAATTAGTATAATTAATTTAAGATAGTCCAGGAAAGCAGTGTAACTTTTTGAAAAGTAAAATCTGCAAATGATTAAGAATACAAATGTTAGTCTTGGATTATAGCCCAAATCAAGTTGCCCATGGTCCAGGATGGGGTTATAGGGGAGACATTCAAGAGAGGAATTATTTTAAAGCATATCTGATTAGTCAGTGGTCACTCCAGTAATGTGGTTTAAAAGTTCAGGCATGACAACTCAGTGCTTTAGCGCTGCTCGTTTCTCTTGTTGTTACAGTCACCCTCTGTCCTGTTGGTGCACTGGGTGGCACTTGTTGCTAGCTGGAGCTGGGGAGAACCTTTTGCCTGTGTGTTACCTGGAGCTGAGCTCTGCTCTCTGCAGTGACTTCTTCACTTGAGAAAGAGACTTGTGGTTTTGTTTTTGTTTCGTGTTTTTAAGTGTTTTTTTTTATTTTATTTACCCTTCTGGTGAGATACATGAGCCTTTTTTGGGGAGTATTTTGCTTCTAGGAGGAAGTGAGCCAATATGGAGAGTACTTATACTAACAACAGAAGAGAAGAGGTTCTCTCACCTCCTTGTGTAGTTAGTAGACAAATAAGCCTGAAACCCTAACTATGCTCTAGGGTATTCCTGTTCATTCTCTCCCCTGCCTCCTGTATTTGTTGAGAGAGATGGGTCACTCAAGTCAAGTACCAAGGCTGAAGTAGTTTAGTTTTTCCATATCCTCAAGTATATTTTCTAAAAAGAAATTCATTGCTCCTTCTTTAAAACAAAAATGCTGGGGTTTTTGCTCCATTTCTCCTGCCCCTCCCCCCCCTTCCCCTTTAAAGTTTATTGTATTTCAGACATTTCCCATTTCTGTTACGTTTTCTAAGGTTTTGGTCTGCGTCATTCTTCTTCCTTCTTGTGCTAAGTCAAATCTTCAAGTAACTGCCAAACTGCAAACGGCCTGCATCCTGTTCAGGGTTTTTTAAGGCATGTACATCACTTTATTTCAAGTGTAAGCCAAAAACAACATTAGAAGCCATCAAACTTCAGGCTTTACATCTGGCTGAGTGTTTGCTTTGAAAGTCTTACCAGAATGGCATCATGTGCACATATTGGAACTTGGTGACAGGTGACTCTCTGTGCAGTCTTTGCTGGGTGTAGCTCTCAGAGAAGAGACAGCTTTTATGGAGAGGGCAATTGGATTGCTCAGTATTTCCATCATTTTATGTTGCTGTCTGATTCAAATGCCTTTGTTAAATGCAAATCTCTTACATTGACATTTTCCATGTACAGTGTCTGCCTTGGACTGTGTTTTGTTTTCTGTTCTTTTTAATTTTAGTAAAATGGCTTAACCATCTTTGAGGAGAATGAAAAGAAAACAAACCCACAAAACTACTACAGAAGTGGGCTTTTATGAGTGGAGATATGATTGAGGGGGGGTTTCGGTACCTCTACAGCTTCAATACTGTCAGAATTCCAGTCTTCACAGAGCTGCAGTTTTTTAGTGGGACTGTACTTTCTACAGTTTTGTCTAAATTTGGCGATGTTGTGTGTGATAAACCTTTGAACATGGGTTTGCCCAGTGGAGACTTTGTAGAACTCACTGTTCAAAGCCTGCAAAGATCCCCACCCTGCAGGATGGTACACCTCTGCCTCCTGCCAGCACCTTTGCCCCAAGGTGTGTCTGATCCTGTCACAGTCCAGACTTACAGGGTTAAATTTAAATATGAGCTTTTTCTGGAACAAATTCCTTCCTCTGGCCTGACAGCAGGGACTGAGAAGGAGGAGCAGTTCCTTCTCCCCTGTGTTTTCAGTGACCCTGCTGCTCCCCGGCAGGAATTTTGGAGGAAGAAGGCGTTCAGTAACAAAGGAAATGAAAACTTGGCCAACTGGCCACAAGAACAGACCAAATGCTGTGAGATGTTGGGAGTGACAGGGAATTAGGACTGGCTAAACAATTGGTAGCTACAGACTTATTTAGAAGTTAGATCTTACAAAAACTTTAAAATTAGATTTTTGCTGAAGTGCAGGCCTGTGCTTTGGTGAGAATGAGGGAGTCTTGTGCATTTGAGAACATGTGGAAGAAAATGGAGGAACATGGAATTTGCCCTATAGGACTGAAACAATGACAAGCATACTAATAGTCTGTGTATCCTAGAAACATCTTCATATCCTTACAGTCTTGCATATTAGTTGAATATTCTTGCTATTCACACAAAGGTCTGATCTATATTTGTATCATGCTATTTTCCATTAATAAAATGGAAGACTCCTGTTACTTCTATGGCTTTCAGAAATAGATCATTATGAAAAAAGGGAAAAGAATTAACAGACAATAAATAACAAGTAATTTTGTAAGCTACTCTAGTCAGTTTGGGTTGACAGCAATAGTGATTTAAACCTAAATATTTTTTGGCAGTAGAAACTTCTCTGATTCTTTCCTTAAACAAATACCAATTCATAAGCTGGGCTCCAAAGTGGCGTCCAGGAACATGAATATGTGGATAACTGGACAGAAATCTGGTTGAAATTAAATAATTTCCTTTTCCTGAAATGCCACCTTAGTCCTGGCAAACAGTATAATGAGCAGTTGTGTAGAAGGCATTTTTGTGTCTAATATTTAAACATAGTACTTACAGTTACCTTCAGATAAAAATGTGTTATCTTTTTAACGTGACTTTTAGTGAATTGGGCTAGTGGTTTTACCATGGTTTTATCTGGTCAGAATTTTAACTAAAAATTAGTGAAGACTTGAAGAAACATTTTGAAAACAAAAACAAACAAACCACCAGCTTTAATACATGTGACATTTCTTGTTCTTGAACCAGTATTCATACAAGATTATATGTTTTCTTCTATAACATGGGGAAATTTGTGTTTTAAGGAAAAATCTTGAGATTCAGACTTATTTTGTGTTGTCTCCAAAAACAGGAACTCTCAGAAAAAAACCAAACAAATTAAAACTGTAGAAGTCAGCCTGTTTTTTTCCATAAATACTGTGAACTAAAAAATAAAACCACAAGATTTTCATTCACCCTGTTTGGTTTTTCATTCTAATGTTTTAATTTTAAAGCAAGTAATCAGATGTAAGTGGAATTGCAATGCTTGTATTTAACTGGCAGAACGTGCTGAGAGACTGTTGTTGACACTCTTAGTTTAATACAATATCGATCTGGAAACTTCTGAGTTAGTCTCAATATTTTAAATAGAGTTTGGGTATTCTTCTATATGTATAGCCTACCCTCTCCTACTACATCTTTTTATAGATTGGTGTCCTGTGTGATGAACAATGTGTGTTTTTATCTTTTATTTTTTTAACTTGACATACCTTTTCCTGAAGCTATTTGTTCTTAGCATTGGCTTAGTGACCTGTACACTTACCACCTTTTCTCTATATACATACTTTCTATGCTAGATTAACAGGAAAATTGTGTTTTCCGTATTTTAGGAATATATGATTTTCAATAATTTCTGTAAATAACCTGTTAAAACTCCATTGCCATTTGTTATAAACTCCAGACCAAATAGTTCTTTTGATAAGTTCACTATAGTCTCTTTTCTTATTCTTTATCTGTAAATCAAAGGAAATTATCAAGATGATACACTGGACTAGTCTTCTGCATCCTGATATGTTGTCGTTTACTGTCGTGAAATGTTGGAATAAAGGTTGGAAACTCAGCCAGTCGATGTTCCACTTGAGAGATTTTAATATGTCAAGATGGAAACATTAGTATTACTTCAGTCTTATGTCATGACTGGTGCTCTTGCTTCTTGCTTAAAGATTTAAAATCTTCTGGGATGCTCCCATATTATGTTTTTCAATGCAGAATGATAATGTCTTATTGATATCTTATGGAAAAGATATTCAAGGAGACCTATAATGTCAGGAAAACATTTGCAATAAAGTTTTAGGCATTAAAAATTTGTTCCTGAGAAAATGAAATGCCTTTGTTAGAAACTTCTAAAGCAGGATCAAGTAGAAGCACTGGAAGAGATACTGCAATGTGTGATGCTGCATGAAAAATGTGACATCTAGACTGCTCATCATTATCTTTTGAGTTATAACCACAGACATTACTCATA
>VZTR01025661.1:73184-103486 GCA_013400775.1 Chaetops frenatus
GACCGTGTTAAGTTTGAAGAACAAGTGCCATCTAGGATACCCATAATTTGTCCATTTTATGAGCATGAGTTAATACCTTTGAATTGGTTCAGAGTATTTCCCTCCGAAAGACACCTGCCTTCATAGTGTAAGTAAGAATCTAACATGGGGTAAATTGTAAATCACTCATCTCACAATAAGTCATTTTTTCTTACTTCTTACACTCTAATAAATATCCTCTTGATCTTAGCAATATTACTTCAGTAGTGCTGGGATTCAGATGTTACCCTTGAAAGTGATTTTCTGGACATTAACCAAGTCTTTAAGGTTCTCCGGGTATTTACAGTGACAGAAAGGTTGCCCTGTTTTGCTAGGGGGAAAGTGAGCCGTGTAATGCTATAATGATTCGGACATGCTACTAAATTTAATTAAATTATATCTAATTAAATTTTGGAAATACATGCCTTTTTTTCCTCATGATGTAGTTCGTATAGTAAACTACTGACTCTACTGATCTCCTTCCTCATGCTGTGTCTGCATTATCTTGAGCAAGACATCATTCTAAATACCTGGGTATGGCCATTTCAGGGCAAGTGTGCTGTTTCAAGTTGGTGTTTGCTTAAGTTCATCATCAGGTTAAACCTTTGTCATCCCATCTATGCCCTTCCCTTAACAGGAACTTTTATGTTCATCTCCATCCGAAATTTTTAAATACTGAATTAAGCACCAAGTCGGCCTGCCTACCTAGGGAACCAGTCATTTGATACCACCTACTCCAGTGAGGAATGCAGGCTCCTCAGCGCGTGTTATGCAAGGATGGGAATGGGCAAAATGCCTGGAATGTTGATGGCTCAAAATTAACAGTTTTTTCCACAGGAATATGTTAAATTGCTGGATCAGTAAGGACCTCAGTATCTGGCATTAGGCCAGATAAAAGCACTTTTTTGCAGTGACTACAGTTAAAAAATACTCATTAGGAAGGAAAAATGTGTTTGAAAAACAGAGGCTTCATAAAGGATCCTAAATATTTTTTTCCTACTTTAGGTTGCAATCTATGTCAAGTCATTGATTTATTTAAGTGGATGTTTTAAGGCAGGTTAATTAATATATGCACTGATTTTGAAAACAATTTTCTTCTAACATAGCAGCAGTGAGAATGGCGGGTTAGTATGGGCATAGTCTGGCATAGGCAAGCATAGTGAAATGGCTTATTTATGTATTTATTGTGATTGGGAGAAAAGTTTGTGTTTGAGGAGACAGATGACAATTACGGAACATACCTAGGAGGACTTTTTTCTTAAGTTCTGAGCCTAACTAAACATGACTATTCAGATTTTTTTTGTAGTTTTGAGTGAATGAGACCATAAAAGCCTTAAGAGTGTCTTCTAGCCAAGGAGATAAATATTGAAAAGTTTGTCACTGGTAGCTTTTTGGAACAAGTTATCATACAGAGGGATTCCCCAGTGGAAAGCAAGCAACAAAATCTCCCCGAAACTTCAGGTCATGTGCAGGAAATAGAGGTTGCAGAAAACTGGCTTATTGGTGCTTCAACAGATTCCTGCAGTATGTAGTGTTTTGTGCCTGCTTTTTATGTGTGTAAAGGGAAAACTGTAGAAACAAGAGGAGCTAGCTGAAAGAGTGTTGAGGGAATCAAAGTAAATACCTAATCAGATTCTGGAACTCTTCAGTGATACAAACCATGTCCACAGCAGTACTTTTCCCCCTTTAATAATAGTATAATTAAGTTATTGTATGAGAACTTCCTACTTTCAAAGCATCACCGTAACAGAAATTGAAGGGAAAAAACAAACTTTAAGCTGGAATGTCATACACAAAAGGAATTACGTGCTCTCAGTGAGCTCTAGAGTCTAAATTAAAACCTCTCGTATTTAGTGAGGGTGGTGTTTTACTCCACAGACAACTGGAATCACTGATTTGCTAGCACTGAAAGAGGGAGATCTCTTCCCTGATCATACTTTTCTCTTCCTTGTTGCCTTCATTTGTGTTCATTTACACCTGTGGTCTGCTTAACCAGCTCACCCTGCAGTGTAAAAATAACTAGCAAAATAATTGTGAATGTTAAAATAAAGGAAAGGGTCAGTCCTTCAGCTATCTTATGAAGAAACACAGATACTTCAGATGAATCTCATCTTCTTTTGTACACAAGCTGTGTAAAAGCTTGTGAATACAATCACTCAAATAGTCCAGGCTCATCTGATTCACACTCGTTTGCCAAGCTCTGATAACTCAATTGTACTGGAATTCTGTGGTTCTGTTGAATAGATCTTGAGTCCCTATTTGTTTCATTTGGCACTGAACACCTGAAAATCGAGCTCTGTATGTGCTTTAGGAGTGTTTACTGAATCTTTACCAGCAGAGCAGCCTGGGTAAGGGAGAGAAGGGGTCCTGACCTTGCTTGCTCTTCCTGGCCCTGACATTTGGTCAATGGGGCGAGGTGTTCTTCAGGAAGCTGCATCTGGAATTCATGCACAATAGCTGAAGCATGAAATATGTGGACTGTGTGTATTGATTCACAATGGTCCTTTCAGTAGCTATTGGCAGGAAGTTGGTTATTAATTCAAGGAGGAGGAAATGGTATTGAAGGGCTTGATAAAGTATTCTGCTTTAGACAAAAATGTGAAATAATACCCAATTTCTTTACTTGCTGAAATAAAATCTAAGGTGTGTGGGGTAAATGACAGTGAAATTCTTGTTCATATATGAATGCAGTCACTGCAAAATGACTTATACTGATAGTTTATTTCCCTTCCCCTGATAATAAGATGGCCAAATACTTCCCAGATGTCAGTAGGAGGTAAATCTTATTGCATGAGGTTTTGTTTTCAGATGGGAGAAGCATTGCCTTTGTCATGTCTATGTCTTTTCTTTTATTCATAATCATGTTATCACACTGTGGATCTTCGGTTTGTGTGTTATGTGACTTTACCTTGTTTTTTGTTATTAATTTTCTTTCTTACCAGGTATTTTTGAAAAAGAATATTTTAATCAAAACCAATGAACTATATCTCACTTTTATGGCTGGCCTAAAAGTGCCTTTATTTATTTATGTAAAGGGTAGTAATCTTTTAGAGGTACTGATCTTTGTTTGTATGCTGCCATTTCAAAGGGAAGATGAAACTGAGGTGTAAACTGCATAAATGTTGTACAGTTCTTGAATTTCAAATGTTCAAAAATCAGAAAGCTAGATTTTCTCTTATTTACCTCTAATGTTAACAGTTACATTCTAAAGTGTCTAAATTGTCATTGCAAGACAAACATAAAGACTTAGCAATAAGTGTTCTCCCTCTTAGGCCAAAAGAAACATTTGTGAAATGTCTAGCTTTAGTATTCTTGGTAATATTGATAAGAGTTCAAAATTTGTTTTTAAAAGAACATTTTCTTAAAATGTCAGCTGTGGAATTATTCTTAAAACTGTTGTTTCATGTAATGGTACAGCATATTAAGATACAGGTAACTACTTTTAAATATAAAGCATACTACAGAAAAAACCCCAAGTTGGCTTATTTAATTGCTATTTTTATGATAGATTAATCTAAAGCCAGTTGTATTATGTAACCAGTAAATCTTTTTTCCAGACTGATGTTTCTGATTTAATGGCAGCTTTAAAATTTTGTTGTCATTTAGGGTAGCCCAATGTTTTCAGCCCCTTCTATGAGGTGGGACATGATTTGTATGAACCTGTTGTCACTAGTTAACTGTCTCTCCTTCAGCATCTTCAAATTCTTACTGTACTTTTGAGATCCCAATTTAAGATCTGATTGTAGAAGAATGAGGAATGAAAAAATGTTCAGCTTCATCAGCTGTACAGGCAGCAAACTCGAGCTCTAAAATATTGATTTATTACAAAATGAGAAAGCTGTGGAGACAGACACTGTCTATACAGTAGATAAAAGCACTGTAGTTGTCGCACATCTACACTTGTAGGAACACTTACAGTTGTTTATTGTTTTAAAAATACACAAAACATTTAAAAAGCTCCCTAAAGCAAATCAAACAAACAAAACTCTTCAAAAACAAGCCCAATCCGAAACCCAGAAACAATCAATCCTTCCAAACCCCTCTAAATTTTCTTGGTTTGATGTTTAGAAGAAAAAAGGCACAGGCCTCAACAGGCTTTATGTTTTGATACTTTTCCTCTTGTCTTTCTCTTCTGCATTTTGAAATACATTTATCCTCTTTTACAGAGTTTCGAATATACAGCAGCAACTGGCCTTGCTAGATAATGAATCCTGGCCAGGAATGGCTGAAGCAGACAGGGACCGTCTTCAGCTCATCAAAGAGAAGGAGGCTCTTCTTCAGGAGCTGCAGCTCATCAGTCAGCAGAGACGATCCCCAGAAGACATTGCACGTTTGGAGGAAGAAAAAAGACGCTTGGAGGATGAAATTCAGCGAGCTCGAGCAACGTCTGCTCATGGGGCCACTGAAAGGTTTGGGAACTTGAATAGTTTTCTTCTCTATTGTGAGATCCATATAGGTAGCTTGAAAAGGAAGAGTAGGGAATTTCATTGTGTTTAAGGAAAAAGTAAGTTACTAGAGAAATTTAGTTTCAGTAAAGGAGAAGACTGCTCCTGACTGCCACTATTTAATTCTATCTGTCTTGAACTTTTCTGAAGCAGAGTTGCAGGGATGAGTTGACTAGTTGGTTTTCCTTTCATTCATCTAAAAATTCTGAATAGAAAGAAGAAATCTGAATAGAATCCCAAAAGATGCCTGGAATAGGTCTGAGTGATACTGTCTGATAATAGAGATCTGAATAGCAGTACCTGGATAGTGAAAGATCTTTCTGTTATTTGCAGTGGAGTAGTACTCATCTCCAAAAGCATCAGAACAAAGATCCTTTGCTATGTTTAGTTTCTGCCTTATAACAGGAAAGTTAAATGATTATGGTTTTGCTGCATTTTATATACAATATTTCCTCTTCATTTGCAATTTTAGCAGTGGGAACACATCCCAATTCTGACATTCAGAGAACATAATAAGCAAAGTGATTCTTGAAAACTAAAAAATCAATTTATATCTAAAATGAACAACCCAAAAATATATTAGTGGAAACACAGTGTTTATTTCAAAGTTGCCTAGCTTTTTCTGTAGCCGGAGAAAAGGACAAAACCTCTTTATCTCTTTTGACCATAGACTGCTTTCAGTGAAAGCAAGAAACGACGTGTTCTTGCTTCTCATAAATAGTGGTAAAACCTCAGCTTTGACACTTCAGGAAAACCTACAAGAACCAGCTTTAATGTGATCTGTGTAAAGGTTAATATTTACACAGTTAAGACACTTTAAATATATTTGAAAGTGCTTTCCATATAAGACTTTGACAACTTCAGTTTCTTTGAAAGTGCTTACTTCAGACAGTAAATTCAGGCAATAAATAGAAAATTCACAGCCAGCCTACAGGTCAGTGTAATATATTTTTCAATTATTGCAATATCGTTATATTGGCCTTCCAGATTAAACTGACAGAAAAGGGAGTTCACTTTACACTGTCGTGTAGTAAGTTTTATTTGTTGTTTTTGGGCTCTCATGTTAGGTAGTGCATACTGTGTTGGCAAGAAGGCCAGGCTACTTTTCCATGGAGTTCATGCTGTGGAAACCAGCATTCCAATGTGGTACTTGGTATTTCAAATACTAGCAGAAAGTTGAGCAGAAGTTAGAATAATACTGATGGACACTCTGATTTTTGTGTAACAAATTGGAGGAAAGCTTAACTATTAGTAGCCCTGATTTTTTGTTTGTTTGTTTCTTTCTTTTAGACT
Organism: Chaetops frenatus; assembly: GCA_013400775.1. NCBI lineage: Eukaryota > Metazoa > Chordata > Aves > Passeriformes > Picathartidae > Chaetops > Chaetops frenatus. The sequence continues at coordinate 78,941 of VZTR01025661.1, forward strand.
TGGAAATAACCAAAAATATTCCTAATTCTGCTTTTGTATTTCCACTTCATTCTAATTCTGGAATACAAAGGTGGTTCTTTCTTAAATATTTAACACTTCTTTTCTGTTACTGAGTTTTAAAGGCGCTGAGTTATGCACAGATCAAAATGAACTTAAAATCTGTATGACAGAGGTGGGAGTTTTGTTGTTGAGGTTTTTGTTTTTGTTATAGTGTTGTTTTTGTTAAGATTGGCTGTCAGCCTTAGTTGGAGAAATTTCTTACCTTTTAGCACAGGTACCTACCCTGCATCATTGATCACTGTGGAGTGTAGGTTCTTAAGTTTGTTTTTTACAGTAGATGAGTAGAATATCTCTGCTGTCCCCTGCAAGCTTTGAATCAGTTCAGTTTCTTGTGTCCATTTGTCATTTTCTTTTGGTTCTTGCTTGTAGTACCTGTATGGTTTCAGTTGGCATAGCTGAGCTGCAGGCTTTCTTGTGCCACTAGTTAACCTGGCCTGGGGTGCTCAGAGGCAGGAGAAAAAGCTTGAGCACTGCTGTTTTATCCAGGAGAACTCCCCTTCTGATGATTTTTAAATCCTGCTCATTAACATGTTGAATTCTAACAGCCATCTTTGCAGCTGAGGAAGGTCTGAGGCAATCTAATAAGTTTGATCTGCTTTCTTCAAACTCTCTGTCAGAATCCCCATTTCCAGCCACCTTTTGATTTAGGGCTGGAGGTGTAACTTTTCTGATTTTGTATACACATTATACAAAATGTGTAACACAAACCAGAATATTATCCTGATATTATCCTCAAGTTCAGTATCTGGGCTTGGAAAAACAAAATATCAGGAATATAATTCTGACCAGAAAAGGAGTAGATAGTAGATAAAATCTATTATTTGAAATTCTAATGATGTCAGAATACAGAATTTAAGATATCTTATAGGTGTATGAGATTGACGGCATTAAAGTTAGGTTCCATTTGTGGTGTGGCAGCGGTACTGAGTAATTCTGCTGCTTGTTATTAGAATGGGTAAAAAATAAGTTGTGGCATGAGATTTTTCTCATAATGTAGTAGTCAGGATGCTGTATCACCTGCTTAAATATAATGATAAATAAAGGCACCTAAACTACATAGAACAAGAGTTTAAATGTGATGTTGGTGGTTATGCTTAACAGAAGTCCTTCAAAATTTTCCTTTTTATCTTTGGAATTTTACACTAATTGTCTTTGATAATAGGGCTATGTGGAATATTTTTTTGTGACAAGATAGAATGTCAGAGTTTTGTAATGGCAGACTCAGGTTGATGCAAGAGTAAAAAATAATCTTGTAGAGTCTGATATTTTTACCTAGGAATTCTTATGGCTTTGCTAACTGCTGTAATGTATTTTCAGTATCATGACTCTTACAGTGTTCTTCAGTTATTTTTCTTGTCTGGGAATTCTCGTGGAGTCTTGGTCTTTGTGTTCTTGCTGGAATTACCATTGCTGCATATAAGCAGCATAAATTAAAACTTTTCATTAAACAGTGCAACTTTTTTGTAATATTCCAAACTTCAATGCATTGGTGTTTTTCCACATTTGGGAAGCTCCTAGCACTTTTTGAACACTACTGTGATGAAGAAAATATTAATATGTGTGTTTAATTATAGGATACTGTTACAGGAGAAGAGAAATTGTTTGCTTATGCAACTAGAAGAAGCTACGCGTTTAACCTCATATTTACACTCCCAGTTAAAAAGGTAAGTTATGTAAAACCAGCAGGTTTTGAAGTAGCTACAGCAGAGAATATTATTAATAATGTATGAAGTTTATCTTTTTATACTTCTGTGTATGTGTGCCAAGCAAATTAATTTTTTACTACATTTGTACACTTTGTTTTGTGGAATGTGATGATTTGCATGGAGTTTTATAAACAGTGTTAGTGCTGGCTATTTGGGCTACATTATTAAGTGCATCTGGGAATTTTATATGTTACCTTACTTTCTGAAAAGGAGATAAGTTCCTTAAATCTGTTTTAATATTGTTACAGTTTTACTGATGGGCAGATAGCATTCTTTTAAGTTCTGTGGGTTCTTAATATTCTGATACCTTCAAAGGTAGGGGGTGATGACAGAATTTTGCTATTTAAATGTGAGAATGTGTTAAGACCCACACCAAAGTCCAGAATGTTTTGCATATTCAGAGTCACAGCTGCCTTTTGAGATGCAGCTCCTGGGGACTCAGTTTAAAACCACAGCAGCAGCAAAAGCTCAGTTCCTGCTGAGTTCCTGTCTCACTTCATCTCTCTCTGGCACTAATATTCTTCTCCTCCTTAACTGAGAGTGGTAAGAGGAAGTAGAGTAGGATTAATCCTAAAGTCTTTATGTTTTGCATTGGAAAAACCTGTGAGAGTGAGACTTGCACAGCAGTTTGTTAGGACTTTGTAAATCCCTTTGCACTTCTTCTCCCTAGATTGTTTATGACCAATCATTAATGTAAATTTGAGCTGGATCATGGTAATCTATCTTTCCTGGCTTTATATTGAGTCTGCTGATCCAGAGCCTGCTCTGGCCTCTTTTCTGCCACGTGTTGAAGCTGCTTATGTGTTGAAGGAAAGAGTAGGCTCATCCTGTTGGACTGTTGTCTTCAGGCACTTGGCTCTGATCTGGTTGTCACATGTGTTGCTCCAGTCATGGCTGTGCTTGAGACCTGGGCAAGAGACATGAGCTAGACTTTAAAATGCCAAATCATCTTTCCATGTCACCATACTGAATACATGTGTGTAATCTGGATTAGTGTTTTAATGTCTGCATTGGTGGTTCTGATTATATTTGAAAGGGCATTTTTGTGTTTTCTCTTTGCATGCCATAGTCTGTCAGCTAGCACCCTCACCATGTCCTCTGGCAGCAGCAGGGGATCCCTGGCCTCCAGTCGAGGATCCTTGGCCTCCAGCAGAGGCTCCCTGAGCTCAGTCAGCTTTACAGACATCTATGGTCTGCCCCAGTACGACAAATCAGACAGCGTTACAGACTACGGGCAGCATTTGCGCTTTGACATCATTCCCTTCGAGTCTCTCACAAAGGATGTGCCCTATGCTGATCCCATTGGACACTCCAATTTCAACAAGCAGCGGAGGTCTCTGGATACCCCACAGTCCCTGGCATCCCTGTCATCGCGGTCCTCCTTGTCATCGTTGTCCCCTCCAAGCTCTCCTCTGGACACCCCCTTTCTCTCTGCATCACGAGATTCTCCATTGGCTCAGATGTCAGAAGGTTTTGAGGAGATGGCAGGCATAGGAGCCCTGGAAATGCTCCGGGCTCAGACCACAGCCTTGGATGATGATGATGCACAAGGCACGAGCTCCTCGCAGACGTCCGCTTACCCTCTGGACAATGATGGGCTGCGAGAAATGGGACCGCACCTGACTGCTGTCCAAACTGCGGGAGGTGAGTTAATGAATATTATTATTTTGCCACATTGGCTTAAAAAATGTCACACAGACCCAAGCACGCCACCACAGTAGAGATTGTTCCCGAGGTAGGCTTATTTTACTACCATCAGTTAAAAATTACATGGTAGATGCTATCTTTTAAAAGCCTGGCCGAAACACAGGAAAATCCCCCAAACCCAACCTCTAGTTTTAGGACAAAGAGATGAAAGAATAGAGAAATCGTTGTCATTAGATCTTAGAATGGTGGTGAATTGACTGGAGGAAAGGGAATGGAATATAGACTCTCATTAGAGTGTAGCTTATCGAGGACCTAGGAAGAATGAGAAAAGTATTAGTAAAAAAACGTATGGGTTAGTTACTTCTCAGGTCCCCAGTTGTACCGATGTTGCCTTTATTCTGATAATGTAAAGCAACACAAACCCATGAGAGATAAAAAATAACCAACAACTACCCCCTATAAAAAAACCCCAAACACAGAACTTGAGGTGATGCTTCTGACAGTGCTTAAAGCTGGCTGACTCCATGCTGAATTTGTACATACTCCAGCCCAGGTTCCCTTGTCCAGGTTCTGTGATGAAGCAGCAGCCACAGTGGCATGGCTGTCATGAGTGCACTATGCACTCATGAGTAGGTGCTTCATCAGCAAAGGAGCATCTTTTGTAGGGGAGTGCAAGGTGTTGTGTATCTGCTTGGCTGGTTATCTCTGAGCACCTGCATGTGCTGTGAGTGCAGAGTGATGAGTGCAGTTAGCACAGCACACACACTATTGAGTTTTCCCTTCCTGCTGGACTGTCAAATTGATGGACTTGCTTTAGCTTGCGTTGGCAGAAGCTTCTGAAGCACTGCATTGAGAAACATAAATTAGACAAATCAAAAGAGGAAACAGAAAACTTTTGAAAAAAATTAAAAGCCTGAGCATACAGGAACATACAAACTTATTTTCCTGTTTTGATCAACCAAATTAAGAACTGCTCTTAGTATGAAAAAGATAATCATGATAACATTTTTGTGCATTGACTTGCTCATTTTTTAGATAAAACCATACTAGAAGAGAAAGGCTTTTAGAGTTTATTTTAATATTAAATCTTGTGATTGCCATCCCATTTCTGTATCCAGAATTCTATGTTAGCAACTGTGTAGAACGTTGCATTCAGGACTCATGATGTCAGGAATAGTATGAACTATAACCAGAGAACGGATCATATTATCCTACCAAAATCTTATTTGGCAAGTGATAATACAAAGGAACATTGGCAGTATTTACAGAAAACCTTTCAGATTTTCATCTTAAAAAGAAAACATTGCCACAGTGCTAAAAAGCCTGTATTGTTCAAAAGCACTTGAGTCTAGACTCACCTGCTTTCCTTAATGCAACTAGAACTGCCAGGAGATACTGCAGCAGAATTTACTTTTACTAGCTGTAAACATTTCTAGTGCCCATATTGTAGCTTTCAGACCAAAATAAACAGAATTCGAGAGACCAGCATGAAAACTTGTGCTTAAATTAGTGCTGTGAAAAGGCTTCCTGAGGCTTTCTTTAAACCTCAAATCAGACCACAGCATGTCTTCACCCATTATGGTAAGTGAAAATATCTAAGTAGTTCATTTATAGCTTGTATGTGTTTCCTAGAAATGAAGGCCTGGTGTGAGGGCCTAGGCAGCAACACAGGATGATGGGGAACTTCCTGCTTTGATTTTCCTTTTCTCAGTTCTCTGTTATGTTTCCACATATTTCACATTTGTCTGAAAACCTCTGTGCTTAACCTGCTGTCACTGCTGTGGTGTCCAGCTCCTAGTCCAGAGGTTACAACTTTTCTCTATGTACAACAGAGTATTTTGTGTTGCTTTTTGAGGAAGAATGTACAGTTAAAAGGTAGCCAGGCTGCCTTCTTTTGAGACTTTTTTGCTTTTAGTAATTGCATTTGGAAACAATTACTTAAAAAAATTTAACCTCTCTGATTTTTTACTAGTTTGAGTTCCACACTCACTAGCTGGTGGTTTGGAATTGTAATGCAGTTGTGTGCAAGTAGAAGTTGGAAGTTTTGAAAGTATTTTGGTTTGGTACTCTTTTCCTGGAAGAATTGGATGGAGCATCCAGCTTGTATGGCAGAGTTGGGAGCTGGCAGATACCGAGGGTTTGGGTTTCTCTGAGGGTACGTGCAGTGTGCCCTGCTGCTGCCACCCGATGGCCTGGCAGCAGAACATCGTGCTGCAAAAACAGGAGGTCTTGGTTCCAGCAAACCTCTGCCTGTTCCTTTACTAGACAAAGCATGAGGTAATTTTGGTAATTAGCAAATAATGAGAGCTGGGAAGATTAAAACTGAATAAACGGAATGAACTTTGCACTGATGCAGCACTTGAGCAAATACAAGGAGTTTTTCAGGAACTGCAATTTTGGTGTTCAGTTGCTGATCTGCTGTTTTATTGTTCTGTGTCTGTCACAGGGTCACATTGTGAAATAAGTTTGCATGTGTGAATGGAGGAAATATGCTTGTAAAGTTAAATCCATCATATTTCTAAAGATGGGAGTGGGAGGAAACTATAATATTGGGCTTTAATATCTTCACTGTCTCTATACTAAATTTTTCAAATGCTAATTTTTTTTAATGCCTAAATAATCTGTTGTTTATAAAATATTGTCAGAGATGTAATGGGTGATTTATCACTGTATGCTTTTTGTCTTGTTTCTCATGCGGCACAACAGAAAAATTCACTGTAAGTGAACCTGAAATTTCTTATTGTGTGTTTTTCTGTGTGATGTGTTGGTTGTTTTGTTTTGGGGTGGGTTGTTTTGGTTTTTTTTTCTGGAGTTGCATGAGAAGAAACAGGAGATTCTGCTACATTTTGTTTTGTTTGATATTTTGCTGTATCTGTTTAATTGTTATGGCATACTTAATTTTTTTGCTATGTCAACTAAACAACACATTCACAGCTGAATTTAAACTCCTGGGGAAAGCGTTCTTTGACCTTTGGCTTTATATGTAATAGTAATGCCTGACAGCTTTATGGTAGGTAAGGTCTGTTTTTGTCTCTGATTAGTTTTTATGAGAGTGTTCCACTCTTTTATTAGTGCATTTTGAGCTGACATGCAGTATTTGTAGTCACCTAAGCTTGTGAAAGATGCTTTAGATTTATTTATGTGTTTTTTTAGCAAATGGAAATTTAGACAGCAAAATTTCTTTTGAAGTTCACTTTTTCAATTAATGACAATGAGAATATTCTTTCATTAGGGCTGTCTTATATTTATCAAGCTTTGGCACGCAGTAGTTCTGGAAAATAATATATTTTGTTTACTGATTTTGTTATTTAAATAAGAAAATGGAAGGTAATGGTCTTAGAAACCTAATTTTTAAACATTTCCTTAGCTTCCAGCATTGCAAAGTCTGTAACCTGTGCTAAACATTTTTCTGTTTAACCAGAATTTGCTGTGTCTTTGATCTTGACCAATATTTCCTGCTGATTTTTTACCCCTCCGCAAGTCAAGGGTATAGTCCAGTATTTGTATCATTCCCAAATTTGCTGTGATTGTCCAGAGGTTATTGAATGCTTCAGTGGCTTGCAGACAGTGAGCAAATCATTGTCAAGTTACAACATTGTTGTAATGTGTGAGTTTTTCATTTTATTAAATAGGTGCTTGAGACCAGCTTTTCCTTCCAGCCAAACTGGGAACATGAGCCTCCCAAGGACAGAGCCCACAAGATCTTTCCTCTGCTACCTTTATATAAAGTTCATATTCACATTGCGGGTGAACCAAGGGCTTATTTACAAAAAGAAGTCGTCCTAGTGTAATTTGTTGAAATTAGTACATAAATTATAGAAGCACTTAAAAAAAAATTATACACTTTTGTGAAGTTCCACTGCTTTCTAGTGATGTAAAATTTTTGAGAAACTTCAGTATGTAGATGTCTCTACAGATTGCTAGTTTTGATTCTTCATAAATACCAGTGATAGAACAGTGACTATCTGGAGGTATTTATGGAGACATAAATACCTCCAGATAGTGAGGTAGGCTTACCAAATCAAAAGTCCTTAAAAAAGGAAAAAAAGAAAAAACCAAGCAAACAAAAAAACCCAATCAAAACAACCCACGAACCCGCCACTTTTGTATAAGTATTGAGAGTGTGATTCAAATACAGTTTTTTGCTTTCTGTGTGCTGACTTGAACTTGGCTCTCATTTGTGGAGAGGTTGGACAAGCACTGCAGAGAGTGGAGAGCACTGCACGACATGTGATGTAAAAGAGGGGTGGGGTGCTGTAACTGGAGATGGGGAGGAATAGTGATTCTTTGGGTACAGAGACAAGTGCAGATTGGGCCATTCCTAGCCAGCAAAGAAATTTCCTGTATACCTAAAGCTGACTAAATCCTTCATTAAATTTGGAGGTTCATTTGAATTGGTCCACAGGGCCACTTATGAATCCAAAGGACAGAGAACTGGCTCTGTTGATGCATAGGAATTTTAGTTCAAAACAGTACTGGGTGATTTTTGTAACACCTTTGGTAACTTCGTGCTGTTAATGATCTGATGACAGGAATGTATCTTGGGCTGGCACAGAACCTGCTGGACTTGGTGCACCTGCCTGTTCCACAGTGGGTTAAAGCTGACCTTAGTCAGAGCCTTCTGTTGATAGCAGCAGCATGGTTGTGTTGATCTGAAAGACTTTTATCAAGTTCTTATGTCCTGATGTCCTGTCCTGGTGGTGCTTGGGTGGGAAGTGATGTGGGTGCAGTGCAGGGGGATGGATCACCATTCCTCAGCTGGGTTCTGCAGGCTGTGGCTGGTATTCTGTGGAAGGAAAGTTACTGAGTAGGTATCAGAAATAAATTTGGATGCCTTATGATAGTGTGCAACAGAGGTAGCTAACAAGTTGTTACTTTGAGTAAGGCATGCTTCATCCTTAGTTGGGGCTGGAAGCTGTAAATGTCAGCTGGTGCTTGTCTCCCATGCACTGTGCTACTGTCAGTCTGCTGAAACTGTTCATGCTTCCATGCTGTCTTAAGTTTTTAAGCATGAGCAGAAGCAAATAAAATGCTTTCCCCACTCCTGAAGTGCCACCTCTTTGCCATTGTTTTCATGCTTTGAGGACAGTCATTGAACCTTCAGCAAAACAGGGCAGAAGTTCTTCCCTGCACCGTGAAGAAACTGCACTTCACAAGTCTGTTTAGTGGTTTTCTCTAGGACTCAAAGGAAAACTGCCTCAAGTTAGGAGCTATTGTTGAAGTGTTGAAGCCTTTCCTATTGCAGTTCTTGAATGTTACTGCTTGTGCACGTACTTTAAAGGATTGGTAGCTGCTATACCTACTTGCCTGTGCAAAGCCCAGTGTATAACATAATTTTGTTGGTACGCTTACAACATGAAAGCGATTGCTGAGTTGCTGCTATTTCTAGTGTGGCTGGTGATTTGGGGAAGAGTGGCAAAGGAGGTTGAAGATTGTTTCCTCCTTCCCTCAGTCAGTTTTCAAAGTAATCCACCAAGAATTTGAAAAAAACAGTTGTCTGAGTGAGCTGGAAAACACTGCTTCTTTTTGATAATGCCTCTCAGACTGTAAATAAAAGCTGCTATTATGTGATGGTATAAACAGTATGCTTTGAGACTTTGTATTGGGAAACAAATGAGAACAAAACCTCACATTGTGTTATCAGATAACTTTAAAAAAGAATTAGTCTCTGTGTTTGTTTTCAACCTATTGTATATTCAGTACATAAGTCTGAAAAGCTTAGGATATCATGTGTACATATGTGATTTAATGTAAGTCTTCCTTTAGGAAGGAATTACTTTACCAGAAAAACATTTAGTAACAATGCAATTGGTTTATACTTAGTCTTGTCAGAGAGCAATTAGCCACAAACTTCCTTCCTTAATTCTCCCACAGAAAATGTCCGGTCAGTCCTATTCTAGGTTTTTAGCTTTAAGTTAGATGAAAGATCAGTGAACTGCATTTGTGCTGTTTTGCCGCTAGTTTTGATACACTACATGTTTCTTGATTAATTTTGAAGAAATTGTCTTGAGCTGATGTTTTTCTCACTTTTTCTCTCCATGGCAGCTGTAACTCTGCGAGGGGACAGTGGTAGAAGATCGGAGAGGAGAGCCAGGCGAGTTTCAGCATGTCTCTCAGATCATTCACTGGCTAGTGACAGTGGCGTGTTTGAAGCTTTAAGCAAAAGGTCAGGTGTATAAATGCATAGTAAGCTGGAAATATTCCTGTTCTGCAACATGGCCCAAAAGTATAGCTGTGAATTTATGAATAGGCTTTCAAAATTGCTAGTTGATAGTAACATAAAACTGATAGATTGCATGTTTTAAAGGAAAGAAGCTTTTTACCTGCAGTCCATTGTCATCTTCATGTGCCAAATCCTTTTTGCTTTATTAACTCTGACATTTTAACATTGTATCTCCCTTGAAAGATAGCTTTCTCATCCTGTTAGTCATAAATCAGTAATTTTATTTCGACCATCCATAACAAAAAAAATTATACAGAGTGTGACTTACAATTCTGAGTTTCATGTGATAAAAGTATAACTGCAAGGAAGAAACATAGGAACTGCCAAAAGTTTAGAAATGCGTAGGTTCACCAAGTGATTACAAGATGTAGAAAGACGTGTTGCTTAATACACTTGTTTTAACATGGGAAGCAGTAACTGGGAAGAAGATAAGGTTTGGAGGATGCTAAAGAGAAATGGGAGACAAAATAAATATTAAAATAACCTAAATATCTCGAAAGAGTAATTCTAAAACCTCAGTTTTTACAATTACTACTACGCTAGGTATATAGATGTCTCAATTCCTTCTACATTACGAGTCCCTCCTGTATTCCCAAATAATTGCTTATATCCACAAATCACAAAATAAATGTTAGTTCATCATTTAGCAGCTTAGGTCACTATGTAGTTTACAGTACTTTCTGCTCCTGCAGGAATGAAGATCTGGAAGAGCCTGTTTATGGTGATGCTGCCAGTAATGAAGAACCACAAATACACGTTGGATTCCTGTGAGTAATTACTCCTCTTTCTCCCTATCAAATCTACAGGAATTGCTCACTACTTTTCTTGCTTATGATTTTAAACTTTTTAATAAACTGAATCACAGTGGGTATTTTCAAGAAGTTTCTGAACTGACAGCCAAATTTCAGTGGATGTACAGATTAGTCAGTCACGTGCCACTTTGTGTTGGGGATATGCCTTACCCACAGTTCATTCAGTGTCCTTTCAGCAGCATTTATTTTCATTGTCTGGGCCATTAATGTGGGTATGGGTGTAGGGATATGTCTCTGTAAGCGAGATCTTTTTATGCCAGATAAAGGAGGATTACCTTAGGAAAGTCACAGGTGAAAAAAAACAAATACAGTATAGTCCCAGCTGTACAATACAGCTTTGCAATCCTGTGCCTATGGCATGCTGTTGTTGGTAGCGGGAGTAGCATGGGGAAGGGCAGATTATTGCCATGCTGCAAGACAGGATATCATATCTTGGCCCTTCAGAATCCTCTCTGCCCCTTGGAAACTAATTCCTAAGATTGGGAGGTTCTAAAATATCAACCAGGTTAGTTAGTGGCATTTCAAAATTCATGATGATGTGAAAGAGTAGAATTTTAAAATTGTTTTTTCAATAACCCATGAAAATAATGCAGATGGATTTGTCTAATGTAACTGGTATGTTGTTACACATATGCATATGGTATAACTGTTTAAAGTAAGGAATGTATATTATAAAACCTGTTTGCTGCCAAGAGGCATAGAAAGGCCAGTTGTTGTTTTCAAGCTGAAGAATGTTTAATTCACTTAGTTCTATTAACTTTGTTACTGTAGCTAATTTGTTTACAAAAGGTGCTTTTACATTCTTTAAATCTGTTCAATCTTCATCTTTATTTCTTAAGCAAAGTATAAATGATTGGTGACTAACACAGAAAATTTATTTTCCAGGCATGACAGTGGAAGCGAATGTCTGCTAGTCCATGTATTACAGCTGAAGAACTTTACTAGTCTAGTTGTTAAAGAAAACTGCAAAATGTAAGCTTAAATTTAACTTGGAAGTTAATCATTGCTTGTTTTATGCTGCAGTTATATATACCATAGATTTATTTGGTTTCATTCAAAATTAAGCCATTTCTGAAGAAGATGGTATGTCTTAATTTCCATGAGGAAAGAGTTAATTTTATGGCCATAAAGTATCCCTTTTATTAAACTTATGTCACAATGTTGAGGTAACAAGTGTAGTCTCTGTATTCTTACATGTTTATTATGCAGAGGAAAGTTTGTTCAAAAATATCTGTGATATTCCAGGGGAAGCTTAGTGTATTTTCTCAATTCCTATGGCAACATCTGTATTAATCAGTGAGAGATACCTTGCCTTTAATCTCTAAGAAAGAAAACCACACCAGAAAACATGCAAACAACAACAAAGGATCTGCAGACTTCTGTGGCCTGTACAGCTCTCTTTGAGTATCCATTAAAGACCTTCTGAAGATAATATTAACACAAGTACTTGCTGAGAAACAGTACAAAAACTGAATGTTGTAACTTCTGACAGCTTGTGCTACTTTTTCAAATTTTATATCACGTATAGAACATAGCCTAGTTTATTCTAATAAATGTTTCTTAAAATAATCACTGTGTTGTCATAAAACAGTGTTTTACCTAGAGATAGGTATCTTAGCATATTTTAAAGAAATGCAACATGCAAAAATTGTTGATCTTTATCTCTGGGAGAGGTTGTTTGAAAACTGGAAAATGGAGGTATGATAACATTATTGTATTGTAAAATAAGTCTTTTGGTGGGAGCTGTTAAATTGAAATACATCTCCCAGTGTGAATTGTTCTTTGTTGAGAGCTTCGCCATACTATCTCTGCAAAACTGCAGTGGAAATTCTTCATGTAGGTCAGTACATTAATTTTAGTCTTTTGCTCTGTTTTGGTGTGAGTGCAAGGGCACATGATGGGGAAAAATGTGAGTATTGTGTAGTATTCAGCCATGTTGCCTTGTCATCAGAAAAATAAATAAACATCATCTGAAGAAAGTAGTAGAGTCACCAAAGAAAAAGATCAGTCCAGAGGGTTTGTTGGACATTGTCATCAAGGCAGCCAGGCATCTAAATGATTCAAAATGCAGTTCTGTTCTTTGTCCTTCTCAGCCCTACCTTTGGTGGAATCAAGAAATTACATTGCTGCAGGGTGAATTGATTGGTCTAGTCAAAAAATAAGTTTCTATTGCCAAAAGCAGAGAAGCTTTTTAAAGTTTCATTAACTCCTCTGTGCAACTGTACATTAATTGAATCAGTTTCTGGGGGAACGTGTCAAGTGGGGGGAAGTTTGCCTGCGGCTGCCAGTGGGCAGAGGAGCTGGGTCTCTGCCTTTCCACTGCACGAGAATCTGTTTAACTGATGCTGCAGAGTCCAGTGTGCTGCAGTTCCACCATAAGGAGCTCTTCCAATTGTCCTCTAATCATTTATTTCCTGCCAGTGTGAGCTCCTCTCTGAGTTCTGCAGCCATGTAGCCGACTTGAGTGAACCTCTGACCTGGAGCAGGTTTTTTTAATCCTTGAGCCTTTGTGGGTTTTTTGCTAGGTTAGCTTTTTAACCCAGATAAATTTTCTAATCTGGGTCACAACACAGTTGCATGAAACTGCGGGCATGAAGAAAGGAATAGGATATTGCAGGCGCTTGGCAAGCAGTCAGGACAGGGAGATCATGGAAACAATTCTCTAAGTAGCTTTGCTTCTTATGCTGTCAGACGAAAATGGTTGTAGACTTTGTTTTTGGCTTGGAGTCTTAAACGACATGGTACCACATATTTAAATTTGTCTTTTGAGACTGCAGATAGATGCAGTGACTGCAGATTTCTTTTGTCATCTGAATTTCTTAATTTCTTAAGGAGGCAGAAAGGTTGCTTAGTGGGTGGAAGGAGGAAATGGATTGGTGACACTTATGGGGCAGTTCAATTGCCTAAACATAGGCATGTGTTTCTGTTTGAAATAGCATAGCGTAGCACCTGGCCTCCAGCTGCTGCTGCTCAGAGGGAGGCTCTGTGTAGCTCTCCCATAGATTCTCTTATAATTGCTAGCTCATTTTAGATGCCTTGGATACCTCAGGGCAGCTCAAGTGCCACTTGGTGCCTCTGCTTAAGCACCAAGTTAAAATGAAAAAAAAAGTTTTAGTTAAAAAAATACAGCATTTTGAGATCAGATTTGCTAATCTTCTGTGTTGGAATGCTAAGTAAATTCTGGTGATTGAGGAGATCTCAAGGCAGATTCTTAGTGTAGAAGTTACACTGATGTTTTTTGCTTAGCATGATTTTGAGAAATGCAGAATGGCTTTCTTTATCTGAATTGTGCTATTTGTCTATTTTGCTGTTCCCAGACACGTGAGAGTTTATTTGCCACCGCTTGAGTCAGGCACACCAACCACTTACTGCTCAAGAGCTTTGGAATTCCAAACTCCGTTAATATTTAATGAAGTGTTCCGAATCCCTGTGCACTCAAGTGTTTTGAAATTAAAATCACTGCAGCTGTATATCTGTTCAGTTGATCAGCAGCAACAAGAAGAACTGTTGGTAAGTGGTTCTGTTTCTCAAAATCCATGGATATGAGAAACTAAAGTTACCTGAGGAATTATTTTTTAAGATTAAAAGGAGAACATAGACTTTTTATTTTTCCATAAGAAGTTCTGATTAGAGTTACATATTAGTGTATCCATTTGTTCACATGTATAAGTATAGTTCTGCAAATAAAGAGGTGAGATTTTAAAAAAAAAAACTCAATCTGACAGCTTTTAGACTACAGAGGGCTCAAGACTTAGGTTTCTGTATGATACTCTAAAGTTTGTGTGAGGAATCAGTACCGTTCAAATAGGTTTCTACTAAAAAAATAAATACAGACTCCTTGTTACAATATAACAGTGGGTGAAGGGAACTGCTATTACATTAGGCTTAACTTTGTTGCAGGATAAGAGTGGCCCTGGAACAGTTCTGTTACCTGAGCCTTTTACTTTAAACTGATTGAGATATCATGTGCTAACTTCAGGTGTGTTAAATGTTAGCTTCATTTAGCTGTTGTCAAATACAAATATGCATAACTAAATCTGCCTTGGGGCTGATGTCCTGGCAGATTTTGAAGTGAGTGGGCTGTCTTGGCAGTGGGGGGTTTGAATGGGTTAGTGAAAAAAATTTTTAAGCCTATCAAAGAAGTTAAGAGGTACAGGCATCTCACTGTCATGCTGGGCTGTGAATAAGAGGTGTTTATTTGAGCAAATCTGGTCAAGAATGCGTATTTGTTAATCCACCTTTAAATGTAAGGAGCATCTCATATAAACAGGGGTCTTAATGTTGACAGAAGTGGACCTGAGGCCTTGTTTGCAGTAGGAAGTTTTGTCTACAGTGTAGTTGAAGAGAAAGCATCTCAAGAACAGGCTGGATATATTAGTGTAAAATGCTTTATATTGGTATATCCTGTTCCTCTGGGAAGCTACACAGCTATTTAAGTGTAAAGTATCTTTCTATTGGAACAAGTGCATCTAAGTTGAGGGTGCTTCTATTCTAACTGCTGTTATTGAGTTGCCAAAAAAAACAGGTCTTCAGGTTATGTTGGTAGAAATTTTACACTTTGGGAATGGTCTTTCCATTTCCTCAACCTTTCACTCTTATGCTTTGCATGGCTGAAAGATCTTTTCCTGTCGTAAGCTGGCTTATTTGTTCCCTGGTGGCCTTGTCAATGTCAAGATAAGGGAATTGTTATTTTCCATGATTAACATATATAGGTCATGTTAAAACATAAAAGAAATATGAATGACTTTCTTGCAATCAGCTGGCATTGCTGTTTCACTCCCAGTTTCTCATCTTTTACAGCCCTGACCAATTATTCCCTGTGTCTTAATTTATTTGATTTCTCCTTCAGTGTAACTTTTTTTTTTTGCATTTTTTTGTTTTAATTTTGGAACATCTGTCCCATTTTTTTAGCGTGATTTTTAAATCCTGATTGTTTTCTCAGAAAGAGACATGTCTGTCAGACATCACAGAGATATTAATAAACACTTTTACTGTTCTGCCATCCAAATTGTTAAATTCATCAGAGCAGGCATGTGATACACCTCTAGCAGACCCACGGGTTTCTTCATCCTTTTGAGTAAACTCCAAATCTTGAGGTGGACATGAAATATTAATTAGCCCTTTCAGTACTGATAATTCTTAATTGAGTTTGATGGTGATTTTCTACTCACCAGCACTCAATCACTCAGGAATTACTGATTGCCTTTGTGGAGGCAGCTGCTTTGGCAGACTTGCTTAGCTGCCTAATAAATGCAGTGTACATGGCAGTTTCAGGTGTCTTAAGTTGGCCTATGCTTTTTCCAATATTGCGGCAGGAAAACAGTTTTACTCTCTACCTCCTAAACTAAACTGAGTGTGTCTTAGACATTTTCAAACTCTGATGTGAAAGTGTGAGGGTTTGATACGTGTTTATATCTTCCGCTGCATCACAGCAAGTAGATAATTAGAAGACATCTGTGTTATACAGAAAAAAGAAAAGGCATCTCTGTAGCCTCTGAAATACTGACATGAAATGCCTTTCTCAGTAACATGCTGTATCCCCATGTCATATTACTTTGTTAGTCTCAAAAACTTTTCTCCATTGTCCTCTATGCACCTGTTTAAATAGAGCCCTAGGGAACATTTGTCTTGGAAAAACAATGCAAAGATTTTTTTTTAATTGTTTTCTAATTAACTGTTGCTTTACCTGCTTAAAGTTGAATGCAGTTTCTGTCTAAATTTCCTACTGCTTTTGTTGTTAGAATCATTGTATACAGTTGTTTGATTTGTGAGAGCTGAAAGCCATTTTACAGGACTTTTCCAGTGATACAAAAGAAAACGTTCTTAGCGTGTGGCTCATTAGCATGGAAATGAACAGGTTGCAGAGATAGCCAGAGAAAAAAAAAAGCAGTACCTAGAGGCTGACTGATATAAAATCATTTGTAGGTCCAGCTAGTGAACTGATTGAAAAAAAAGTAAAATAAAATAGGCAGGATGGGTTTATTCATAGCTGTTTTTCATTTAGGTGAACATCACTCTGATGAAGTAGAGCTACTTCAAAATTAGAAATACTTTTAGTGAGAACTAAACTATTAGTTATCCATTAAAACTATTTTAACCTGGATCTGGGAGATGCAGGGATGGCCTGGAAAGTAGAAAGATGGCTTTATAGCCCACTTGACTACCTTATAATATAAATAGGCAGGGAAAAAAAATTGGTTTGCACAACATTTTTATTTCCATTTGAAAGATGCCTCTGAGGGCCAGAGAATGGAATGGTATCAGAATCCTGTTATCTCAAAAGCCCCTCAAATTAATGTAGTATTATTAAAGTGATATTAATTTAAGCAAATATAGAAATCAGATATGTAGTTGAGAAGGTTTTAAAAACAAAATATTAATAGCTGTCAGGTGTAAATTATATCAACATCAGTCATACAAATTTTATTTTTCAACTTCAAAAAAATTACTATCTACTCCAATTCTTCCTGGTAGTAGAGAAGAGGCAAGAAATTCAGAATCTTAGACATCATAACACAACAGAACAAAACTGTTTCTTTTTAAGAGATGGTAGTGTTTGGTGAAGTGGGAGTTTTACATTGTAAGTAAAATACTCTTTAAATGAGAAGGTGTCTATCCTGCAGGGTATGTGTTTTATTGTGGTCAATGCTTTTTTGTTTTTTACAGGGCATTGCTCAGATAAACCTGACTGATGCAGAGAGTTCTGGTGAGATGCAGCTTCACTGGTACCCTGTTCAGATCTTCGCTGGTTCAGAGCCCCAGAGAGCAAAGACCAAAAACCAATGTGAAGACAGTATTCCTCAGTCTTCTGGAAATGTAACTACAGTTAAAACAGTATGGCTCTAAAAAAAGTGATTTGTTTACTTTATTTGACCGGCAGGGTGGTTGTGATCTTACCTTGCAGGTTTTTGAGTTATCACAGGAAGTGATAACTTAATTTAACTCTTGAGGCAAGAGCTAGATTTTAGAAGACTAATTGAAAACTAGATCATGTCTGGGCAGGTGCATGAAATAGTACCCTGTATATGTTTGTATGCATGTTTCCAGTCCAACTAAAACACAATAAAATTTCTGCCACTGCACTTGAAGAGGTTGTCAAGAAAGGTTGTGCAATTTCCATCCTCAGAAATGCTTTCAGCTCTTGACTGGGCTCTGGACAGCCTGACTTGGCTATGAGGCCTTGCTTGCTTTGGGCAGGACATCAGACTAGGTGACCTCCAGAGGTCTCTTCTGGCCTGACTTGCTGGATGATGCTCCACTGTCAAGTAAAGTCTGCCCAGTTTCTGTGACAAGCTGAACACCATGTACTTTTGATTGCTAAGATTCAAGGCAGATATTTTTGATTGTGGTTTCTTTTTTTTTTTTTTTTTAATTGGTTTTTTAAGGAACATAAGATGGCTTTGTTTTTATTTTTTCTCTGAATAATACACATTAAGTACATTGGTTTGTTCAAACAGTTTTATTTAAAGTCTAATTTACCTTTCAGGATGCAGTGACAGCCCTGTTAGCTAGGACCACTGCCCAGTTGGAAGCAGTTGAGAGAGAGCTGGCAGAAGAGAGAGTGAAACTGGAGTATACAGAGGAGGAAATCTTGGAGATGGAAAGAAAGGAAGATCAGGCAGAAGCCATATCAGAAAGGTAAAAATGGTTTAAACAACTCATCAAACAGATAATAACTAATACTTCCTCAAAGATATTTATGCTATGGGTATGGTCTGAAATAAAGCAGGAAAACCAGTGGGTCCTTATTCTGAGATCTGCTCCCAGGTATAAAATTCTGTACAGTTATAAAATTCTACACACATAAAATTCTGTTATGTCATGATCTGCAAACAGGAGGAAACCTTGTTTGAATAGCTGGTCGAGTTTAGAGGACTTGGAATTTGGGGAGTGGGAAAACATTATATCAAACAGAAACTTTGCTAGAGAGGCAACTGTAGTGGGTTTGTAACAGCCCTGTACTAAGAAAAAGTAAACAAAATTTAGTGATGACATGGGACATTTTTAGGGTTGCAATTTCATTCCTAATGATACTTCTAGTTTGCTACATGATTTGTGTTATTATTTTTGTAATTGTTTTTTTTGTATTGTTACAAAGACCAGAGCACATGTCTTAAGAAAATTAGAGAAGGTGAATTTTTTGCAATAAAATGTATTTGCTTATTTGCATTTGCAGAAATGCAATTGTGCTATGTTCTCCTGTTAAAAATAGTGTAATTTTTTTTGAGAAATAATACTCTAAAATTATAAACTGGCTTAGATAATATAATACGTAAATTTAATGCATAACTGCACGGGGTTTTTTAACACCTGCAAAATTATTGTGATGTTCTGACTTTAGGAGCTGGCAAGCAGAATCTGTTGACAGTGGATGCAGTAATTGCACCCAGACCAGTCCTCCTTATCCAGAGCCATTTTGCGGGGATCCGTTGGCTGGACACATGTTTGCAGCTCAAGCAGGCCAGTACGGTTCTGGAAAAATGCAGCCTCCACCACTAAAGGTAATGAGAGAAGACACTGCAGCACAGAAATTGCCACCCTGCCTGGCACAGTGAGCCACTGCTGTGCCTGGAGTTTGAGTCTGAAATTGGCCAAGAGAGAAGAGAATCAGCAATGGCATTAACACTCTGTATGAGCACTGCCTTTGTGACAGCTGTATGGCTGTTGAGTTGGTAGAAGTTCACTCTTTAGGGCTGGGGTTTGTTTGTTTTCTTACTACTTGCTTCTGAACAGAACTTGGTTCTTATATCAAAAGGCAAACTGTTTTAACTCTGGCCTTTATCTAATCTATAAATACGCACTTGTGTCAATTTCTGCATTTATCTGAAATTGTAACAGAGAAGATAATGATCAAATTCCAGTGATCTTATTCCTGTAAGAATTTTGAAAGGAATTGTGGAGCCAGAAGTTTTAGAACTTGGATCACTATTTCAGTGTTACAATAACACGGAATAATTGTGCTGAAACGAATGTATTTAAAATCTTTTGTAGTCAAGATACGAGGCACTGAAAATAATCCTTCACAAGCTGAAATCAGCAGACTTCGTTGAAGCAGAGGAACATAACCTGTGTTGCCTTTAGGGAAGATCACACCTCTTTTTGAGGAGTGAGTTTTCTAAATGTGTGGAAGCTTTGCTAGAGTAGCCTATGTTTTTTGTTTTTCTGAATATTTTAGTGTTCTTGTATAATTGTGTGAACAGTCTTTCAGTTCCTTTTTTCTTCCTTGTCTTCGTTTAACTTCTTCCAGTTTTAAGGTGGTTACTTGCTTCAGAGTCACTGTACTTATTGAAAGGTGACTCGGGTTTCTTCTGTTGAGGCTGGAGATCAGGTGGTAGTTTGGTTAATGCCGAATTGCCAATCCTGAATGCAGTCCTTGTGCTCTGCAGCTGTGATATAACTGCATCTCATAATTGTTACTGCTCTAGCAAAGTCTTCTGAAAGATAATCTTAAAATGTTGCATGACCTAGTTTTAAAACTTCAACAAAAGTGAGGTGAGTCATTCTCTCAGCGCTTACTAAAATTTGAATCTAGCCAGCAAGCAAGTTGTTTACTTTTGATATTGTTGAAAAGTCTGATTGTCTTTCCTAGGAGAGGGAAAATAAGGAAGAAATAAAAAAATTTCCTTTGTTGAAATTTTAGGTGGATAAGGAAACTAACACTGAGGATCTGTTTCCTGAAGAAGTTGCTATTCTTCCAAAAGAGAGAACCAGCCGCAGGCCTCGGGGTTCTGCTTTTGTTCGTAGTAGCACAATTGTTCGTTCCCAGACCTTTTCGCCTGGAGCACGAAGTCAATATGTTTGCAGAGTGAGTAAAGCTTGGGAAGGGGTCTCTACACACAAGATTACACACATACTATACATTTTTGATAATTTCTCTGTAGGACTTAGTTGCATTTATAAGAAATGTATAGTACTTTTTAATACTGATGAATAATCTTTAACTGAATTTAAACATTGCAGCAGGGAAGAGCTTCCCTGACTCTTTTTACAAGTTTATACCTGGATGGATTTAATTTGAAATTTAAGAATCTGTGATGAATTAGATATTAAGTTCTTTTCCCTGGCAGCCTTAGATGTTAGGTGAGGGTGGTTGATTTTACAATGCTACCTAATGAGGTTGTATAAGCAGTTAGCTTAGAAGCCGTGTTTAATTTTCACATACATAAAAGTTGGAAAAAGGGGACTGAATGCTTAATCTTAGGGTTGTTGCATAAATATTCATATGACTCTGATTGCTGTCACGAATATCACTGATAAGGTGCCTGTTACAGTGGGACATAGGATTCCTGGGTGCACCGGTGCAAATAATTGAGGATCAGCACAAGAGTTTTCAAGCTCACGTTTATTGTTTGCTGTGTTCAGTGGCAAAAGACTTATAAGCAGTTGGCTCATGGTATTGCAGATCAATACATGGGTATTGGTTTTGCAATATTGGTGAAATGCACGTAGCTTTGATCATACACTTTCATAAACTTCTGAGAGCCTGAGTTTGAAAATTCAGGAGTGATTTTTAAACTCTGTGCTTTAAACAAGGATCCTCTGGTTTTTGCTCTCTTATTTAAGTTGTGTTCAGTTCATCTATTGGCCCCTTCAAATTCTTCAGTTTGATTTCTGAATTATGTATCTGTTTATAATTGCAGAATATGAGTAAAAGATCCTCACACACCAAGGGTAGCACCAAAAGCAAAAGGTGATTAAACACCCTCACTTAATCTGCACTTACTTAAAATCAGATGTGGGGAAAAAGTGGGACACTATTGTTTGTACCCACAACAGTAAATGTTTTAGGATGAAATACTAGTGCTTTTACATCCTCCCTCTCCCCTTTTTTAGGTTACGTTGTCTTGGATATTTAGTAGAATGGTTGGTGAAACTTATCTGTAAAACATTGATGGTTTTTAAGTTTTCTTGAATTATTGTAGCTACCATACGTGCATTATTATATATCTAAATGTTTATAAATAACTAAAGCTGAAAAAAAATGGGTTGCTTAAAACAAGATAGTTTCAGTGTATTTTAAAAAAGAAATTGCAAAGGCAAAAAAACCCAAAACCCCACAACCCAGATTTCTTAATGAAGATGATCTTGTGAGCAACCTTTATTTTCAATGTCTTTTGTAATCAGCTGTATCGCAGTGACAGTGACAGTTCCACCCTGCCAAGGAAGTCCCCTTTTGTCCGGAATACCTTGGAGAGGCGGACTCTACGGTATAAGCAGGTATGCCCAGGAAGATGATCTGTAGCTTTCATTAAGTTGCTAGAACAATGGTACTTTTATACTTAAGAGCTTTAGATGTCTACAGGTACATTCCAATCCTTTTAGGAAATGTACAAAATTTCTGCAGCGTAACTGGGGGACAGGTGCATGTTCTGGGTTTGTTTTGGACTTTTAAAGCTACAAGGTAGACATAAAGAAGTTAAATGAAGTTGTGAACAATTTTAAAGGAGGGGAAAAAAGTGTGGCGGACAAAAATTAGTTTAATGGAGACTGAATTTATACTGATTTAGATGTAAAATTTGATAAATCTTTCAAATCTAGTTTATGATGCAGGGTGCAGGTTCAGAGACATGTGTGTGAATGTGACATTAAGACATGCATCTCTCCTCCCATGCAGCCTAACAAATAATAGTATTTGAGATTCAAGTATTCAGAAATGAATAGGTTAAGCTCTCCTTTTGCTCCATCCCACCCCTCATGCTGTCAAACAAGTGGGCAGAGAACAGCAGATGAGACATTAATGTTGTGTATATAAATGACATAAAATGTAGTCGTGTCAGCAGAAGTTAATGCCTTGCTGGTGTAGGCAGGTAGACAGCCATGCCTCCCACTTTGATTCAGAATGTATCTTAAAACCAGTATTAAAGAAAGCCCTTTAAGAGAAATCTTGCTCAGTATAGTATTTTTCTGATGTCATGATGTCATTGAGTTTTTCTTACTGCATCTCATTTAATATCATCATAACATGGAATTCTAGTCCATAAACTTAATTAGGTAAATATTTATAAATAGAAAGGAAACTGTAAAAGGAAATATTAGAAAGTATTAATTGAAAAACTTAATGTATGGTACAAAAAACCCCTACAGCTATCTAACCTTTTCTGGGGGATGAAAATAATCTCCAAAACTTCATGTGGAGAAGAATTTGTATATGAAATAAGCTCTATAGACCAGTCAACTATGTTGAGAGTAATATTTTGTGCATTTTATTTTAATCCTAATAACTCAACAGTCCTGCAGATCATCTTTGGCTGAACTTATGGCAAGGACATCCTTAGACCTGGAGCTGGATCTCCAGGCATCCAGAACTCGACAGAGACAGCTGAATGAGGAGATATGTGTTCTAAGAGAGTTGAGACAGCGTCTGGAAGATGCCCAGCTCAGAGGGCAGACAGATTTACCCCACTGGGTCCTTCGGGATGAGAGATTCCGAAACTTACTGAAGGAAGCAGAAAGGCAGGTATGGTAATATGACATAAGCACTCAGTTTGCTGAGAAACTTCTCCTTTCAGAATGTCTTCATTTTGGTAAGATGTCTGAAGAGCTGTTTGTACAGACTCTCAAACAGTGGATGGTTTTTCTAGATTCTTGAAGTTAGCACAATAAAAATTATTACATTAATTATTACCAAACTCTGTATTTACAATTTGAGCACAATTTTTGGAAAATGGCACTGTTTGCCAGTGGCACTTTTTGTTTTGTTTTGTTTTGGATTTTTGTTTATTTGTTGTTCATTTGTTTTTGTTTAGGTATTTCTTACTAGAACTTTAATAATTTTCTTTCTTCTGGTATTTAAAAGAAATTTTGCTGATTTTATATTTATTCTTTTACAAGTATTTTGAATGTTCCCTAAGTATGTGATTTTTTTTCCCCCCCCCGTTCTTGGAGAAAGAAGTTGTAGACAAAGGTGGCAAAATTGCACAACAGACAAAATTGTCATTGGATTATCAGAGACAAAAACTGAGCCTAAATATATAGTAAGATCTATGTATATATGTGCAGTAAATTTTGTTAATTTATTACATATCTTTTTGAAGAGCATTAATAAATAAAGCAACTTAGTCTTTGGCATTAATAGTTCTTAGATGATCAACTATTTCAGACAATGTACTTCTGTGGTTTCGCTGTGGTGAGTGGGGGAAAAAATCCATTGTCTTACTGTGAATATTCTTGTGTTTTCTTTATTCACATGCCCACTTTAAGCATTATGTTCTTGTTTTCAGACCAGACAGACCAAATTTGAACATCACCAAGAGCAAGCAGCTGAAAAAATGTTAAAGAAAGCATCAAAAGAAATATACCAGTTGCGTGGGCAAAATCAGAAAGAACCTATTCAGGTGCAGACTTTTAGGTAAGTTGTAATGTGTCCTGAAATAGCATACCAACAGTTCATTAGATAGCTTTCTGAAACATGTAGCTTAAATTTTGTGTGTCTTTTGATTTTAATTGGGAGTAATTAACCAGTAATTTTAAACTATATCTGGACTTGGACATGAGTTCTCTTTGAATGCTTTGTTCTGCAAAGAGCCAAAGCTAAGGTAAAATTGCAGTGCTGCAATTCTAGTATACATGAAATAAAAAAAAAAAGGCGCTTCAAATGCAAACATAGCTTAGGTGATTCCTCCAACTTAGCCTAGTTGCTATGAAGTCCAAATGATGTATCAGTTCTTCAATACAACCCTGTGGGCATAAATAGTCTGTTTAATGTAATACATATAAATTACTAATAACACACACTGCCTAAAAACTACTCAGTAATATTGGAACTTCCTTTCAAGAAGCCTTTTTTTTGGACTCTGTTTTCACAATTGCCATCTTTTTTTCCTCTTTTTTTTTGGTAGACATTATTTGCAAAATGTACAAGGGTGAACTTTGCATTGCAGAACTTGTTCTGTGAAGCCTTTTTATGATTAATTATGACTGAAGTTCAGTGAGCTGTATAAAGCTTCCACCTAGGTTTTCAAAAATAGTAATTGTGTTCAGTGGAATATTACCGGAAGTTTATAGTGAGGTTTAGTAGTTTTTGGAAGTTTGTTGTGTTCAAATAGAAGACCAGTTCAGTACATATATTACCAATAACCAGAGTAAAGAAAACCACGTT
>VZTR01025661.1:103499-166025 GCA_013400775.1 Chaetops frenatus
GTTCTTGAGGGGAGGAGGGGGAACGTAGGCATAATTTTATTTACTTCTTTTTTCTCTTGTTTTGATCACACAGAGAAGATAGCTTTTTTTACAAGACCAAGGATTAACATACCTCCTCTGCCAGCTGATGATGTATGACATGTTGCATTGTAAACATGAAGTATTTATCGCTTTTATTTTAATGAAGTTCTTAGATTAGACAAGTTTCTTTAAAAAAATATTGTGCAAAAGCTAATATACACGTTTTGTAAAAAATAAAAAAAGTAAAAAAAAGTAAACATAAACAAAAACATATATATAAATATATATACATATATATTTTATAATAGCGACTGCAACAAGGCTTGGTTTTTCCTTGTTGTGAAACTGACATCTCTGAAGACAACTTATTTTATAAAAGATCGACTATCCTGTTAAGAGCGTGTACAGTTTTTATGCTGTTTTATTTGACTTAAAGGCTGGAAGACAGAAACAAAGTGAGTTCAGGCAAATTCACTGTAGTGTAATTTATTTATAGTGCCTTTTTTCCTTGAAGGAAAATACCTACTTTAAGATGTATTTTAAGACTGAAATTTTGTTCCTCAGTATTTGTCATACAGTAGAATGGAACCATTGAGCTGGTTTTGTTTCTGATACCTGAAATGAAAATACTATGTTCTAAAATTGTCACTTTTTTCAGCTTTATTATCTGTAGCTTATTATGTACATTGTATTCTTTAGCACTGTCTGTGTTATAGCAAAATATTATCACCTGCAATGTGTTTAACACTAATAAGAAGTAATGTTAAACATTGCAGAATTCATTTGCATGTTCTTACTGTGCACTAATAGATTGTTTTCATTTCTGTTGTGTCTAAAATATCTTTATATTCCTAACTAGATCCTCAGTTTAAACGGGGGAAGGAAAAGGGTGACAAGTCTTTGTTTTGCTGTTTAATGAAAAGGGAATTAAAGGAGCAGTGTGAGCGAGCTGTGTGGAAAGCCTGCTAATGGACTATTACAGTAATTTCTACAGTTCTACAGATTCTCATCTGATTCAGGAAAGCACATGTGTTTTGATTTCAGAAAGCAGCTGCTTTAAGTAAGGGTGCTTAAACACATGTTCATCCTAAAGGATGTGCTTTGCGGTTACTGCAAGCAAGTCCTGTTGAACAATGATGCTTTCCAGGAGGAAGGTGTATAATTCTGGAAGGTACAGCTCACTTGATTGCTAGTTGGACCAGCTAAAATCTGGTAAGAAATAATTTTATTTGTAACCATCCATTTTAATGAAAGGCTGTCACCCTAAATTCCCGAGAATGCCAGTTTTGTGTCCTTGCATCCTGCAAGTATGTAAAAATACTTCTTTACTAAGCTACTATAATAGAGTTTCTCATATTTTTCTAGTTATACATTACCTGCAAAGAGAGGTGCCCAACACAAGACTGACTTAGCAAATTACTGGAATCTCCCTGAAGGAAAATCATGTTATCTCTTAATTAAAGATCAAATTGGTTCCAGATTTTTATATGTCAGGAAATCAAAACAAGGGCCAAAAACTAAACAGACCTATCAGAATATTTTCAAACATTTTCTAAGTAAGTTTTCTTTCTGAGTTTCAAGAACTTAGACTCCTTTACCTTGTCAAAGGCCAGGAAAACCTGGAAGAGAAATTGAATTACTTTTACTTACCCATGCTGAGGCAGAAAGTAACAGGGAAAAAAGATTGTAAGCATAAATGTTAACTAAGACAGATATTTAAGGTAGTATTTCCTGTTTCCTAATATGGCCTATAGTCATTACAGGCATCAACTGTTGCAATCATATAGCAATTTATGTGAAATTGAAGTATATTTAGCATTTATCGTGCTATTCATCCTGAAGCCTGTTTCACCAGTACATTTTGGTGGGTGTATGTTGGGTTCCTTGGGCACAATTAGACATATTCAGAAACTATGCAGATAAAAACCAAATCACGTGAGAAGTTTGTAGTGTTTGGGTAAAAGTCTAGGGCCAGCAAGCTTTTAAGTGCTCATTACTTTAAAAGACCAGTTAGTCAGAATTTTGCTTCTCATTTCCAGGGGAGGCTGTCACACAGTAGTGTTTATCCAAAGTTTTTGTGTAGTGAGACCAGAAGTGCTTGCTGTGTATTAAGAACAGAAAACACCATGTTCCTGTGAGGCTGGTCAGGTACTGAAAGGGGTTGCCCAGAGAGGTAGAGCACTCTGTCCATAGAGTGAATGAGGACTTAACTGGATATAGCCTGAGCATCCTGGTCACATTAGGCCTGCTTTGAGCAGGGGTTTGGGGTAGGGACTTTTTTTCCACCCTAAATTGTTCTGTGACTATAACCAAGGAGCAATGTCTGGTGGTCTCTCTGTCAGGGGGTTTTAAATTGTGACTGCTGTGAGATGTCGTCAGTGTACCTTGTGGTCTGTGATTCTGACTGCTGTAATGAGTTCTGTCTTGATGTGGTAATGAGTTATCATATTCAGTATTCATCTCTCTTGTTTTTGTCACAGTTCTGTATGATTGTGTCATTTTTGTATTATTTGAAAGTATTTCTTCTATAAAATAAAATAATTTGCCATAAACAGAAAAAGGGCTTTCTTGTATGTCAAAGATATTTTTTGAATTTTACATTTGCCACATTCCTGATTATTTAATTTAAAAAAATAGTATTTTGAATAACATTGTCATTTAAGTTAATGTAATGAATTTTCAAATAAAGCTAAGAGAGAAAATCTGGGAAACTGAAGATCTAGAGGGGCTATACTTAATACCTGAAAGAGATGCAGAGTGTAAGTAATAGCAGATACGTTCTCCCAAGTGCTTATCCCTCCTGATAAGTTGACAGCTGTCTCAAAAGCTCATAGTTGAATATTCCCAGAATTCTTGAGTAGCTCCACTTACATGTTGAACTGCCTTTTTTTCATAACAAACATTTGCACTCTCTAAATTAGTATTGAAAGAAAATTGACATTATTAGTTCTGTAATATCTTACTTGTGACTAACTCCAAGGTGGAAACCACTCAAAAGAATGCTGGTTGACTTTTTTAGACTGGAGTTTACTGCTGCTTTCACAAAGGAAACATTAAATCTGCATAATTACGGAATGGCCATTTCTCAGTTTCCCTCTGCAACCCGAAGCTGCAGGAGCCCAGGCAAAATCATAGCAAGGACATGTGACCCCTGTCTGTCCAGTATTTGCAAGGCATCAAGGGTATGACAGAGTTTAGGTTATTTTTAAACGGTCTGCTAGAAATAGGCATTTGGAACAGCAACTGTCCCTGTCTCGCTGCCCTCAGGAGCAACAACAAAGCTATAATGGGTATGTTGGGTTGGGTTTTCTCTTGTAAGAATGAGGTTTTATTTGTATTTCTTGCTGCGGTTCTTCTAAGCACTTTTCAGGACTTATACCTAAGTGCAGTATAAAAAGAATTATTTTTTCTTTGTGAGTTAGATGGACAATGTATTTTGTTTTCAGTGGATGTAAAACTGAAGTCGGAATTTTTAGGGAAGAGCTTGTTTTGACCCTAATCTCCTTTATAACTATAGTGTTATACACCTTTGAGAGGAAGAAGCATTTACAGAGAGACTTGAGAAACTGCAGGCTAACAAGAGCAAGAACAGCCTTTTCTAAAACATCATGTGAAGAATTTAGGTTTTTTCCCCTGAGATTACTCAATTGACTGAATAGCATTGGAAGAAAATACCAAGGAGTAAAGTTGATTTGGTTTTGGAATCTGTAAATGCCAGTTAAATCATTTGCTTGCACTTGGAAAATCTCCATATTCTTGGATTTAAAAGCTTCTTAGGAAGTGGTTTTGGTTCCTTACAATTTTGGAAAATCTCTTACGTTTGAGCATACATATCTCTTGTATTTTCAATAGAGAATCAGGTATCCTGTCCCTTTGGTTTGTCTGCAGTTTGACCATCCAACTAAAAATGTACTTTCAGTAGGAGATTTAATGAGATCAACCAGTAATAGGTAAGATAAAAACAGAAAATTTATTTAAGAAAGTCTCTCCAGGAAAAAAATGTAGGATTGAGACCCTAACACTCATTTGTTAAGTGCGCAAAATGACTATTCTGTGTCCAGGGCACATTATTTGTGTTAAGTGTCTGAATAAACCGTATTTTTGGCATACAAGTTCCCAGGTGTAGATATTTCACCAAGTAAATGCTACTTCCTGTTTTCCGTATTTTCCTCTCATAAACTGATGGAAGGAAATTGCAGTTGTATTATCAAGAAAATAAATCAAGTGCTCAGTGTTTAGCTTCCTTCACAAATTCAATTGGCCTATTAATACTGATTTTAATGGGCACAAAGAACAGGCACTGGCAGGAAGCTGGCACTCGTATCACTTTTCCACATTTCACTGACACGGGTATAAAGGCCTGGGGCTGTTACTGATCTACGAGTGGTAGAAGATTATGATCTGCAGTGCTGTGTGTGAAGGGCATAATCAAACCTCTTCACTAAAGGCATGCTTCTTGCTCCAAAGGTGGGAATTTCAGGTGAAGAAAGCTAAGTGTTCAAACTTCTCAATAAAATCCAATATGTGGCTTCTGAATGGGGAAGAAAAACCTGGCACATCCATTAATTACTGCTGAAACACACTGGGGCAAAAAGGTCTTCCAGAACTGAATTCCTTTGACTTTGAAGTGAGTGGAAGTCACTTACATGCCTTCAGTCACCTGCAGATGTTTTCATGGGTGCTTGTGCAAGACTTCCCTCTACCCAGCTGCAGCATCTGCTTGGAAATCCAAAGCCCCTGCCTGGTTACCTGTAGGAGTAAAACCAGTCTGCACAATATTCAAATACAGAAAGGTGAGCAGCAAGGTGAATGTCGTGAAATACAGCACACTGCACACATACAAACATATACAAGGTCTTCAGAAAGAACAGTTAAAACCTCTGCCTTGCAGAATACAGCTCTAGTGGCTTGTACAAAATCTGTGCAATCAGAGCTTTGGAAATTCTTATCTTCTTGTAGAAATCAAATACATTGCTGAGTATGTGAAAATTCTTAAACACTCCACTTGCTCCTCCAGGAAAAAAAAAAAGCCCAAGATCACAGTTGAGATGCTATTCACAGTTAACTAAAATGTGAAAGTCAGGCTAATTGCCTTTTAAAAAAATATTTTAGAAAGTTCTAGCTTTTCAATATTTGGGAAAGCTTAAGCAAGTGTTTTGCAAAGGAAAAGCAGGCTGGCATATAGGAGAGGATCTCTCAAGTAGTGATAGTTGCTTTGCAGAAAAGGCACAAAGGCTGCAAGTGGATGGCTGGATAGATGGATGAAGAGGAGAATTAAGAAGGGAAGGTAACAAGGATGAAAGCTTTGAGGGAGGCTTGCACAGCATAAATATGACACAGAAGGTGTCTGGATAAGCGTGAAATGCAGTTCCAGGAAAGGAAAAACGCAAGGGATGGTGAAATTGCAGTTTGTCTCATTTCCAAGTTGCTGTGATTACATATTTCACAGAGCAGCAACCTGGCCTGCAGAGTCACCAGAATTGCTTGCTGGTTTGCACACAGCATACTTCCTATGCTTTTACCTCGTGAAAGATGCCAATGTTGTTGCTGTTGGCAAAAAATGCACAGAACGATTGATCAGCTCAGGTTAGGGAGGGAGAAAAGCAGCATGTGTTCCGATGGTGACGGAACGGGCAGGGCAGGGTACAGAGGCTCGCAGTTTAATCCCGCAGGATTGCAGGCTGGTGCGTCTCGCCCGATCAGATATCCTATAGACGGAGGATGCAGTCACATGATTGTTACCGCTTCCTCCCCATGACATCACTGCTGGTGCAGCCATACCACCCAAGCAGGGATGCTATTAAAATCATTGGGATTGGGCTAAATGATGTTGCATTGCAGGTAAGCAACATAATTCTTCGAAAAAATCGTTTGCCAGTTGCTCTTGTGCTGCGGTCGTAGAGCTCCGGCTCCGTCGGGCAGAATTCCTGCTGGAAGATAAAGCGGCACATTTTCTCTGCAAGCAGAGGGTTTGCAGGTGCAGAGGCTGCCTGCTGGCTCTGTGCTGACATCTCCAGTAGAAATGCTGCCAGATGGAGCTTTATAGCTAAAGAAGGCCCTTTGTTCCCTGTACTTTCCAATGGCTCCTTCGGGTGTCTGCGGAATTCTGTATTTACGTGAGCAGCCATCATCATTCAGTCGTGCAAAGAGAGCAGCAATAGTGTTTTGCTTGCATCCCCTGCCTTTTTTTTTTCCTGAGTGCTTAAAGGAAGTTGCTGGTGTATCTAAGCTTATAAAGGAATGAGGATTAACCTGCTTGAGGGGTTAAGAGTTGTATTTGGGGAAAGAGGCTTTTCCTTTATTGTTAATTTTTGCTGATGTCGTTTCAAAGCACCTAGTCCGGCAGGTTTCCTGCATAATTTGCTGTAGAAAAAGGTCGGTTTTTCCTTGTCCTATATAAACGTGAAAAATCCTTTTCTGAATGGAACGTAGGAGACAACAAGCAGATTTTTGCTCCCTTGCAAAATGCCGATCACCAAAGGGCTGAAAAATCCATGGTAAACGGTGCTTTTGGACTTGATATTTGTGGAAGCAAAGTCCAGAGTCTGTTTTCCTGGTGTGGATATTTAATTATGTGCTCTGGACAAATACATGAATATATGTCTGTAAAGGAAAAAAATGGTGATTCTCCTGTGGGGCTGTTTTTCTGTATAGCTTTTAAAATATATTTTAGGGTTTTAAAAGTCTTAATTTTTTTGAGCTTTATTCTAATGCAAATACTACAGTGTAAGAAATTAAATTAATTTTTGAGCTTATACTAGTTAGAGAAGAAAATTTTATATTTTTATAACAATTGTGATAAATAATTCTGTGCCATTGCCAGAGAACAGAGGATGACTCAGCTGCAGCTTCATCAGGCAGGGAGTCAGGTGATATTTTACTCCTGATCTATAGGAAGTTTTTTTATTCTTCCAAATCCTGTTCTTTGTTCAAATAAGTAAAAAAAAAAAAAATTTCCCACTATTGGAAAAATCTGAAAATTTGGCAGGCCTAGAATTTCTGTGTGTTCACCTATACATTAAGGGGGGAATATTTTGGATCACCCATGCTGAAGTAGATTGTACATCCTAGTGACGGGTGAATTCTGGTTCCCAGTGATCAGGTATGCAGTTGTGTCAGGATCAGAAAATAAGGTGTGTATGGGAGAAAAGTAGATAATGAATTATTGAAGTACAAAAACAACAGTTGTTCCAAACTGAAAAGAAAAACAAATGTCAATTTTATTTTTCTCCACCAGAACCTCTCCTGTTTTTTCAAGACTGAGCCTCTAAAGTGATAGAAGTACAAAGCTGTTGCTGCATGAGGTGATGGGGGCGGGGGGGAGATTGCATCCTGTGGGTGCCAATGCTGGGTTTCTTCTCCTTGATTCCCTGTGGAGTCAGGGCTGGCTCAGTTCTCCAGCACTGGCCCTGAGCCGAGCTGTGCTCTTGCTCACCAGGCACACCGAGCCTTGGCTCTTTGCCCTTGCAAGGAGCCCAGCAGGGCTGCCACACTTGGCTTCTACAAGTGTGAGGGGTTCCCCCCTAGTCAGGATCATATGCAAGTGCCCTGTGGAAATAGGTGCCAGGCAGTGTTCTCCTGGTCCCTCAATTTGAGTCTGACATCTGTGCAAGAAGACCAGGCACCTGCCTTATGTGTATGCCGGGGACCCTTGGAAATTAATGACTTAAGTGCTCTAAGAGTTACTTAGTATAAAAGGGGGACCCTGGGGACATCCCCAGCTGGAAGGTGCTCTCCCCTCAGCACTGGGATGCTGTCTGAGGGCTCCAGCACATGGCTGCAAGGGTGCTCAGCCCCTGTGCACACTGGGGCCTCTCTTATGAAGGTTGTACCTTTTCAAAGGTAGTGGCTGGTAGCTTTTAAATGGGGACCACAGGAGAAGGAGATCGGAACCATTGACCCTGGGTTAGAGAACTTCCTGTCTGCCTGAACAGAACAGGCTCCTCAGGAGTGCTGTAACCTGTGGGGCTGGGATCTGCTTCATCGTGGAGTTGTTGTTTGCTGAGCCAGAGGGGAAAGTGTGTAAGATTATGACTGTAGCCAGGTGCTATAGCAGGGAAAAGGGGATGCTCCTAAGCCCCAGTCTCCTCCACAGTCCAGAGCCATCTTGCTTGTGTTGGAGGTTGGTGGTGTGTAGCAGGAGCCTCTCTCAGGCCTGAACAGCTCCAGGCTCAGCATGATGCTCAACCCTCAAAAGCATTGTGATGCCCAGAGGTACCAGTCCTTTTCATGGTTGCTTTTGCCATCACACTGCAGCTTTCAGGGTGCCCAACAGGGGTGGGTGTGTGTGTTAGTTTTTCCTCTTAGTGAAATCTAATCAGGTTGTAGAGAAAGAGTCTTAATTTTTTGTGTGTGCATACATACACTCTAGGTGTTGATTTTTTTTAGCTTTCTTCATCTCTAACCTGGCAGAACCAAAAAATCACACACAATTATTAATGTCAAAAGAGACACTCTGGCAGGGTTACATTAGGCTGCTATTCCTAAAGTACTTCCAACATTTTTCTCTCAAGCATCACCCCAAGGAAGGGGTGTCCCCATCTTGCAGAAACAGGAGCTTCCTCTCAGTGGGATGAAGTAACTCCTCTGCAGCTGTGCAGCCCATCGGCCTCAAACACAGCAGTGAGAGCCAGTGGCAACAGGAAAACATTACCCTCCTGTGTGCTCACAGCCTCTGTTCAAAGCACAAGAAGTGACATGGTAGAACAGATTAATAGCTTTTACAGTGCAGGTTTATCAGCTTTATTTCAAGCTGAAGGCTTACAAAGGTTTTCAGCAAGAAGTCCATTGAATGCCATTGCACATCCCATTTCAGGAGAGTGCTGTTTAGGAGTAACTGTGTACCAGGGCACTTCCCTTCTGACAGTGCAATTCTGCTCTCTCTGAATACATTTGCTTTTTCTTTTTGCAGTTCCAAACCTGGTTTTCCTTCTTAATCTTAAAATTTTCTGAATGAAGAGGCAAAGAGCCGCACTGGAACACCAAATCTGGTGTTGCAAAGCTCAGCTGTGTCTGGCATGAGGAGGAAAACCCTGTAGAACCCCTGACTCTTCAGATGTGGCTTAGGGCTCTGTGGCAGTAAAAACCATGGGTTCAGAAGGGAAGTTCCCCCTCATTTTTGTGAAGAAGAGGACTTGAGGGAAACCAAGAATAAAAACCATACATGCTCCCTTGCTGTTAGGACTGGTTTCCAGGGTGTCCTGTCTCCCTCCAGAAATATAGTTTCTTACCCAGAAGTTGAAGGCTTCCAGAGTTTTACCTAACCAAATCATGTTTCCTTCAAGAAGTAAGGGGCTATCGGGTTGATACAGTTCATGGGGCTCATCTGCTCAAACTTCTGGGCTGTTAGCAGAGGAGCATCCTTTAGTAGAGATGTTTCAGCTCAATTTCAAAACTGCAGATGGATGTTCCAGAGGCAGTGATGCTTCTCTCCTGCTTTTTTCCACAGCCTCAACATCTGCACTAACAAGTAAATTTATTGGAGGGACCTTTAAGACTCACTGGAAACAGAGATGCGAGTTTGACTTTTTTTTATACAGAGCCAATTTTGGCAAAAAAATTCCCTTTGGAGCTTGCAGGGAAAGAGCTGGGGTTTTTTTTTTTCCCTTGCCTTTCTGACATAACTGAGCAGCTGAACTAATTTTGCTCAGACTTTCCAAGAAAACTTGAAGGGGGAGAAAACATATGATATTTCATACCAAAAGAAATTGTTTTCCAAAGGGAGAGTCATCGTGGGAAGGAACAGGGAGCAGGATGCTGGGGTGTGGTTTACCACTCAGAGGGAGAGAATGCCTGTCAGGAGGAGAGAAGAAGAGGGGGCCCAGCTGTGATGGAAGGGTGGGAAGCCCTGTTGGTTGGGTATCAGCTCCTGGTGTGCCCCATGTCACCCTGTGCTCCTGGCCAGCACTGTTCTCTGTGCTCACCCCATCAGCATGTGTGGTGGCTGAGGAGGGGCAGCGAAGGCTGTGGTTTGGTCAGAGGAGTGCCTCAGTTTTCTGCCATTTATCCCAAATGTTCCCTCCTGCCTTTCCCTTCTCTCCCAGGCCCTCTCCCCTGTGATCTGGTGCCCTGTGTTATTTGAGCTCTGTTGTGGTTTCATAATTTTTTCCAGAGAGGTTATTCAGGGTAAAGCTGCACATCAAAGATGTGACTGTATTTAACTTGACCACACTGTCATAGCTCGAAACACCATAATATGTGGTGGTGGGGCCATACAATAAAATACTGCAATATTTTACAATGCTGTTTCTGATACTGCAGCCTGCCTGTGCTGGTGTGGAGAGTGACAGAGGGTTTCCCGGGCTATTGACTTGTATTTGGAGGCCATGCAATTAGTCTTTGAATTGTAGGAAAAGCATTTGCCAGTTTTAATATCTTGTCTTTTTTCTGTATTTTCTCAATTTATAGGGAATTTTTTCCCCATATTATGTTTCCAAGACAGGTTCAGCATTTTCTGCTTTTTCCAGGAGTCTGAACTTGATTACTCTGATTCAAGGCCCCTTTAACCCTTCTTTATAGACTTCATTATTAAGACAGAAGGTAAATAACTTGTTCAGCTTGTTAAGTCTGAAACTTCTAAGTTGAATAATCTTAAATTGCCTGTGGATATTTTTCAACCTGTAACACATACCCATTTAACTTGCTGGGGATTCAGCCTGCTTTCTTTTGCTGAAGACTTCTTCCTTGTAAAATCACCACCCAACAGCATCTTACCTCTTGTTGAGAAGAATGTTTAATATGTTTACTTGTCTCCTATATCCTGTATGATATCACATTGCCATTTCTAAATCATCTTCTACACAGCAGGTGTTGGGAGGGGAATTACATCCACACCAGCTTGGCCTTCCTGGTTCTAGGCTAAGCAGACCTGGGTCTCTGACCCCTCCCCAGAAGACAAACACCCCTAATATTCACTCCCCTGTACTTTTCATTCCTGTCTTTCATGGTAACCCTGTTAACACGCTTGCTCACTGCCTCCTCAGCTGTTAGGCCTATTTTCTCTGGCCAGGTGGTGCTGAAGACCTGTGGTGTAACCATGCTTGGCTCTAGGAGCTTTCTCCCTCAGCCTTTAGCTCTGAGGGCTCTTTCTGAGCACTGACCCTGCCACCCAGAAGCGTGCTGTGAGTCTGTGACTCAGCTCACTCCGCTGGCAGTGCTGCCCTGTCTGCCTGGATTTGGGCCTTGTGAGGAGAGTGCTCCGTGTCCCTCTCTGTGACTGCCTCTTGGGAGTGGGGATGGATGGGTGCTGGCAGAGCACCAAGCTCTTGTGTGTCAGATCTTTGTGTGACAGATCACCTTGAGCAGATAAAGGCTGCCAGGCTGGGGCTGAGGCTTGGTCCTTGGAACAGTTAATACAAGTATTAGGGGCACAGAGTGGCAAACCACCTGCCAGTGCAAAGGGGTCTTGTGATAATTACCTATACTACTACTGTAGAAGATAAATTTACATTTAGATTACTACTATAGACAATAAATTCCAGGGGTTTTTCCAGCCCCCACGCTCCTTCATTTTTGCAGTAACTGCTGTCATGTCATGCCATGTGAGCACATGAGCTCATCTGACCAACAATTCAGGTCAGTGGTGGGCACAACTCTTATGGAGTCACGATTCAAAGCTCTGTGTCTGGAGTAGGATCTCCTCTGTTTTATCACGTGAGTGTGTTGGTACTAGAGCATAGAAAAGCCCTGAGACACACCATGTTCTCTGTTGGTGTGTTGCACAGTGCATGACACCTTTCTGAGAGCTGGAACAGGTGATGCTTGGACACCCTGAAAAAGGCACTACAAATGTGAATTGAGAAACTTGCAACTGGCATTCAGGCTTCTGCTTTCTTCTCCCAGTCTATTGCCAGGTTCAGTCATTCCTTATGCCACAGCAGAACAGAGGTATTCTTTGCTGCCTGCACCCTGTCATGTGTCACATAGCAACCCCCCACTTCAAGGAAAACAGCAAAGCGTGTAGGTGAACTTTTGTCTGCTAGAAACATTTGAAGTGTTGAAGTAATTCAGTAACTGTGATCTGTTGAAAGTAACTTGAAACTTGTTGGAATTGCATTAAAAATCGTACTGCCTGCCTCAGTGCAATGCATCCAATTAAAACAGAAAACAGGATGAGGAGAACATAGCATGGAACTAGCACGTCTAGGAGCAGTAGGCCAGGGCCAAGACTTTTCCTTTGATGGCTGTTCAGCTAGTTGTTTTGCATCAGTATACTTTTCAGACTCTTTGAACCATGGGATGTTTTGGTCTGTGCTTGCCATGTCAAATACATTTCATATCCGACCAGTCAGTCAGCATACCACCTAGAATGTCAGTTCACTCATAGAGCTCTTCTAGCTGTGGCTTTACATTTGCACATGCTGTAACAGTGCTTTAAACCTGAGAGTTTGTCAGCATTTTCACTGTAAATGTGATTCATCACTCTTCTATAAAACTTAGCTCCAAACTGATCGAAGTCACATGATGAGTTTACTCACTGTGAGACTTGCAGAAAAAATGTGACCCTAAATATGATAATACTACTACCTTTTGGTTCTTCAAAAAATAATACAAATGAGATCTTGTGCCTGTGTAGTACCACCTGTGCTTGTTGGTGTGTCCTGGTCCATTAGCAGCTCCCTGTGTTTGCACTCTGGCTTCTGTTTGCATGAATCTCTTCTTTGCTTTCTTTATGTGTTTAAAAATTACCTGGTTTCCTACAGTCATAAAGCTTCACAGGCCAATATTCAGACCCTTACTTCCAGCTTGCTCTCATGCAGCTCCTCTGACATTTGTAGGGTAACTTTCCAGCTTCAGAATACTGTGCACCAAGCATGGCTAGGAGATCAGGGACTGACCATCAGATTGATCTGGCCCAAGATTTCTGGAAGATGTGTAGGGAGGGTTATGTAGCAGCCAGGAGAGCCTCTATCAGGAGGCACAATTGTCACTCTAGCACTGTGACCTCTCTTGATTTGTGACTCAGTCCCTGCCAGGACTTTGCTACATCTACGGGATCACAGTAGTCTGGCATGTGTCTAAATCCAGGGCAGTCTGCTAACCAGAGTCCTGTGAGTTCCAGAGATATGTGGTTCAGTCAGGTTTCTTTGTTTTCTAGTTCAGTTTCTAGAAAGAACCTGCTTGCAATTATTAAAGCAGAGTATTGACACACACTTTGAGTTGTGGATGTAGTAAGCTTAGTGAAAATGAGTGCTCACTGTTAAGGCTCTCTACTGTATTGTAGGGAGTAAAATGGCTGATGGAATTCAAAATGGATAAAGGCAAAGCAAAGGGGAAAATGTCCCTAAGAGATTATAGAATGATGGGCTCCAAACTGGCCACTGTCTCTCAGGGAGTCACAGCAGACTGCTCAGTGTTGGATGTCTGCCCTAGGAAAAGCTGATGGAGTGCCAGAAATTATTAGGAAAATAATGTGGGGACTAAGCAGGAAACAGCCCTTGCACAAATTATGTTGCATCAGCATCTGCAAAAGTAGTGGAAAGGACAGCAAGGAAGTCTAAAATATGGAACGAAAAAGGGACAAAATACATATGTTAGACAATTCCTCAGAAAGACTCAACACCTTTCAGTGTATATAATAAGCTCTGTCAGAGCATCCAAATCTCTTGGATGCTCAGGTCTGAGGAGCTGCATTTGTAACTAATCCTGCATGTCAAGGTATTGCAATGTTTTCTTTTGAACCGGTACTGTTGCACTCATTATATCAGATGAAGATATCTACCTCTGACATCTCGTTGTGATCAATAAACAGAAATTATCACTTCTGGGAAATGATCTCTCTCATTTAGTGTAAATACTTCATTTCCTGTCATCAGCTGTGAAAGGAGTCTAGGTTTCAGTGTCCAGAGTATAGTGCAGATTTCTCATGCCAGATGAGGTGACCAGCACCACGTCTGTTCATGCTTTTGCCATCATCGGGGTGTATTGCTGCAGTACACCTGGCTACAGTTCATGTTTGGATGAGGGTAATTGGCCCTCAATTTATGTGTATTAAAAGATCTGTAACTGACTGATTGGTGTAAGGCTCCAGTTCTGCTGGCAGAACTGAAGGCATCTCTGCAAGCTTCACTCGGAGGGCAAGTTAGCTCATCCTGGAATAAACCTTGTCAATTATTACAGATGCCAAAGTAAGGTGTGAGAAATAAATGCAAAATAAAGAGAAAGAAAGGGGTACTTACAGTGCTTGGTGATAGGATATAAGACAGAAACTCTGTAGTTCAAAAGTGCTTGTAGCTAGATTTTATTTACTAAAATTGTGTTTTGCAAAATCTGGTATCACATATCTGCTTTCAAAAGCGTAGTACCAGCAGTGAACTGTAAGGCTGGCAATCATCCAGTTCACTGCAATTTCCAGGTACTGGCACTCTACCTTGAGTTCAAAGTTCGTTTGCTTTCTTAGTCTTCCTTGGCCTCTGTGGTCTCTAGCACATTTTTTCTCTCCTTGGACGTGTTGTGTAGCACGTATTTTTGGGATAGATTCAGACTGAGATTGTAATTATCCCACATACTTGTGGTCTGGCCTGGTATTATCCATCACAATACTGTCATGTGCTGGGCATTGACAACATACTTAAAAAGCTATTTTTTTATGTGATATAACTAGCACGTTGGGTAATTTTCTTGTGGTATGAAGGAAAACTAGCCAATGCTTTCAGTTTCCAGAAGAGTTTCCAGAAGTTTGTTTATTTAGCAGAGGGTGCTGCCTTGTGCGGGCAGACAGTCTAAGCTGCATGTCCTTCTTTTTTACAGGTCCTTTTTTGATGTATGGGAAGAATAGGGCGAAGTAAACGATCTGCAAAATATCACAGTGTTACAAAGCAATAGCATGGTCTAATCCTTTCACCTGGTTTCAGCTTCCCTTTCCAGTCTTCTTAGGACAGGGCTGAGCTCAGGGTCCCCTTGCAGCTTCAGCTCCTGTAGTCAGCCACCTCATCCCACCTTCAGATTCTCCTTTCACTTAGCAAATTGTGGGAGCGTGCTCTCACCTGCTTGGAAAAGTATTGCTGTTCTCCACTGTCGCTCCTCTTGACTTCTGCTTTTCAAATCACCCCCGTCTTGTGGCAGCTTATTTGTGCTCTGCAGTGCTGCATAGGACACCTGCTCTGCATTGAGTTTCCTTCCCCAGGCTGTGATTCACTTGCTTGATTTCCTTTCAGACAAACATGCCATGGTGCTGGGAGATGACTTGGTTTCTGCATTTGAAAGGGCTTCTGTTAGTGGTATAATGGTGACCTGCTAGTTGCCTGTAAGATAATGCTTTTCTCAGCTGCTTGTGCTCAGTACATTGTCTGTGTCATCCAAAAAACTCATAGTAGGGAGCAGAGACTGACAAAGTTGAGTATTCACACTTATTACATTGCTAAAGTCACTACTAAGGCAAAAAATTACATGGTGAGGTTTCAAGTAAAACAGTTGAAAATGGGGAGAAGGGAAGAAAAAAAGACACAAAGTAAAGAGGGCTGAGCAGCATATCAGGGTTTATGGACAGTCCACTAAAAGCTTATCTGCCACATTTTTCCCTGTTCCAATTACAGAAATTTCCTCACAGTTTCAAAGATCCAAATTCTTGTGAAATTCCCATTTCTATACCTGGTGGAATCAAGGGGGTGGCAGTCATTGGTGCTGTGTTGTCCTCATCAGTGACCAGCAAGTTATCTTGTGTCAGTCAAGGAGCTAGAGGCTCTGCAGGATCTGCTCTATACAACCCCTAAAGTCTGTCTATGTCCCCATTCTTACATGTTTTCATGGTTTTTTCCTTGTAACTCCATGATAACAGATATTTCTTTTTAGACATACCATTTCAGATTACAAAAGGTATTCTCTGAAAAAGCCAATTTCCCAGGCATCTCTTTTAGGATGGATGGGATTAACCATCTTGAGAGTAACACGTTGTTAAGTGATGTAGAAGTGCACAGCTGCCTCTTCCAGTCCCAGCCCAGGACCCCCCTGCCCAGCTGCTGGAGCCCTCCAGGACCTGGCTGCCACGTGCAGATTTCTCATGTGCAGATTCAACCAGCAGCTGAGCCTGCATCCCAGAGGCACACACACAATAGCTCTTCAATTAGCATGAGTGGTGAGGTTTGTTTCTGCTGGTGGTCTTCATGCTTGCTCTGTCAGGTTTGTGTCTCTTGTATATTTTGATTCTGGTTTCTCCTCTGTTGCCCGTATTGTTTCAGTGCCCCTGATCAGACTACCTTACTGGAACAGACATTCTCACACTCCTGTGTGCCCTCATCAAAGTTTCCATCAAATGCCTCTGGTAACTCTTTGTTGTAGTTTGAGGACAGGTATCTTTTATTTCCTCTTGTGCTTTAGTGGGATATGTGGTGGATAAAGGCAAACATGAAGAGTTTGTGTGTGTCCCCCAAGACATGCTGTGCATGCTGTCTTGACATCCTGGCTTGGTTCTGGAACGGCTGACAAAGCTGCACGAATTTATTGCCAAACATATTTTTCCTCTACATACAGATCCTAATATGGTCAATGCAGGAGACATGAATGGTTCAGGCAACCTGATGGATTTTCTGGATGAGCCTTTCCCTGACGTTGGAACTTACGAGGATTTCCACACCATCGACTGGCTGCGGGAGAAATCGCGTGACACGGACCGCCACCGCAAGGTAACGGTGCCAGGATGCATCACGTCCCTGTGTCACAGCCATCCTGGCAGTGACAAAAACAAGCGCTTTTCCAAAGTTACTGCTTCCTGCCTTGTTGCATGACTTCAGGAAGACTTCTTAATGTATAGATATGGGATGACTTGAGGAGAACTTTTAAATACATGAAAGTGAGATGTCCTGAATTTGTAAATATGAAAGGGCTGCTACAACTTAATCAGCTGAGCATCTCTGAATAAATTATTGAGGCTGTAGGAAGTAGAGAAATTGTACCATCTAGAGTTTAATTATTTTAAACTTTATACTCTAAAGTCACCACTCTATACTCTGCTGTCAGCTGGAATCAGCAACACATCTATATGCGTGTCTAATTTCAGATAACAAGCAAAAGTAAAGAATCCATATGGGAGTTCATCAAGAGTTTGCTGGACGCCTGGTCAGGATGGGTTGTAATGCTTCTCATAGGACTGCTGGCAGGTACGTGTGTGTTAGTGCTACAGCTATGTCTGAAGCACCTCACCCAAGCTGCTGCAGTACCATCTGCTTCTCTTTGTACTTCGTTGTCTCTCCATTGATGTCTTTTGTTTTTAAGCTAAAAAGACAACTTTGCATTCATGCAGTAATGATCCTAAATAAAAATACCCACTTGCAAAGTCTCCTTTTGGGTGCTGACCTAGAAAAAAACGTTTTCACCACCAGAGGAATTTTCCTGTTGCTTTGGGAAATCTGCCTTTGAGTGCTTCATACTTGATGGGCTGCTTTGACTTTCTGAATCTTCACTTTGCAGAAGTTGATTTTATTTTTAGGATTTTTTTTTTCCTTGTCATCACTTTAATTCTGCAAGTAAAAAATATGATGTGGGGAAAATGTTAGTTGTGGACACTCAAAGGGGAGCTTTATAAACTGCTATTTCCACTGGGTTATCTTCTCTATGTATGCGTGAAGGCAAAATACAGTTTCAGACTTGGTTTCAGATCTGCTTCCAGGCCAGACAGACATTACATATTTAACAGCCTGCTCAAACTCACATGGCAAATGCATTAATTTCCTCAATTTCTCCTGTCTTCTCCTCAGTTAAGCACATCTTCCTGCTTGGAAAGCTGCACTTCTCTGACCCAGCTCAAAGAGCTGCCATTTTTTATGCTTTTTCGGTGATGTCAGGGTGTTCTTGTGTCATGCTGCTTGGTAAAAGCACCATGTGAAGTTTCCCAGTTTCCAAGGGGTGATGGGAATTTCCTGCTCAGCATCTGTCAAGTTGATACATTTATTACAGTTGTTAGGAGCCTCAGAAATACTGGTGAAGTTCTTGAGAAAACATTTCTGAAGTGACATGCTTGGCAAATTATATGGTTTCATAGACATGTAATTGTTTCCACAAAAACTTTGTTGGGAGGGTGAGATGGGAAGAGAGTCTGCTAGCCTGTGTACTACCAGGGCTGCTGGGTCCTGCCTGAAGGCCAGGGTTGGGCTCATCTGGAATGGAGAATTCTGCCTGCAATGAAAGTTAGAGCAAGCCCTTGAGGGCTCTACTGACCTCAGTAATCCTCTCCTCATACAAAGAATGTGGTAAACATGGCCACATTCCCATTTTAGCAAAATCATCCCAGAAGGTTTTATTCACTTCTAGTTTACAATGAAACCTCTTGCTGAAATCCTCAAGGCTGTTAAAAGCCAGAGTCACTGTCCTCTGATAAGCCCTAATACTGATATGCCCAGCTTGGGAATGGGGGTTGAGACCTGGTGGCTTTTGCAGCCTTCTCAATGACGAGGGTGCAGAGTAACACGTTTCACCTCAGAGAGTCAAACCAAATTAGTCAGGTATCTTAACCAGGTTTGGGGAAGGAGGAGGTGGTGGTGCAGTTAAGAGGCGCTTTGTCTTGTTTTTTCTCTCTTCTTAAAATATTGTCTGCTCAGAGAAGAAAGCATGCCACGGGGGGATCTATATGGTCAGATGGGATTGCATGGGCCAGGCTGGCTCCTCCATGGGCCCTCCTCTGCTGAACAGGCAGAAGCTACTGCTGCCCCAAGGGGAGTGGCCTGGCTCAGTGGAGGGACACTGGGTGAACCCTTGAGCAGCTGGGTCTGGGCATTACTGGAGGCAAGCAGAAAGTACAGCAAGGAGTGGGAGAGAAAGGGAAAGGTGGCAGCAGCAGCACCCAGGACATCAGGATCCCATGGAGCATCCTGCCCCTGCTGTCCCTGTGCTGGGCATGGAAGACAGCAAGCTGGGACTCTTGGGAAGAGGCTGACAGGGGCTTCCACAAGTTTCCAAAAGCATTTGGGTAATTTACCCAGACCCAGGAGTTTAAAGTGAGCTTAACTGATCTAGAAGCCTAAATCCCATCAGTTTGGTAAACTTCATCTTTCAGGTTTTGATATACCTCAGAGGCTGCACCACTACTGGCAACACTAGCCAACAAGGCCAGAAGGAGCAATCCTTGTTTCCCAGTGCTTCTGCCACTGGGCCCTGTTGCTCTGTGCATGTGTAGCTGCACTGAGTGAGTGAATATTGGTTCTGACTTGCTGGAAAAAATAGATTTTGGCCAGATTAGTTTTCAGTTGATTTGTGGGCTCAGCAGAGTTGGTCACCACAGAGCCATGAGCAAACAAAATATAGCTGATGGAGGGAGGAAGGAGAGGACCATCCCATTTGGCAGTATGATATATATATATATATATACACACATACATATATACACATATATATATATACACACGTGTATATACACACACACATATATATAGATATATACACACACACACACACATATATAAAATGTCATACATATATATATCTTGCCATTTTTGGAGTGCCATCAAACCTGCATCCTTTGTTAGTCCCAGAAAAGTGTAGGTGGGAAAGGGATGTCTGGAGGGGGTTCTGCTCTGGCTTCCTGCTCACAGCAGAGCCAGCTCAGGGTTACAGATAACATCAATGTATATTAAGAATGTAACAGCAGTCGTTAGGACCAGATCATAGTTTTCTGTGTGAGGATGCACATATAACAGCCTGAGCAGATCCCCTCACTGCCTCCAGCCTGTGGCAAGTACCCACAGGACCTTGAACATCAGGCTGGAGGGAGATGATGGTGTATGAGACTGTCCAATGGCAGGAAGGGCAATTAGGAGCTCCTGGAAATGAGGCTTTGATAGCCAAAGCCTGCTAATTGCAGAGAAGAGGGAAGGAACAGTAAAACCCACAAATGTTGTTTGGTGGGGAGATTAGATGAAGACTGTTCACACAATGATCTAGAAGAAGATACTGAGCACTACCTGGGCCTGTCTCATTCAGTTTTCATGCTTTCCTCATGTAAAGAAATGTATGGAGAGTGAGCCTAAAAATTTACATATGGATGCCAAATTTTTAGGCATTTGTTTTAAAGGAATTCTGAGTTTTTGCTGGGCCCATCCTGCCTG
This sequence comes from Chaetops frenatus, assembly GCA_013400775.1. Lineage (NCBI taxonomy): Eukaryota > Metazoa > Chordata > Aves > Passeriformes > Picathartidae > Chaetops > Chaetops frenatus. Next base: position 123,554 of record VZTR01025661.1, read on the forward strand.
CAGACCAGGGGATATTCCTCAGCCTAACCACTAATACTGGCCAACTGAAAGCATATCCTATTTATAGATGAGCAAGTGTCTGTGTTTTCTAAAGCTATGTGACAAAAAGTGCCATCATAGTAATGCTGAAATGCTCTGATGCTGAGGCTGGATGTGCAAGAATTCCCTTTGTAATTCTGTGCTGCACCACTTGGGTGATGCTGTTTTCTGACACAGGTGCAGGAGGAAAACTATATTTTCAAAGCAAATTTTTAGCATTCTCATTAGGGCACTGTAAAGGAAGAAATTGGCCATCATGAACAAAAGGAAAAGGAGAAAGGTAAAAGGCTAATATCTAAAATTAAGTTCAGTATTGTCTGATTTTGGAATACTTCATTATTTTTCCTACCAGGCAGGAGGTTTCAGAGAAGGGGGAACAAACTCAGCTTCTTGATGGGAGAAGCAGGGAGATAAACTTACACTCTATTACAGTCTTGGCAGCCAAAATAAGCACAAGAAATTAAAAGAGATGCTGAACTGTCCAGCACTTGCATTAATTTCACTTAAAGTTGCAGCAATTCAGAACTTGAAACACTTCTATCTCTGGTCACGTAGGTGGTGAAGCATTCACTATTGCATTGTTATCCTGGGCCTCCTTATGCTTCTCTTCATTTGAAGGCCTGTGTAGCAAATAGCACGTAGCATTTTCCTCCTTATGTGGATCCCTAAGAATTTGGCAAAAGGGATTAGATCAGCTGCATAATTAAGCACATTGTCTTACTGGTGCTGAGGTGCCTGTGAGCTTGTTATATTAGAGAACTGAACATTTGTTCTTCAGTATGGTTATTTACTTTATCGGAGAAACACTTTCAAAAGTCTGTCTTCCTTTGCACCTTTTGCTAGGTAGCATTAATAGGCAGCTGTCTATTAATGTAAACTTTGTAATTAATGTAATGTAAACTTTGAAGATTACAGAGAATGTTAATGATCCATCAGGAGGTGCAAGAAGCACACCATTTGGTGCTTATGTCCAAGAGATGAAAATTCCTCATTTCTGAAACTTTCAGAAAATTGGAGGAGAATTTAGGGCTCACTGCAAACAGGAAGCTGAGCATGCTGATGTTGCCTGAAATGCAATGATTCATCATCATCTAGCAGTATGGTTCATTGTTACCATAGAAACTTGGGAAAAATGGAAAAGAGTAACCAAGATTAAGGCAAGATCTTCATGAAAGAAAATGATTGGTAAAGACATCATCACTCCCTTCTGCAGGTTTTTTGGGTTTTGGTGGGTTTTTTGGTTTTGGGGTTTTTTTTTTTGTGTCATCCTGTCTAGTATATCTGTATAGTTCTTCAGATTATTTTTATACAACAGAAATTCTTCACTGCTACCCTGGGCACCACTGCTTGTCAGTATTGGCGCAAGTATCCTCATTAAGGGTGGGAAGAACCTGTGGATTTTTTCTGGTCTTTGGAGTAAAAAAAAAGGTTCCATATGCTTGAATTATTTGAAATATGTTTTCCCCCTGTCTCTTTCACAGAAATGAAAATCAGAAAACTTTAGTTCCAGATGAAATAAACCAGCTATTGGATTCACTTGTGTGCCCCAGCTGCTGGGGGAAAGGGGAGCAGCCCCCACCCCTGCTTCATATAATTGCATTCTTAGCAGGAGCCACAAATCTATAAGTTTTGGAAACATAAAACCAAACCAGTTTGCATTTTCTAAAGTATTTTTTTCCCCAGTATATCGATATGCATCGATAAATTCTGTTCAAATCCATTAGCAGTTTCCTGAAATTCTATTAATGATTATATGTAAAAGTAATGATGAATTCTGCTTTCCATTGTATATGAGAGGGATCTGAAAAACACTAAATGACTCTTCTATCAGTTGGTTGTTTAATTCTTTCCAGAAAGTATAGAGATACATATATATATATATATATAGGACAGAACACAGGTCTGCCTCTCCGTGTTCTGGCTGCTCCCAGCCTCCAACTCCTGCTGCTCTTGCCTTCCTGGGGTCCCACCTGCTCTGAGGGTGCTGCTGCTGGGGCAGGTTGTTATTGCTGATGAACAAATGACCTAAAGAAGCAGAAATTTTCTTTTTCTGTGTCAGGCCACAGCAAGTTTACCTGTGTCTGTGTCTGGTGGCCACCGGGTGTCACTATAGCTCTGTGTAATTACCGGGGAGAAACTGAAACGAGCGTTGGGGTAGAGGATTTTATTCTGCATGTCCAGATTGCTAATCAGTGCTATCACATATCAAAAGCCCCATTCTGTTAAGTTCATAAGCCAGAATGTGGCATCCACGTTGTATCTGTAATGAAACCATCGTAAAAGGTTGCTGTAAATGTACAGTAAAGCTGTAGGAAGACATACAAATCCTTCTCCTCCATTACCCCTGAAGTACACAGTGTGGTTTGAGACCCGTGGCCTAGTTTGTGTGTAGGGACCCTGCACGATGTCCTCCCCATCTCAGCCAGATGGGGCACCTGCCTGGGCAGGCTGCAGGCCTGGCAGTGGTTATATCTCCCCTATTTGGCCATCAGTCAGTATGAAAATGATAATGTTTAAAATAAAAGCTTATGAGAGAGAGCATTGAAGGTGAAAAAACTTGTTATTGGCACCAGTTCTTTGGTATATTTGTATTTATTGATGCAGAGAATAGGTTGGAACGGGCCTCTGAAGGCCATCTTGTCCAACATCCCTGCCATGAGCAGGGTCATCCTTAACTGGATCAGGTTTCTCAGAGCCCTGTCCAGCCTGACCTTGAATGATTCCAGGGATGGGGCATCCACCTCTCTGGGCAACATTTTCCAGTGTTTCACCATCCTCATTGTAAAAAACTTATTCTTTATACCTAGTCTAAATTAAGCCTCTCTTAGTGTAAAACCATTACCCCTTGCCGTACTGCAGCAGGCCCTGATAGAAAGTCTGTCCCCATCTTTCTTATAAGCCCCCTTTGGGTACTTGGAGGCTGCTATAAGGTCTCCTTGGAACCTTCTCCTCTGCAGGCTGAGAACACCTACATTGCACCTGCTTACCCAAATCACAGGTTTTACTCTGTTATTAAAATTAGCTATATTATCCTCGATTATTTTTAATGCCAGCATTTCTTTTTCTGCATTTCTTTCCCCAGGTACACTAGCTGGAGTGATAGATTTAGCAGTGGATTGGATGACAGACCTGAAAGAGGGTGTGTGCCTGTCTGCCTTCTGGTACAGCCATGAGCAGTGCTGCTGGACATCTAATGAAACAACGTTTGATGACAGGGACAAATGTCCCCAGTGGCAGAAATGGTCTGAACTTCTCGTAAGCCAATCTGAGGTATGGGAGGCCTGGTTAGCTTGGGGTCACAGCAGGCCAGGCAAGGCCCTTTTTTCATACTTGCTGATGTTCCCTCCAGAGAGTTGCTCTGAAAAAGAAAGTAATGAACTGAGCACACTGCAAAAAAAAGACATTTCCACAAGCAATATCTGCTTAACTTGGAGAAGGTCCTGTGGTTTCAGTGCAATGGAAACTGGAAAACTGTGAGGGTGCACTCTCTTTTTACCAGTATTAAACTAAAAGTGTTTCATAACATGCACAGCATAATCACCAGGGGACCTGAGCTGCATTTTCTCTTTTTCCTTTTAAACATAATTTTACGGGACAAAAAAAAAAGGACTAACATCCTCATAAATACATTTATGAGGATTTTTTTGGAATTGCAGATGGAGTTCTATGTATTCTGATACAGGGAGCTGCATAATAACTGATTGTTTATCCCTTGCAATCAGTTCCTCTATGACACATCAAGATACCTAACTAGCACCAAAAATTGTGGAAAGAGAGGGTGCCCTGGGTGTGGCCATTGTGAAGGATTTGCAGGGCTGTTGGACAGGAAGGGAAAAAGCTGATCTGGACAGACATGAAACTTATATTTTAAGATTTTTTTCCCTCACACTTCTTTTTTTTTCATAATTGTAGTAACTTTAAATACAAAGAATGCTGCTTCAAAGCAAAGCAGGTGAAAGCTTAATTTTGAAAACAATAAAAAGAAGACTTTCTGTATACCATTTAGCAGATAATACTTGTAAAAAAATACAAAAATGACATTTCATTGTCAACCTAAGTTATTCAATGTATTGAGTAATGTTGATCTCTTCACAACTCAAATATTTGGCAGAATTATTGTCTCAAATCCCCCCTTCCTCCTTATTTCTGACTTGAATTTGACAAAAACTGAATATGATGGGCAGGTGAGTGATTTGGAGAGGTTGTCTCGGATCTTCCCCCAGTGTGGAGGTTGTCTGGTCCTGCAGATGGTGTTTGAGGACACCTTCATTGCCAGACAAGTGTGTCATTCATGTTCTCTTCAGTGCTGCTTTAGGTTTACAGTACAAGAAATACTAGGTGAGAGTGTCTGTTCATATGTAAAGCTCAATTTTCTATAGTTCTAATCAACCATAGTGGAAGTAGAGGGGTGCTCACTGTCTCTGAATATTCTCACCACATAATCAGAGGCAAAAATCTCTCAGCATAGTCACAGTGCTGAGCTTCTCTTTGCCAGAGGTTTGCTAGGTTCACCTTGGTCTTCATCAACAGATGTTTTGGGTGGCTGTATCTTTGTGACAGTGAAGAAATAGTACCTTGATATAAAGCTGCAGGATGGGGCTGATGTTGTAATTTAAGAGAACAAAAATAAAACCAAAAAAAAACCCCCAAAACGTGGGAACAGAAAAAAGAGGAGACTGTTAAAATTATTAGGGGATTTGGAAATCCTGTGCATGTGTTTGGCATGCTGTTACTTTGGCTGGAATTTACGAAAGATGCACATCCTTGAGAAAATTTATTTTATTGCTTTCTCCTGCTACTTGGAATCAGCAGTCATGACTGTTGTGTGCTGTGGCCTTTAGAAAAGGTATCAGCCAGGTGAGAACTGTGAAACTTTACTCACTTTGTGTTCAAATTGGGCTTCTCACCCCCTGGTGTATTGTCACAGTAGGACAAAGAAGAAAAAGTTCATCTTGGTTTAGTTTTAGTTACTTTCCTAAAGCAAATGGGCCTCTAAGATCTGTGGGTTCCTGATGGTCTGATGGAGGCTGTAAATATTAGTAATATATCTGTCTGTTACTGTAACACTGAAATCCCAGGGAAAGCCCAATAAAAATGTGAATTTGGAAAGTAAATATTCAGTTTTGTTCAAAAGGCTTCTGTTCAAAAGGCTTATGATACGGGCAAGTTTTGCACTGTACCGTTCCTGTAGAGGTAGAGGATTTTAGTAGGTATCAAAATACACTGAACTTGACTGAGTTTCAGAATAACTTTTCTGGGTTTTTTTCCTATGTTTCACTTTATGCCTGACATTTACATAAGAGCCCTATAAAACAGCAGTGCACATTGGAGCACAATTTAGGCAAAAAGTATTTGGAACAGTTTCCCTAAAGGTACTCTGGTCAGACATGTCTTCTTTTTTTATGCATGACTGTGGCTCTTTCTTGTCATAGCCAACTAAATCTGACATTTTGAGGACTGAGATTTAGATCAGTTCTTCCTTGTGGTTTTGACAATTTATGGCTGTGATAAACCCTGTACATATGTTTTCACGGAGAATTGTGACGTTTTCTATGGCATCTCTTGAAAAACGTTTCCATTCTAGTGCTCCTATAAAATAAGCCCAAAAGCAGAGGTTTGATATAAATTATTATGGAAAACATAAAAGCCCATTAGACACCTACCAAGCTATGTTTTTTCCCCTAATCACTGTTTTGTAGGTCAATTATGTCCTTCCCCCTTCTGGTCTTGAACTACTTCCAAAGAGGAGGTCAAGAGGGTTTTTTGGTGTGAGGAGGTTTCAAAACCTCAAACTCACTGGCAGATCAAAAGGTCATCAGATGTCACTGGTGATCTGGACTTTCCCTGTTCTGCAGATCCACTTTGGTCCCAATGCCAGCTTCACTGGAGCTGAGGACCCCATTTTTGATGGCTTACCCCATTTTTGATGGTCCAGGGTAGAGGAAAGGACCCCATGTCCTCTGTGGATCATGACACTGGATCCAGAAATGGACTGAATTCCTATCCCAGGGCTTCTGGATCTCCTGTCATGAAGCTGAGACCTGCAGGACAAGGAAGCCCCTCTACACCTGGAAACCACTTCTCAATTTTGCAGCCTTGAATCTGTCAGTCTTGAGGACACATGCTGCTCTAACATGCATAGGAGAGGGGCTGTGGCATCTGTATTGTGTCAGAGCAGAGTGCTGGGCCTCTCATTGGAGGGCATCCTGAGGGAGATGGGGTTTATTTCAGAGGTCTGGGTTTGTGAGGGTTGTTTTCAATTGTGTTCCATTTGTATCTAAACTGGACTGACATCAGATCTGAAATATTGCTTGGTCTTGAAAACGAAAATACAAAATTTTGCTCAGTTTCCCTACTTAGTTCATTCCTGTTGCTTCCAGGGTGAATCTTTCAAGCTACTGTGGGAAAGGTCACAACAGGATCAGCTCTGCTGGGGATGTGCTTTGGTCTCTGACTCCAGTGTACCTGCTCAAGACTTTCACTGATTCAGAGCCTTAGTAATGGCATGTAATGGATGAGAAATGAACCATTTGCTATGCTGAGTTACTGCTACGTCACTTCCCAAAGGTTTTCAAATTATTAATCATTAGAAACTGCTGCAGTTGAACCTGCAGAATGCCAGATATCTGGAAAATGTAACAATGAAAGATGTCCCAAGGGATCAGATTGAACTGGCCATACGCACTCTTGTGGGGTCCTGCCACAGCACTGTAGGTGTATGTGTGACTGCAGTAACGAGCTGACAGAGTTTTCTTATGACATCTGAGATGCAAAAGAAGAAGAAATAAAAAGAAACAAAGTTAATTTTACTCCAGTGAATTTGGAAGCAAAACTACAGCTTTTGCTCAACCTAGTAGGGCCAAATTTTTGTAATGGTCTTGGCCTTCTTTGGAGGTATTCCAGGTTCACACTGACAGGAGGATTTTGCCCCGAGGCAAGATATCCAGAGTTTTCTCTAGAGGAACAGTAAATATTGTCATAGCTGTTTGTAATTGAAAGCACTAGGAGAAGACATTCATGAGACTGTCTTCAGCTGAAGCAACAAAGATCCACGGTTGCTACAGCCGGGTGTCAATCACTGCAAGTGTGGGATCCATGACTGCTTAGTCTCAGGGCATTGGGGGATAACATTGTATTACTTCAGCATTCTGCTATCATCAGCAAAGCCAGCTGCTAACTTCAACAAGCACCAGCTTAACAAATTGCCCTTCTTCCAGATATATCCATAAGGATAAGAGTTAGTGGTATCCTTACTGCATTTTCATTTAGACAGACCTGGAAAATGAAGCTAGCAAACATCCATGCTGTTAAAAGTTGATTCCTTGCAGATTTGAAAACTTCTCATCTCTTAAGTTTTTTATGACTGGGAACAAGGCTTGGCCAGCTCTGTCAACTGATACAATTGATTAATGCCTGTTTTCCTACTTGATTTATCATGATGTTGATATCCAGGCTGGTGTCCTGCAGAGCAGAGGCAGGGGCCCTGGTGTTCTTGAGCAGATGGGATTGCATCCGGTCGGAAGAGTTCACTTAGAGGTGAAGGATTCATACCAATTGATGCACTGAGATTCATCTCAGTTTTTTATTCTGTAGTGTCATGTTGCTACAGGATATTGTTTGAAGGCTTAAGCTCCTTGCATCAATTTGATGCTGCTGAGTAGATTCTCTTTTGTCCATGTAGGTGGGTTGTTGAAATTAATCTAAAAAAAATATGCATTTGAAGAGGCAGAGGTATTCCAAGGCAGATCTTAACAAAAGTTTTGACTTGACCATTGGGAAAAGATAGAAACCTGAAGGTCACTCTTGACTATGCTTTCACTATGTCATTGCACAGTCAACCACTGCTAATGATCATTAGCATTCCCATTCTGTTAGAAAAGTAAAGCTATTCACTTTAAAGATAGGCTTATTACTGAGTGGAATAATTTAAAAATATTAGGGCAAAAATGACTGAGATGTATGAGTAGGTTCTGCCAAGCTATGGTGTTTTAAAATTATTTTCAACCCTATTGTAGACAGCACTATATAGAAATGATTTACTTATGGTTTTATCCTTCCTGTTTGTGAACTGAACTGGCTACTGATGTACACAGGGATGTTGCTTGAAAAGATCAGCATCTGCATGGAAAACTGACCTTTGAATACCAGCCCTCAGAAAAATACATATGAAGGTCTCATTCCTTGTCCCTCACCATGGGATGAACACAGCAGATTCCTTCATTAGGTGCCTTTTCATTACCAATTGCTTTTGCCTTTGTGATGTACTTTTTGATGTTTCAGAACTTTATGTGGGTTAGTTAAATTTTTTAGTGCTTGAAAGATGCACAGTTTAAGGTATTTGGGTCCCTTACAAACAGACTGTAGGAACTAGGATAGGTATTTATTAGTATGCTGCTTCTTTCTGAGTAATAAAATTGTTGGAATATATAAAGTTATTTGTCCTTCCTGAGGGAAAGCAGCACTTACTATGTAAATGAAAAGTCAGGTTCCATGCCATCATGATCCCTAGTAGAAGTGTGAGATTTGCCAATCTGCATTTTTCTAACAATGTTTGTTACTGTTATTTTTCTAGGGTGCAAGTGCTTACATTCTAAACTATTTTCTGTACATTATGTGGGCTCTGTGTTTTGCTTTCCTGGCAGTCTCCCTGGTCAGAGTGTTTGCTCCTTATGCCTGTGGCTCTGGAATCCCAGAGGTGAGTTTCTCTTCATGCATGAATATCCAAACCTCACCTCCCCCCCCCCGCCCCGAACAACAACAACAACAAAATTATTGCCTTTCCCATTCCAGAACTGTACTGTGAGATAGTATTAGCAACAAGGAAATTATATTTCCATCTCATCTGCCTTTATTCTTTTTTTAATGCTTTTATGATGATCATCTATGTTTTTCATAGTAAAAAGTGTTCATATGTCACTGTTACAGGTTAATGCACATAGTTGTTCGTTGCCAGAGTGGGAATTAAAAATCAACATCTCCAAGAGACCATACTCACTAGAAGATTATAGAGAGTTTTCCTAGGATGGAATTACTTGGGCCAGTTAAAAAATCAGTTATTTTCTAGGCTACACTCTAAATAAAAGCAAAAATAAAAAGAAGAGGGAGGGCTACAAAGTTAAGGTTTCCTAAGCTACTGAAGATTCCCATCATTTAGGATGCCTGAAAAGTGTGTGGTTCACATATTTTGCAAATTGTGTTCCTGAAGACAGTGTAATGTACATTGTGCCAGCATGACAACATTATAGCAGCCAAAATATCTACTTGGGTTTCAATATTTTACATATTGAGCTTCAGTCCATATTTAAGCTCTTAAATGAAGAACCTTGTAATTCAACCAGCAGAGTTATTAAAAGTGTCTGAAAGCAGGGAAATCTTTTGTTAAAAGTGCTATGGAACCATTGGAATTATTATTTAGGAATCTGGCAGACAGAATCAACAACCCAAAGATTAGCAATCTTGGCATACTTTTGTTCTTGCTCTCTAAGAGAAGCATCCAAATGTTTCAAAAAAACTCACCACAAGTAATTTAAAATATTTGAATAATTTCCATGTTTCAAAGTAGTCATGTGTGTCTTTGTTATGTGTTTGATATATTTGTGGTTTTAAACAGTTTTCATAGTTAACTATAAAGCCAGTTTCCAAGTGGTAAATCCCTTTGGGTGAGGTGATGCTCAGCTCCAGCCCATTTCCAGGCCTTGAGTCCAAACCCAAATCCCACCCTGCAGCCTGTGTATCATGCACAGGCATTGTTCTCTTTCCTAGCCACTCACTAGCAAAATTAAGACAAAATGTGTAGAAACATGATCTTTTGGACTTTCTCATTTCATAATACGTGCATGCTTTTATGGCACAATGATTCCAAATATCTAGAACTTTTTTGGTGTGTTTTATCTGGAAAAAGTCTGTTGTTGTTTATTTGCTTTTTTTCTGCTTTGCTAAACTCAAATCCAGTTTAACTGTGATCTTGTAAGCCAAGGAGATATGTATGAGTTTCATATTTCTATTGATCTCTGTGAGAGTCCTTACTGCCTGTTGTGGGGACCACCCGCAACAGCAGTAAAAGTGTGGTCTGCTTAACCCCTGCTCAGATATTGCTGTGGGAAAGCTGCCCTACCTACAGTTCCTTTCTCTCCATCACTGTCTCTTTTCAAGCAGTCTGCAACTTTTTAAACTCTGCTGGAGTCTTAACTCCATTTGAAAGTTCAGAGTAGAAAAGGTTTCTTCATCTCTTCAACATGTTCTTCCTGCTTTCCAGATAAAAACCATCTTGAGTGGGTTCATTATTAGGGGCTACCTGGGAAAATGGACACTTTTAATCAAAACAGTCACCTTGGTTCTGGTGGTGTCTTCAGGCCTCAGCCTTGGGAAAGAGGGCCCGTTAGTCCATGTGGCCTGCTGCTGTGGAAACTTCTTCAGCAGCCTCTTCTCAAAGTACAGCAAGAATGAAGGAAAGAGAAGAGAGGTGAGGCTGGCTCATAAATTTCTAATTTCCCTGTCTGGATATTCGGGGTTTCAAAATACTCATGCCTTGTATGTAAACATTTGCTTTGTAGGTACTTTCAGCTGCAGCTGCTGCAGGAGTTTCTGTTGCCTTTGGGGCTCCAATTGGAGGTGTGCTTTTTAGTCTGGAAGAGGTGAGACCTGGCAGTTCACTTGCTTCAGTAAATATATTTTAATTTGATACCTTTCTCCAAGATTACTCATTATTTTTCTAATATTTATATGCTTGTGTTTTCTTCTGAAACAAAAACAATATATGGTTTCTAGTAATAGCAAATAACCAGATATTTTAGCATAATCTGAGTAGCAGAAAGGCACTGGCTTTCTGGAAGCAAATTAGATAATTCAATATGGAAATATATTCCTGTGCTGAGGTTTGTCCAGCCTTCAGCTTGCTAATGCATGGACCAAGCTGTCAAGCATTTCCTATACTCTCTAGACAGCAACTATGGATTTAAATTTATTGCTTTTAAACTAGTTGCTACTCCTTTTCTGAAATCTGAAAATGGCTGTTCTGATACCTGTTCTGATACCTCTGAATACGTTCTGGCTGTGGTAAGGCCTAGTACTCTCAGTAAAGTCAAATGAAACAGGTGGTAATGGTACTTAAAGGCAGCACCCTCTGTCACACTCAGTGAAATGTTTATGGTCTTTGCTTGGTTTTAGGTCAGCTACTACTTTCCTCTGAAAACCCTCTGGAGGTCGTTTTTTGCTGCTCTCGTGGCTGCCTTCACACTGAGGTCCATCAATCCTTTTGGAAACAGCCGGCTGGTCCTGTTCTACGTGGAGTACCACACCCCCTGGTACATGGCCGAGCTCTTCCCCTTCATCCTGCTCGGCGTCTTCGGGGGCCTCTGGGGGACCCTCTTTATCCGCTGCAACATCGCCTGGTGCAGGAGGAGAAAAACCACCAGGCTTGGGAAGTACCCAGTGCTGGAGGTCATCGTGATCACAGCTATCACTGCCATCATCGCCTACCCCAACCCCTACACCCGCAGGAGCACCAGCGAGCTCATCTCCGAGCTCTTCAATGACTGTGGTGCCCTGGAGTCCTCGCAGCTCTGCGACTACATCAACGACCCCAACATGACCCGGCCAGTGGATGACATTCCCGACAGGCCCGCTGGGCCCGGAGTCTACTCTGCCATGTGGCAGCTGGCCTTGGCTCTGGTGTTCAAAATTGTCATCACGATATTCACTTTTGGCATGAAGGTAAATCGGGGGCGGGCGCAGGAGCTCTCCTGAGCACAGGGCACAGACGGGTTCCTGTGCTCTCTCTGGCACGGCTCACCTGCCCCTGGCCTGCCCCAGCCACGGGGCTGTCACTCAGGCTCACCTGCTTGCCAGCACCTTGCCCTGTGGGCCCCTGTGGCAGCACGGGGGTGAGCCCTGCTTTTCCTTCCACCTTCTAGTCATCTGGGGTTTTGTTGAGTGAAAAAGACATCTGTATGGGAATTTAAACCCGCTGTTGCCAATAAGCAGTTTCAAGATGATACCTACTGCAGCTGCTTTTTTAGCTCTCTCACGGATATGGGCTATTTACATTGTTGTTTGTCTTGTTGGATAAATGTGCCTCAAGGTAGCTATGCTCAAGGAAGTAATAATTTTAAATTTACTATTTTACACATCTAGAGCATCACAGAAATATAAAAGTGGCTGAAAAGGTCTATTTTTGAATCTTTTAAAACATTGTAGCTTGGAAAAAAAGGAGAATGAACAAGAAGACTAACTGATGTGTCATTTGAATATTCTGGATTTGCAGCTTTTTCCTTCAACAACTCCTTCTCCCCATAAATGAGCGATGAAAGGTTCAAGAACAATTTATCCAAGCTTTCAATATATACTAAGCTGTTTGTGGTAAGCTCTATATATCTGATTAATAGAGCACATAAAAAACAGGTTCTGTCTCTCTGCAGCTCCCATTATCTGAGCATTTATTTCTGAATCTGATGGCTGCAGACAATGAAAAGTTTTGTCTTAGTTATACACTATATTTTATACCATGCTAAAAACTAAAGTATCTCATCTTTCTCTTAAAGACTACATTTGAACTGAGGATCGATTTTTAGCCTTTCACTCTAGAAACTGATTTATGGCTGACAGCCCATTGTTATCCTTGTTCATTAAAAGCTTTGGTTCTTTATTCAAAATATGATTCTTTATTTATCCTATATATTTAAAATTTGTTAGATACAACTGACAGTTTCAAGCAGCCTGTAAAAGAACAGACCAAATAGCTTTACCCACTAAATCTAGAAGACTCAATTAAATTGCATCAGCAAAGTTAACACTGTATGGTGGGGGCTGTAGCATCTGCTATTATGAGGTGATTAATTAAGTTCTCGAGGAAGCTCAAGGTATATTTTCAGAGTTAAAAAGATATAATAGGCTTTCCTCTCTGAAAACAACAAAAGCCCTTGTCACAGATCTGAGTTGTCTTCTCCAGCAGGAAATATATCTCCCACTCACTGGTACACTTGACATCTAGGAGGAAATGCACTTAGCCAAGGCAAAGTAAATTTTCATTCTCTTTTTTTTCCTTCCCTTCTCCTTTAAATACTATTTTTAATGATTTCTTACTTTTCTGTATAGCAGACAACAAAGTAATGATTCACAGAGCATCCTGGAAAATATATTGTAAACTGAGATGGAGAATTATTTGCCTCTGACCAGTCAGCCTACTTTCTCTGAATTTTTACTCTTCATTTGACATTTAATTTAAAATCTGGTCTGATTTAGCCTGAAAAAGTAGTAATAGAACCACAAAGTGCTCCATCTGATAGAGGGTGAAATCAAGACGTTATTTTCAGTTAAGCTTATTCTCAAGCCTGTGACAGAACCATCAGCAGCTCCCGACTTCCTGCTGAGAAAGCAATAAAGGCAAAGCCAGGAACATCTTGACTTCAGAAGCAAACTATTATTCAGAAACAGCATTTATTTCCCTAATTGACTGGGATGCAGCAGATAGGATTCAAAATTTCTTTAAACAATGCACTAACATTTTATAAAGCTATTAATACACACATAGCCACATAAACTCAGTCACGGCAGAAAACTGTGTCAGACCATGGGATCAGCCCTGTAGGCTGCCATGAGGCAACATGGAAGTTTCAATGGCTATGGAAACCTGGTTCACTTACTGTTAATTAAAATTGTTTGATACTGGTCATTTTTGTCCAGGTTCTCATGTGTCTATATGTCATTCCAGATCCCTTCAGGCCTTTTTATTCCTAGCATGGCTGTTGGAGCCATGGCTGGCAGGATGGTTGGGATTGGAGTGGAGCAGCTGGCATATCACCATCATGACTGGATCATCTTCAGGAACTGGTGCAGACCTGGGGCAGACTGTGTCACACCAGGACTTTATGCTATGGTGGGAGCAGCAGCTTGCTTGGGTACGGTCTCTGCTGGTCACTGGTTTGTGTGTGACCAACATGTTTGGGGACATGCTGAGGAGGGCCTTGTGTTTGTATAAGCTGCTGTGTTGGCATTTCTGGGTGCAACAGAGGTTGAAATCAAGGTGTGATGGGCTAAAGAATGGACAGCTTCCTCTACTGGTTGCTCCAGTGATCTGCCACATGGTCAACAACAGAAAAGCTTGCAGGCATCAGTGCCTACTCCTTGAAATCTGCCAAAAAGCACAGGAAAGGAAACAAAAAATTGAAGTTAGGCTGCAGGTTTCCAAGCAGGAATATTTTTACTTGTGTTTTCTCTAGCTGATGTAATGAAATTCACTGTAACTGGACTAAAGCTACTTACTTGTTTAGACTGTGCTCTCTCTCAGTGCAGGAATAAAACATCCCAGTTCTTGTTAAATTTTAAATTACACAGAGGTAAAAATTCTGGGTCTTATTTTGGCTGTGTGTCACACCATGGTCAACTGAGCTGTATTTTGGTTTTCATTTTGATCATAGGCCAATATTGGATTACACTCAATCAGTAAGATTTATTGGATATAACAGTGATGATCTGTTAACTATTAAAGCAAGGTCATTGAATAATACCTCACATATCAAATTTCTAGCCATAGATGCAACAAGAAGTTACAAGCATACCATCTGAGCATGTTTTTACCTGATCATATCTTTCCCCTTGTGTAGTTGCATATTCTATCTCTTTTTGTTGCTGTTATTGATATCATCATCATCAGATGAAAAAATAGTGAGGAGGCATAACACATGATTAATATGATTGGGTAGGTTTGAAGTGAAATATGTACTCAAGGAAGAGCTGGAAAAGTTTCAGATTTGGATGCTTATATAGGAAAAGTAGGATCATTTGTGTGATGAATATAGAGGAAGGAAGGGTGGGATTTGCTTGAAAATTTAATGTCTGTAATGTCGATATTAACACCTGAGCTTAACTGTCTTGATATCCCTCTCAGCCAAAACAGAAAAATGAAGTATGGGAAAGATCAGTCTTATCTGACAATACACATCAAAAACCAAGTAAATGAACAGGCCTTAAAAGTGCCTGGTTTTATCTTGAGATTATAAAGGCAATCTAGATCATCGCTTTGGATGTGAATACCTACAGCAGTGGAAACAGATTAAAAAAAGCTAGGATGAATCTTACTGTCCAAACAAGTAAAGCACTTCCTCTTTTTGATAAATGATCTTAATGTTCATAAAAGTAATAATATACAAAAATTTGGCTCTGATGTTGCAGTTGATCTGCTAGTTCTATCTAATTCAGCATAGAATTATAGAAGCATAGAATATGCTGAGTTGGAAGGGACGAATCAGATCATCAAGTCTAAATCCTGCCCAGGCACAGAACACCCCAAAAATCACACCATGGACCTGAGAGAATTGTCCAAACACCTCTTGAATTCTGTCAGGCTTGTTGCTCTGACCACTTCCCTGGGGAGCCTGTTCCAGTGCCCAACCACCCTCTGCGTGAAAAACCGTTTCCTGATATCCAGCCTAAACTTCCCTGACTCAGCTTCATGCCATTTCCTTGGCTCCTGTCACTGGTCACCAGAGTGAAGGGATCAGTGTCTGTCCCTCTGCTTCCCCCTGTGAGAATGCTGTTGACCAGAGTGAGGTCTCCCCTAAGTCCCCTCCAGGTTGAACAGACGAACTGACCTCAGCCACTTCTCAAAAGGCTTCCCCTTCAGACTTTATCATCCTTGTGGCCCTGCTTTGGGTGGTTTCTAGTAGCTTAATGTCTTTTTATTTTATGATGCCCAAAACTGCTCACAGGACTCAAGGTGAGGCTGCAACTTCTTCCTCTTTTAGAAGGTCCGAATTAAGGTGCAATGCTTTTTAATGGTATTGTGAGACATACAGTAGAATGGTCACAGCTTGTACTTAAGCTGTACAGCTTCTACTTAAGTTGTTCTGTGCCAAAAACTATCTTGCCTAAAGTAAGAGATATGGAGTAAGTATTAAATGATCCTTACTCTCGTATTTGCTCTCAGCTTTTCACAGTCAGAAGTTTAAGGCATTCCTCAGATGAAATTCATATCTGGATCATAGTGTTAAGTAATCAACAATCTAATATTTCTGTATGCTGCTAGATAAAAAGCATCTTTTAATGACCTGTTTCTGATTTTTCTCATCTAAAATAGGGCTGTATTTTGAGACCTAAAAATAGCAGATTTATTGCATTTACCTTTTGAACAGAGGCAAAGAAATGTTACCTAATAATTCAGAGATACATACACACTTGTCCTCCGTTATGTGATTATTTTTATCCTTTAATGTAAACTGAAGGAGCAAGGAACTTGCTTATGAAATTAATATGGAAAGACTAGACTGAAAAATACAGCTACAACTCTGCCTGTGGCTGCATGCCTCCATGGGGTCAAACCAAGTTGTACACAGTTCAAACTGTATTGCTAGAGTGATATCCACAGCAAGGGTTTAAGTTATAACATAGCTCTTGCAGTGGTCCTAAGCTGTTCTAAGGTAGGATTTTGTAACCATGTTGTGACCAAAGATAATGCTCAGCTTTCTCTTCAGTATGACTGCAATAGACAGGCTGGTATGCAGGCCACCTGCTTCAGCTGGGGCACTTAACTCATTCCTGGAGTCCTTTTAGAGGGCTAATGTCAGGGTTCGATTTTAGTTTTTCAAGTATCCATTAAAGCTGAATTTTTTGGCATCCTTTCTGGTTTTAAAGCTCTGTCGTTTAGCATTCGTTGTTTGCTTTTCAACGTTAGCAACTTTGGCATGAGCAAGTTCACTCAACCTTTCTGATGAAAATTGCAGTAGATGAAAAATACCTTTCCTCAGAGAAACAAGCCTAAGAATACAAGGGCAAAGTACTCAGCATAAATAATTACATGCATTTTTGAGTGTAAGGCTCAAAAATATAAATGAGTTGCTTCATATGTATACCAGCCCTGAGTGAAACTTGAGTCTTTTCCTTGTTGGCAGGTGGTGTTACTCGAATGACGGTCTCTCTGGTGGTGATTATGTTTGAGCTGACTGGAGGCCTGGAGTACATTGTACCTCTTATGGCTGCAGCTGTCACAAGCAAGTGGGTGGCAGATGCCTTTGGAAAAGAAGGGATCTATGAAGCTCACATTCATCTGAATGGCTACCCCTTCCTGGATGTGAAGGACGAGTTCACCCACCGAACCCTGGCAACGGACGTGATGAGGCCAAGGCGTGGCGAAGCTCCTCTGTCTGTGCTGACACAGGACAGCATGACGGTGGAGGATGTGGAGACACTTATCAAAGAGACTGACTACAATGGCTTTCCAGTGGTGGTTTCAAAAGACTCAGAGAGACTTATTGGATTTGCACAGAGGCGAGAGCTGATCCTTGCTATAAGTAAGTAGAGTATCGGTGACCAAAAGTTTGATTTTGACTGTTTTTAGAAGGTAGGAGGTTAGCAGTGCTAGTCACCTTGAAGAATGGGTAAACAAGAACCAACTCTAACTTTTTCTTCAAATTTGACTTCTAATGGTTAGTAAGACCTGGAAGCTTTTCTATTGCATCACACCACCTGATTGAATTTTGTGGGCTTGACCCTTGTGGGCTTAACTTTGCTGTCACTCAAAAGAGTAAAATAAAATTCTTCTGGAGACAACAGAGAGAAACTCAACATAAGGCCAGAATTTTTGTCAGAACCAGATCAAAAGCCAGTGCAGTGCTCGGCTTCCTTCTCCATGGGCTTCCAGAAGTGGCAGGGGCAGTCATGAACTTTCATCACCCAGTGCTGAAATACCCTGTACTCCTTTCTGTTGCTCTGTCTTAGCTTTTCCTCACATGCAGGCTTTTAGTGCTATAGGTGGAAAGCTTTTCAGTGGACAATCTTTTTTGGTAAAGATGGGTGAATTTTGTCTCGTATCCAGTGGATGTCTGGCTGGTTACCTGAGAGTCCGAATCCAGGTCATTACAGGTTTTGACTGCTTTGACTGATCTGATGACGAAGTGGGGATTGAAAAACAAGTATATTGGATGAAAGCAAGTGTCCCACCTTTTCTGGACCCAGGGCATCCAGAACTCCGGAGGTCTGCAAGGCTGGCCCACTGTCTGCTCCCAGTTCTGGCAGTCCTGTGGTGTTGAGGGCCAGCTGGGCAGGCAGGCAAGATGCCATCTGGGCATGGTTGCCTTGTACTTTGCAGGGAAGTGGAATGCCTGATATATCCAAATTTCCTTGGAATTATTCTTCCTGCATGGTCTTGTTTCATCCCTGTTTTTCAGGCACCTTTAAAAGGCTGTTGCCTCTGATGGAAATTCACATATTTTTTCAGACAAGAAAATTAATAAATGGAAAACTTGGGTTATTTTTGAAGGTCACTTCCCACAAAACTAAAACAAAAATTGAAGTATCAGTGGTCTTTAAAGCACATATTTTAGATGTATTTAGCCTACCCTAAGTCTGTCTTTTATACTACCCATGCCATGTCATGGCTTTAACACTTGGTGCCTTCCTCAGTTAAAAGTGTTTTGCACCTCCTTTTCAGGAAGGTATGTCAGTGGGAAAATTGCATGGACTGAAGATGCAGAGCCCTCACTTTAAAATGAGAAAGCTCAGAGGCTGCTTGAAGTGAATCAAAGAACTTTGAGGACCTGAGTCTTTTGATTCAGGTCATAAAAGTGGTCTCTCCAGAAGATGTGGGAAAATGTCCAGCTATGAACTGACAACAAAGAAATCAGTTAAAATTAGTAAACATTTAGATCAAAATGCTTTCCTGTTCAAAAATTGTTTGACATCTGCATTCTTCAGAAGAAAAAGTACTGTCTCCTGATCAGTTCCAATTAAGAGCATCTTTCATACGAAATGAGACAGAACTTAGATTTAAAATCAAATTGTTTTATGCATAGATAAGTTTTTCTAAAATCCTCAGCCACCAGTGACTTTTGGTGACCCTTTTTCCCTTGGGCTGTGCGTGAGTGCTGTCATTCTATGCTGACACTATGATAAATGATTAATCTTTCCAGTATGATTTGTATCCTTTTGACTCAAAATCTTGATTTGCTTTCGAAAGACACAATATATTGTTCCAGTACAGGGCAGGGCAAACCATGCTACCAACCTTTTGACTGCTAATCCTCTTTCTCTGAATTTGCCTTGCCTGAATTTCAGAAGTTGTTATTGCTGATCATTGCAAGGGTAGATAATGTGCTCTGAACTTCCACCTCAGCTTGCTTCGTGGTTGTGATCATGGAGCCATGCACCAAGTCTCCTTAAGCCATAAAATTGCTTACCAAGAGAGAAATATTACACATGGTGAAGCATCTCTTACTCACCTGTTCAGATTCACCTGCTCAGCCTGACAGAGGTACTGGAGTTACAGCTCAGGACAGAATAAGCCCCATCCACACAGCACGGCAGCCAGGGAATGAGATCTTATGAGAAGCAGAGTCAGGCCCACTCCAGTATCTCTTCTTTCACCAGTATCTCTTTTTTCATGGCATTGTGCCCTGCAGAATGCCTTGCCAGTTTGAGCTAGCTCTGGTACCTCTACATAGGAACACTTTGCACTTCATAGAAACATGGTTTCAACCAAGAATTTCAGCTTCTTTCTCAGGCCCAATTAATTGTGCATCAGTAGTATGGTGGACCAGGGAATACTCTGGGGAAGTACTCCAATTCCCTCACACATCTGCCTTCTTGGATGAAGGCAATAGCTGCTGAGTCTTCCATCAAATAATACCTGTTCCCACACAGCTGTCTGCCTCATGATTTACCGCTACATAATTTCTTTCTTACTGAGTGGAGCATGCTCTATAAATGCATCAAATTACTTGTAAAGTGAATGGCAATGCCATTTCCAATTGCTCAGCAGCATCCTCAGGAGGACTGTGTCCTTCCACTGATCCTTGTTGAGTAGGTAGGCAGGTGAGGTGGCAGAGTCACCCTCTGGGAAGAGGTGTCTACATTTTAGATGACACCTACTTTACAGTCTTACGGAGGTGAGCTTTTGACATTGTAAAGCTTTTCTTAAATTTGGCCAGCTCCAGAGGCACCATGCAAAACGCAGAGCCTTGGACAATAGCCAGGTGGCCTGTATAATATGTTTTTCCCAGTATGGAGTTGAGAGATCAACATAGTTGATATAGGCTGTGAAATGTGAAACCTAGAATATGAGAGGCTGTTTCACAGTTGGGATAACTAATTCACACTCTAGCTATGACAAGAGCCTTCTGCATAGATTACTCTGTAAAACCAGACATTGTCATCTATTTGTTTGTTCTTTCTGTTAATCTGTATCTGTTTTTCTTACCCAGTGACTGCAAAAATGATCTGCTCTTTTGCTTTACCTTTACTCCCACTCCCCCATCCAGTGAGACTGCATACAAAATCCACCATTTTTCTGATGCCACTGAATTTACTCCATAGTACTACATCATTCAAATTTCTCTAGAGAGGTGTTTGACATGGAAGAGTGAAATCATGGCTTTGGCTAATCACTGTTGTTCAAGGTCATTGCTGCCCTGGGAACAGCAATGTGGTAACCAAAATGCTTGGCCCTATTTCTTAGGGTGCAGCTTTGGGAAGGAAATACCTAGCTGTCAAAGGTTTTTATCAGAGGGTGGGAGTTACCTTCAGTTTGATTAATATGACCTCTTAGCACAGATCATATATCAAAGAACTATGCAGGCATATTCACACTTGAAATTAGATGTATGAATTGAGACAAAATGAACACCATTCCTATAAATTGCAATAGGGCTTGAAATACGTGGGGTGAGAAGGTTGAGAATCATATACTGTACTGATATTAGGTTTGAGCCAGCACTGCTCCAGATCCAGAAATATTACAGGACAATGATGGTTAAATGTAAAAGAAAATTGCAGCTGGAACACGCTGGAAACCATCACTGTCTACACATTACAAGTCACAGGAGCAGGTTTCTCACTCTGATTGATGGCAGAGAGTTCCATGGATATTTACATATGCTTTGAGTTGCTATACCTCTCAAGAGTAGAAGCAACCTATGTTAATTGAAGATAATAATTTAACAATTTCCAAGAATTTATTAAAAACAGAAGTTAAACTCTCAGAGCCAAACACATGATATGCTTATGCTGGGGAGAGAAAAGTTGTCTGTCATTTGGAAATCTGTCTCATACAACGTTTATACCCTGTAGTGTTGAGCAGAGATGAGGTAAACACTACAAAGAAAATAAAGTGCGCCAATGATAAGTATTCTTGGAGCATATTTTAAGTAAAAGACTTATACTGGTCATGTAAACTCTACATGTAGTGTGATGTTCACTTCATAGTTTGATGAATTATTACTTATAGCTTTTGAACTTCTGAAAGTGGTCACATATGTGCTGTTTACCCCTATACTTTTCCTCTGTTCACTATTTTCCTTTAGATAGGAAGCTAATTTTTTTTCCTTTTAAAATGTAGATATGCAAACTATTTAAGGCATTAAGTTTAAACCCACAAAATTTACCCTGCATGCTAAAGAGGTATTGTCACTCCACCCCTGGATCCCTGGAATGTGGATTTGTCTTTTCCTAGCTTTGTGTTCATAAATCCACTCACTATGTTCACATTTTCCCCAGCTCCACTGAAAAGTTTTGCTCCAAGCCAGCTGGGATCTTACACAGCTGTTGACTCCACTCCTTCAGGCATGTAATAAAGTTTCTGTTGTGATTCTCACAATGGAGGAAATTACACGCAGTCATTTGAATTGGACAGAAATTGGATTAGTGAAGTTTATGAATGCAGTGAGCTGCATATTTATTCAGAAAAGCATTATCTCAACCAAAGAAAAGTATATGCCTGTAGAACTATCACTTACATTTGCTTTGAGGGAACAGTGTCTCAAGGGAATTCAAGGTTACTCAGTAACCTGAATTTCTGGGACTTAGTACACTAAAGACAAAAACAACCCTGGCTTTCCAAAGGAGGAATAATTTTTTTATTATCAAGCTTAATTCACTATCTACACCAATCTTTGTGTTGTACAGAGAATGCAAGACAGCGTCAGGACGGGGTGGTGAGCAACTCCATCGTGTACTTCACCGAAGACCCCCCAGAGCTGCCACCCAACAGTCCCCACCCTCTGAAACTGCGGCGCATCCTCAACCTGAGCCCTTTCACTGTCACCGACCACACGCCCATGGAGACCGTGGTAGATATTTTCCGAAAACTCGGGCTCCGGCAGTGCCTGGTCACTCGCAGTGGGTGAGTAGTTGGCAGCCAAGGGAATGTTTTAACAAGGGAATGAACAAGGGAATGAACAAGGGAACCTCACTCATGTCTCTCCAGGGCACCAAAAGAAGTCAGACTCAGAACCAAAATGGTGCTTGCAGGGTGTTATATTTCATTGTGTTCTCCCAAATCCTTAGTGTATTCTCATTTAGATAAGGTAAAAATAAATACAAAATAAACTGTTCTGACTTCCACTATCACTCCATTTTCAATAGAGGCAGGTTTGGCAAGCAGTATTGTTTGCAAAGAATGTGCCTGTTTTGAGACATCCAGCTGGATTAGCTGTTTGTGAAAATTGTGGTAAAGGTGTCACTGCAGGAAAATCAATCTGTTCAGCTTCCTTTATTGGATAATAGAAAGGTATATAAACCAAAGGCCCTCAAAGAACAACTGAAGGAGGTGGGCAAACGTGAAATTAGGAGAATAAAAACTGCACCATGTGGACTAGAAATAACATCCCATAGTTCCAATGGAATTTGAGATATTTGGGCATCATGGCTCATCCCAGGATCTGGTGATAGCAGGAAAACCAAACCAGAGCCATCACTTCCAAATGTGGAAGACTAAAATTTATTCTTCTGTTAAAAAGTCTTTTTGTTTTTCAAATATGTTGCATATCAGTTGTTACTGTCAATGCAGTATCCTCAACATTAAGAAGATAAGAACCATTATTGGGACACAGATAAAGGTTCCGATTTTAGGCGCCTGGATTCAGAAATTTAGATCTGGAGTTTTAGAACTTACATGAAGTGAAAGGTGGAAAAACCATTAACAATTACATAGTTCCAATATTCAGTGCCTAATGGTCTTCAAAGACTGGAAGTAAAAGCTCTTGAATACTGAGGGTTATGAAATTCTTTACTCTTGGGGCCTGACATAGGCATCATCTTTCTTGACAGATGTAATTAATTTAGGTTCACATAAATGAGAAATTATCATTTAAATTTGAAGGAATTATGCTGTCAGACAGTGAGAGTTTCAGAAATCCTGTACTTTATCTTACTTTGTGTATTACTAAGCGCTGATGTCTTGGGTTTGTCTGTTGGTCCTCTGTAACCTGAGCCTAAGGAAACTTATTATTTTGTTGTACAAAGTGTTAGTTGTTGTAGCTCCTCACTCAGTCATGTTTCCAACAAAAAGAGGTAACAAGCCAAAGTATTTTACTTAATTATCGTGGCTGGGGTAGTAGAAATACATGAGGTGAGAATACTTTTATAGAAAGATGACAATTGGGGAATAGATGAGATGGACAGTATGTGTATGGAAGCAGTCACAAAATGTCCCTGCAGCTGAACAGGGAAAAAACCTGGATGATATATAAGATGACTGTTGACTTTTCACTTCCTTTTCTCCTATAGGAGGCTGCTGGGTATCATAACTAAAAAGGATGTATTAAGACATATGGCTCAAATGGCAAACCAGGACCCTGAATCTATCATGTTTAACTAGACTGGTAAAGAAAAAGAAAGTAACCCCAAAGGAGTCCCTTCTAGATTAACACGAAGGCTGTGTTTGGTGTTTCATCTTGCTTAAAGAGAAAAAGGTAAAGTATATGAGCAATGGCCTGATATGCCTCTGACAGAGGGAGTGAATGCAGGACAGCACTTATTTCATAAGGAAGGCACTTTGGAAGCTCTGAGCAGCTGCAGACATCAAGCTGTGTTTCCTTAATGAGATTCCCAACAGCTCAATTGGAGTGCTGGTTGGGTGTAAGTGATGTGGTGCTTAGGGACAAAGAGCCACCAGCACCAGTGGGAGGCATCAAGGTCACAGTAACTCATGAGGCAGGTGTGAAGATAGCAGTCACTGTTTATGTACAAGCTGCTAAGAGATACAAAGGTTTGTGTTCCAAGACAGAGAGCATAGATGAGTAATGTCGGTTGCTTTTGTTACTGGAATCATGGCTATTTATTTGCTATTGACTTATACCATTTTCATGATGGACAAAAATGGTCATATTTTTAAATGAAAGATTTTGTCATCTTCATTTATTTTGTAAATGTTTAACGAATCAAGACTGGAGTTAAGAGTAAGAGTACGCCTCAAATCACTTTAAAATGTAGTGTCCCTTGCTCCCTGCTTTAGTCTTTTGAATTTTATACTGCTTAGCATTTCTGTCAACCAGCTTCCTCTTATTAATGTTGAAATGGGATTTATTTGTAAGAATTTATTATCTCTCTATGCAATTTTGCATACAAGTACTGTAAAATTTATTACTTTGTGGTTTGCTGTGGTAACTGGAAAAAACATAGAAGCCCATAAAATAGTTTTTGAAAGCACTAAAAGGACAGTGGTACCCATCTCTCATCAGTGTTAGTGACAAGAGACTGAATCCCTCACCTGTCTTCCCTTGTGTACATCACCAATGCAATCAATCTGCATTGATTCTTGGTTCTCCACTTAGATCCTTTTTGTCATTACTCTTTCTTGGCATTTCTCTGCACCTGCCAAGAGATTGCTGAAATTATTTTAACTGTCATAGACATTTATTCTGTAAGAGATCGACTTTTTATGCACCTGTCAGTCATAGGAATGGACTGGAATTCCTCAGTGTGGAACTCCTCTCCACAACACTGTGGCTGCATAAGATCAGAGGGACTGAGAATGCAAATGATCATAGGAAAGCTTTAAGTATTTATCAGTTTGCACCAAGAACACAAGGTTTAACAGACCCTGGTAGAGACCTCTAAGTCACTCAGGTAAAAATGTTAAATTTTCCTAAACCCTTGTTCTGGTCCTATGTAAGATACAGAGGGTCAACCTTTTAGTCAATACTGCTATCAGTAACAGAATACCAAACTGTACTCTCTGTAACAAATAATTCACTCTGCCCAGTGTTTGCTTTATTGCTGTAAATTAAAGATTGGAGAAAGGCTGCATCCTAACTTAGATGCCCTGAATCCTCTTCAGACCTCCTGGTCCCTTTGTTTAGGCATCTAAGACCTCTTGATATTTTTATTCAAACTCACACAGATAACTGGTGGTGTTTGGATGGTCCTCCTGGACAGAGATGAGCAGTGTCCTTTCATGCCAGAAGAGCCTGTTGCTTGCTCCAGCCCAAACCCAGACTGTTGATCTAACATGTAGGCAATGTGCATGATTATTGTGTCCCTGAACAGAGACCACTACTCAGGTGCACCCTGAGTTAGGTGCCCAAGTTGTATGTCACAAATTCCTCCTCTTATCTCCAGTGACCCTGCTTCCTCCTGGCATGTGTCCCACTGCATTCACACAGAGTATGGCCCAAATTGCTGGAGTAAAAAAAACAGAAATAAAGGGATAATTTTCATCTGTCAAGTACTCCACTTAACAATGGTGTTTGCAACAGACTGACATAAATATACGTAGCTCTGGCCAAAGCCCATAAATATTTCTGTGTATACTTTTTGTTAACTGAACAGCTGCAGTACAATGTATTATTAAAGGGATATTGTTAAAACTATGTAAACTATAGAACTGAGCAACCCCTTTCTTCTGAAAACAGGAAGTACAACGTAATATGGTTATTTCTTATGTTTTTCTGTGAAGCTGTCAGCAGCCAAACTCATAAAAAACCAACCAAGTCAACATAAACGCTCATAAACACTAGATTCCCTCATTTGAACAGAGATGCCATCATAAAATTAGTTCATTCCCCCAACTAAATCCAAGTGGGGCTTTATACAATTGTCACTTTCTATCCATAACTTGTAGAATCTAAGGGGTTTAGACTAAGATAAATAGGCTGACTTTTGAGGGCAATCTCATTCTTGGATTAAAACTGTACGACTGTGTTCTACTGTCCATGTTTGCTAACAGGAACCAATATAGTGTATCAACACTGGAAAACATTATCATTTTCTGAGGAAAAGACATGAAGTTGCCTAATTGAGGCTAATCTGGCTATGAATACAAATTTACATATGTATTGACTTGGATTATTAGGTTAAACTCAGTCTGTGGTTATGCATAGGCATAAACTTGTGTGGTTAATTCCCATTAATGCCCAGAGGCCTGATAACCAACAGTCACCCCTGTGGTAGCTTGTTGCCTTGCCTTATTTAGAGTACTTAGGAGGAGCCCTCAGGGCCTAAAAACAGGATCCAAAAAACCAACATGGTGGTTTGTAGCAAACACCAACAGAAGGAAATGGGATGAGATTTATGTTTTTATTTTGGGTGCTGTTTGACCCTGGACTATCACCCAAGTAAAAGGCAGGTAAATGGGTGTATAGCTCTCTTCTATAAAACACATTCCTTTCTAGATGGAAAGCTTTAAATACCTAAAGGGTCAAGTAAAAAAAAACCTTTGGACATGTTACCATATAGTGCCACTCCTTGTTCCAGTTTCTGTTCAAAAGATGTTAAATCCTTCAGAGCAGGGGCTGCTATCTGCCTGTCCAGGAATGGCACACTCATGGCTAACTTCAGCTGCCTGGTGTTATCATCAAGGCTGAGCCTGATGCTAGAATGACATGGAGGGCTTTGAAACAAGACAGACTGTGCTAATTAGAAAACTTCCTCCATGCTACAGCCCTTATTGCTCTTCACACTGGCGTCTGAAAGGGAACACCCTTAATATAAATTAATAACATCCTTATCTCAAAAAATGCAGTTATGATGTAATAATTTATTTCCCCATAACAAGCTCATTATCAGGCACTGTTTTCCATCTGTATTCTAAAATTTGTCTCAGAAGGTACTGAATAGACTCCAAGAGGCATAGATCTCAGCCTTAACTATTTGTTTGAATTTGTAGAGCTCAAGATAGTCACATAGCATTATCAATCTGAGTTACATAGGTATTTTAGTATATACTGCTGACTTTATGCAACCTCAGTTCAGTCCTTCAAGCAGCTGGCCTTCAAAAATGCCCAACTAAACAGGAGGATAAAAATATTTGAATGATGCAGGTTCAGTATTATACCTTTGTTTTGCATGAACTGTGTTCAGTTACATTCAGCTTCTGATGTGTATTTGAAGCAATCTATACGGGAAAGTTTAATAATAAAGTACAGAAATGGATGACATTAGACAGACCCTTTGGCTGTCCCAGGGATAATAATTATTAATTCTTATGCTTTGGAGAAGCAGAAAAAGAATGTTTAAGAATCACAGGAGACTCACTGATTCCGTGTTGGAATGACAATATATTTATGACTATAGTTTTGCTTTGGCTCTGTTTGTTGTTTTAGTTTTTGTTTTTTTTTTTAATTGTAGAAAAGAGTGTATATGTTGCACCTTATAAAGAACAATGTTTGGATTCTATTTTTTAAATAAAACTGACTTACAATACTGGAAACGTTTCTTGGACATCTTATTAATTAGAGAAGTATTTCACTTAATGTCTCCATGATTTTTGTTTCATTTTCTCACTTTTAGGGATAATGCAAGCCTGCGTTCTAGAGATCTAGGATATCCAATTCAATTATGGGTTAGGTAATATGAAGGTAGGGAGTTAGTAAAATTCACACAGTGGACCTCAGAGAATCAGCCTTGATAGCTGATTTTATTATTTTATGTTCACAGGTTATTTTATTTTCAGAGAAAAATGTTTTTCATTCAGCATTATAAATACCTTAGAAATCTAAAAAGAGAAGGAAAAAGGTTTATCTAACCAGGTTGTTCTGTCTGTAATAATCATGAAACTTTAAAACTAGATGTTGCAAAGCCCCTATCATACAGTTTTTGTATATTTTTTTCAGTTGCACTTTAATTCAGAGCTAAGATCAAAGACTGAAAATGACAGGTTCAACCATCCCCATTTAACTGGATAAAACATATTCTAAATCACTGTCAGAGGCTAAATTCTATGTAGTAGCAAAGAATATGGACTTAATCCTGATCAACATACTAACTAAAATGCTGCCAGCAATATCCTAGTTCAAATTAAGTGACTCGTTTCAGAAGCTGGTTTTGGGAGTCCCATGGCCTTCAACTCATTCCATGGATTGCTGTGCCCTTAACCTGAAACACACACACCAAAAAACCCAGGAGTCATTAGGCATGCAGCAACTTTAATAAGTAGTAATAATTCCTGTAGTTTGTATTTGGTTATGGGGTTCTGAACTTTAGACCTACCTGTCATCACTTATGATGGCACAGCTGGAAAATGGAATAGAAAATGTTCAGAGGCATTCAGCAGCTGTGCTTCACATATCATGTCCTCTCCTCAGTTCATCTAAACCAAGAAGCTTGTTACCATCCATGTGCCTTCTTGCTCCTTTAGGGGATGCTCTTCTTCCACATCTATTTCCTACAAGCTGTATTATTCCCTCCTGCTGTTCTGTTCCTCTGCTCCAAATGTGATCTTGTTTCCAGCTCCTCTCTGCTGTGGTGGCCCACTAAGCACAATCTCACAGACACAGTATCCAGAATAAGAAAGGTGCATCTCTGGTGGAGGGCCCCTGTTTGTGGCAGATGGGATTTTGCATTGCTGCTTCCTGGAGGACACGGCAAGCACAGTGTTGTTGGAAAGCTGCACGAGTTTTTTTTGATGGGTTTTTGGCTTGCTATCCCTTAGGATCTAGTTATTGAGTTGTCTATGCCCAAATTAAGGTGCAAATGAGATCTTATGCCAAAGTCAATAGTATGAATTTTATTTAATGGTAAACATCAAGTAGAAAGAGATAGAAGGGGGGACAGGAGGGAAGAGAAAGAAAGTGTGGGAGAGATTAAGCTAAGATATCACCAGCACATGGAATCCTGCAGTGTCCTGCTGGACCTTCTTCACCCTGGCCTGCTTGGTGGAGGGGGTTACCCTATTCTTCTGGAGGTACCACTGTTGTGCAGTCCAGGTCCTGGGCACCCATAAGGCGTGCGTGCCGTTCCCACCTGGTATGGGATGGCATGTCTGTAAGATACTTCCTTTCTCACAGTTTGCCTTGGTGGGAGGTTTTTGTCCAGAGAGTTACCTAGATCTGCCTCACCAGGCCTGGCACCTTCCTGTTATAGCTGTCTGCCCTTTTCCCACAGTTGGCCCAGCGGGATTTTGTCCAGTGTGTTAATTCCAAACTTTCACGTCTGGTTAGGTCTGGTATTAATGCCTTCCTTTTTGCCATCTGTGCTTATTCTAAGGTCCTGTTGTGGTGGCTTCCCTTGTGGGAATTTTCTAGTTTGACAGTGCTTGAGACTGTTCATTGTGCTTCTCCAAGTCCTCACGCTGTCTTAATGAAATATCAAAAAGATGAACTTGTTAGAAAAATAGCTGGTGCATTTCACAGATCAATGTAGTATGTTCACCATCTCAACCAGTAACTAGTGACTTCCCAGTGAAGTCACTCTGGAGCTGGGATGTGACTGTGAGAGCTGTATCCTGAAGCATTTATGACTCTTAGGCAGAATGAGACAGGAACTGCTGACCTGTAGCTGCAGCATTTGGTTAACTCTCCATCCCTCCTTTAAGCTTATTGTATGCTGAGCATAATTAATATTCTTGCTTTGAGCACATTATAAGCCTTGTTTTAGCACAGTTAAGGATTTCAACCCTTGTTATCTTTCAGAATTACCTTGTATAGTCAGGATTTAAATAATCTGAGTGTTCCTACTGGCTTTCCCCAGCCACAGCAGGTAACTGGTGAGGAAGACAGTTAACCATGTGTAACAGCCAGCTTGGGGAGAGTCAGTATTTGGCACTTCAGCTGTGTTTCATTTGAGAAATGATTGTGCAGCCTGAACAATCAGTGCACAGCTCTCTGTGGGGATTTGCAAAGCCTGTTGATTTTTTCCTGGCTTGCACAGCATTTAGAGCAATGTTTGTGGCCATCTGATGTTACATGCCCTTCAGATTAACTAGTCTTTCTTAATCCACAAAGATTCAGTAAAGGGCACAGAAGAAAATGGGCAGATTGCTTAGGAAATCAGACTATCAACTATATTAGCTAGGAAGAGCTGCTTTATTGTCTCAAAGTTATGTCCACAGAGGCATCCCACTCTCAGGAGAACCATCCCCTGTAAAGGGTTCATTGGCTGGTCTCACCACTGGGAAGGAGTAATACCTAAAATATAAAATCATTTCTGTTTGTATTGGCTACAACCAATGCTTTTGTTTTTCTTTCCTAATGTATTCTAAAAGACAACTTTTTCCCTTTCAAAGTAAGCTTGCTGTTTCCAGAGTTTCTAGTGAGAGCCAGACTGTGGCCATGCACAATTTGATGTGGAGTGCTGCAGGACTAGTGCATTAAATGCTAGTTGAGTGGTTCTCTTCTGATAAATGCAGTAAAACGGAGTGGCTGCCATAATTGTGCCATGCAAAAGGACCGTTCCAAGTAATTAAAAAGTCAGATCAACTGTAGTTCTCTGCTTCTAAAGATTCCAAACAGGTAAGATTGAAAGGTTATGAGGCCTTATGATTTATAAAATATATTTGTGTTTAGATAATTTCCAAAGTTGCAGTTTGCCTAAAGACAAATTTTACTTACCTAACTCTCAGATTATGTGACCATTAGAATCCAAAATTTCTGAATGATGTATAGGGGGCAACCAGACCCTTGAAGTCCCCAAGGCTGGGAAGAGAGACAGACAGACCTAAGCTCTACTGTGATTCACAGATGAGGGAGAGGACACAAACTCTACCAAAGGCTCCAAAATGACCCTGGTCAGCAGTGAGATTCAGGAGAAAAAGCACAATATGTGCCGTCACCAGCCCTTCCCCTTTTCACAGTAGCCTCATGGTTAGACACTCTTTGTTAGGTAAATGGCCATGCAATACAGGTCTTTTAGGTACTGATTTAAGTGTAGCCCACTAAATTAGCATACTGCAGCTCCTTCTCTGCTAACTGCTGCTTTGGTGGGCCTTCTGCTAAGCCAGAAGGAGCACTATCCTAAAAGGGACATTTGTAGACTTCTACTTAAAGATAACTCAGCTAGCTATTCTGAATCACATTGAGAGGCAGATTCTGTATCTAGATTTTTATAGGAAACTTAGGCTTCTGCTTATCCTCTCATATTTAGGATATTGGGATGTTTGTCACATTTTTAGGCCTTGCTGTAGCCTGAACACAGTACTTTGCTTCATGTAATTGAAGTTAAAATCTAACAACCATTTGTCACTGACCAGAATAGTTAACCATCTTCTATGCAGTCACTGCTTGGGATCAATTACCATTTAGATTATTGTACTAATTATTGATTTTTAATCTCTGTCCAACATATAGGAACCTGTTTAATAATATTTATTATTTATTTATCCAATTAACTGATTCAAATAGTACAATAATTAGAGGTACAACAAAGGTATAAATAGTCTGCCTGAAAATTTTCCACATCATAGATAATCTGAATTATGTTTTGGCCCTGTCTCAACTTTTAAGTAACACTCCTACAAAGTATTAGTCACACGAACACAAGGAATAAATCACAATCTCCTCTGCACCTCTTCTTTCCAAGCCTGCAGGAGTGTACATGAAACTATTCCTTTTCTCTCTGTCAGGCGGGTTTAGGCAATGGAAATCCCTGCACATTTGATGGCTACAACAACTCCTGGTTAGTAAACCTCTCCATGTCAGACTGCTTCCTTCCAGATAAACAGGCACCATTCCAAGAGTTCCAGTTTTCCTTCTGTGTAAGGATAACCAGGAAGGACAGGTAACTAACACCTCCATCCTCTCCTCCTTTTCTCACTTTACTCTTTTTCTCCTCATTCAGGCCCAACTGTCCAGTCCCAACTCATTCTGCCTCTTTGCTGCAGCTTTTCTGTAATAACCCAAGAACCCCCCAAAAAATCAACACATCTGCTCTTTCTGTTCATGTGGAACTTCTGCACAGAATGCAAATTTGCCAGCAACAAAGTCAGTAGCTAAGCTACAGTCTAGCTACCAGCATTATTTCCACCAAATAAATATTCAGTGCTCATGAATTGTAAAAGACAAGCAGTTGAGGGACGAGAACCAGAGGCCAGCTTGATCATCTGATGGCCTGGTACATACAGACCACAGTAACATATACTGCCTTATTTGCCCTTTTTCTGACTCCATGTTAGATTTCTGCCTTCTTGCTTTTCAAGCTTCAACAATATAGAGGACAGGAGGAGTTCCTTTTGCAAAGGCTTTTAAGCTGGTCCTCAGAAGTTCTGGCTGGCCTTTGCTCCCTTCTGCTAAGCTCACAGTTGCTCAGGGGAGGAGTATTCAGTGAGTAACTGCATCACAACACACAGCCACACCAGGAATCACATTTAGCTTTTCTACAGTTGCACAAAGCTTGCCTTTCTCAGATCAATGGAAAAACAAGTTTTGTCTACAGTTGTGTCTACCACAACTCCAAGTGCACTGAGCACAAGGGGCTGGCAGTTTATAACAGCAGCCAGCCATGGTCTATCCTCATATCTTTCCTGCACTGACACGAGGGCCCCATGGTTTTCTTTACATTTAGATTTTCTATAAGCTTCAAAAAGAAGATATAATCAGTTGTAAGAGTGTTCAAGTACTGGAGGACACTTGAGAGAGGCCAGCATCCTCATGTGATAAGGAGAGCTAGCAGTGCCACACAGGCACTCTGTGCTGCCTCTGAACCAGCAGATGACATTTCCAGTACACCTGCAACATGCTGGAGCAAACACCAGGGGGTAATGGCTTTAAACTGAAAACCAGCAGATCTAGACTAGATATTAGGAAGAAATTCTTCACTGTGAGGGCAGTCTGACACTGGAACAGGTTTCCTAGAGAAGGTGTGGATGTCTCATCACTAGAAGTGTTCAAGGCCTGATTGAATGGGACTTTGTGCAATCTGGTCAAGTGGAAGGTGCCCGTGCCCATGCCAGGTGGGCTGGAACCAGAGGATCTTTAAAGTCCCTTCCAATGCAAACCATCCCGTGATTCTATGATTCCATTCTGCTCTGCACCGAACGCTTGGCACGTTTAGTGATCCACAGCTCCAGGCTCTAAATTTAGCTGCAGTATTTATTAACTAGCGTTAGGACAATGAGCAGGGGTTTAACAGCTGCGGTGGGCTGGAGCCGCGGGGTCCCACTAGGTGGCAATCCAGCCCTCGGCATGGCTGTGGTGGCAGCGCCAGTGCCACCAGCCGTGCTCAGGCTGACAGAGGCCACCCTGGTCTCCTTGCTCTGCGCTGACTTCGGATTCTTGCACCAATCAAAGCTGTATAATTGTTTGCTCTAAATGTATCATTTGCCTCCTGAATTTTCGTAGATATGCCAATTAAAAGCTATTTTAAAAAATTGTATTTATATATGTCTTTATTTATATTAGCTGAATATATTCTGTTGGGAAAGGGAGAGGAAAGAAAGAAACCTTTTTCTTTGTTTGCAGTATTTGGCAGGGTTAAAGCACAACTGTCTGCTTTGGCTCCTTGAACCACATATCACATCTGTAAAAACACAGTGGCAAAAGGAGGAAAAAATAATCTGCGATCCTTTCCTGGTGGTTTCTATGAGGCTTTCATGTAACCAATACATTTTCATCAATTATGCATTTAGGTCACAGGAAGAGTTGGTTGAAGGAATTCTTTTGCCATTTCAAAGTTGCTGTCAGGAAGAAAATATAGCCAAGCTGATGCAGCTAGAAGAAATACAGTTTTGTTCTTCTGACCTGATATTTTTCTTCTTCATTTTCTTTACCATCATTCCTATTTGCATAAATATGTCCTTCAGCTTAGCAATGTCTGTGTAGACATTGCACAGAGACCCTTTGAGCATGGAAAGGTTTTATTTTGCAATGGAAATTCTAAAACATGTTATTGCTTATGTTGTTTACATAAAACAACATTAGAGAATTGAGTAAAATGCCTTCCCTAGAAAACATTTGGTCAGATCTGGAAAACAGCATATTCTCCTTGGTGGGTAGCATTACCATATGTAACCTTTAGGCTTCTCTGCAATTTTCAACCCCAAGTTACAGGCTTAAATATCCTTTTAAAAGTGTAATGAGAATTAAGTGCTGAGGAGCAGGTTTTACAGTAGCCACCACATAGAACAGGCAATAGCTGATATTAGCTACCAAAAATGCCAGAGAAGACCTTAAGATCTTACCTCTTCCCTATATTGGTAATCACAGATGTCTCAGAGCACTTGCATTCTTTTTTTCTTGTGAAAATGCCTGAGAACTTGTGGAAATGCTTCTCACACTGTGGTGCATCTCACGTGATGTTGTCAGAGCCTGAAACAGTTCATGCCTCAAACACTGATATAAAGTTTTGCTCATTTTAACAAAAACTGTATAAAGAAGCTACAACCAAAGAAGCCTTCCTGAAGATACCTGACTGGGACTTAGGACTGAAAGTCAAACTGCTGAGATTAGATAAAGAGAAAACCCGTTGTTCAATCACCTGAACAGAATGTGAGCCAACCCCAGCAGCCATGCCCTCATCTCTGGCTCGCTTCAGGGTGTGGGAGGCCGTAGCCCACAGACTCATTTGCTGGGAGCAGGTTTGCACAGATTTCACCCCAACCGAGGTGTGGGGGAGGAAGTTTTGGTGTGTTGTAACCTCAGCTCAGGGGCAGTGAACCCATCCTCCCTTACACAAACTGGCCATGGAACCCCCAGCCCTGGGAAGGCCACATCCACGGGATATTCACCTGAGAGGCAGCTGAGGGGGAGCCTTCATCCATCAAAGGCCTCCCGAGGTGCCCCCAGGGTCACTCCTGAGGCCTTGCACCACAGGACTGCACGGGATGCAACAAACCCAGAGTCTGCTGTAAGAGACAACGGCAAACTCCCCCACCAAGGGAGGTGCCTGGGTTTCCCTACCTGGCCCGAGTGTAGACAAACCCATTGGATTCTGTGCTTTTTGGAGGGACCTTCACCATCAAGGAGACCGGCTGGAGAGGATCAATGGAGCATCGTTAGGATACACGGAGTGGTGATATTTTCCTTATCCTGTCCCTGTTTCTCTCTTTCTGTCCCGCCCACCTATTTCCTGTTTCTCTCTCTCTTCCCTGTTTACTATCAAATACTATCAAATAAACCCCATACTATTGTCACTGGCATATGGTCTTGTTTGCACCTTAATTCGGGTAAGAGCATTCCTAAGAACCTTAGTAATCGGATCATGACACATGTGCTTAGAAAGTTGAATAGGAAACAGAAAATCAAGGGTCAGGGCTTTTCACTCCTACACTTAAGGAGGTTGACCCCATACTGCAAACCCCAGCAAAATTAACAGGTAAAGACAGAAAGGAGAAGAGAGAGATTAATGCAATTAGTAGGAGAAGAAAACTCTGCATTCCCACTCCTCTCAACTCTGCTTATGTATTTTATTTCATTTTCTCAAATGTACAGTATATTACTAGGCTTGGGAACAGGGACAAAATGGACCCCTTGGAAGTAAATGCCACAGCAGTTAGGCTAGAGATTTTCCCTGTGCATACTGTGGCCAGCACCATGCATTCCTGTGGCCCAGCTTCAGCAGGAAAGGCAAAGGCTGCTTTTCTCTCTGTTCTTTCCTAACCTGAAGGTCAGGGCTCCAGACTGAGGAGGTTCATACAGCCGGGTGATGCTTTTTCAGTGCATCACCTCTTCCTTGGGTCATGTACCTGCAAGTAAATAGGTTTGACATTCAGCAGTTCTGGAGCACCAGCTCATGCCTGAGTGACAGAAGGCTGGCTTGGCTAAGACAGAACAAATTCCCCCATGTGCTGTGTCCATGAGCTTAGGGACTCATAGCAAGGCACAGCATGCTTGTTTACAGAGCTATAGCTGGATCTGAAATATATGGCTCCTTAACAGGAATCAACTTCTGCTGGCAACAACCCTCCATCCTAGGAAGTGTGGGGAAGAGATTAGCAGAGAGGAAGTGTTGTACCCACAGAGCTAGAATACCCCGGTACCAGGGCTGGTATCTTAGCATAGCACATATTGCCCTGTACTGGCTTGTTTGGATCAATATATTTGGTAATGAGTAATTTGCTTCCTACTGACCCTGAGGGATCTGAGAGAGGTGATGGAGAATTTGTGAAACATCATTTGAAGTTGTTAGGGACCAAAGCTCCTTATTACAAAACAGGTACCTTTACAACTCTGGTCTGAAGTGTCTCTCTGCTAAGAGTGAAATACTGAGTATGCCTTTTTAATCCACAGCAATTTTTACTCATTTGTTTTCATTTTGGAAGTGAAGAGCTAAGAACTGCTTCAAAGGTTAAATTTAGCATATTTGTATTATATATGCATAACCATTTCAGATATTTAAGTTTATTCTCAAAATAGTTTCACCAGTAAGAAGAAAACCTCCTAACTGCCTTTAAAAAAAGTTAAATTCTGCTATAATTAAGGTTACACATGCAAAAGTTAGCAGTTTTCCTATGTTTATGAAATAAAACTGTCCTATGAAGCAGGGAATTTGGAGGCAGGGCCCTTTCACACCTTCCTCTTGGAGGTGCCCTATTTTCCACAAACCCTTAAGTATGCATTTCACAGTATGAGTGTGACTTTAGCATTGGAAAGGGCTGCCAAGGAAAGTGGTGGATGGACCACCCCGGAAATGTTTGAGAAGCGACTGCATGTGGCACTTAGTTCTGTGGTTTAGTTGAAATGGTGGTGGTGTTCACTCAAAGGTTGGGCTCCATGATCTTGGAGGTCTTTTCCAATCTTTATGATTCTATGAATCTGGAGAAACCTTTAGGACTTTTATTTAAAACCTCTGGTTCTGCTGCTTTCTGGATTTCTTTAGTAAGTTGCTAGTCAATACTGACGAGTAAGAATAAAAAAAAAAAAAACAACAAAACAAAAGTTTTATCTGATACCTGGTATTCTAATCCTGGTATTCTCCCGAGAATGACCCCCAAATCACTGGACTACTGACTAGTATTAGAAAGAAAAACTGGCATTTCCGAGAGTAAAAGTCTTCATTTCCTTTACTTTTCTTGCAAATACAATAAAGTGGATCATGCTGAAGGAAAAAAAATCTTTTTGTGACATTTTTGTGGGGAAAAAGCACTCCAAAATATTGCAGTTTCCCCCCACCCAACAATGTAGTTTTATTGCTTAGGCAAAGGCATAAGTCATTTCTACAGCCCCTCTTAACCCCTTCCAGGCACTTAGACCCAGATCTTACCATTTCTTCCAAGGCTGTATCTTACTAAATTGTGGGAATGAAGTTTTATCCTTTGTTAGAGTAAATACTAAACCATCCATTTACTTTGTGGGGCCTAAGCTTTACAGCCTGTTTATGAAAGATAAGAAAAATCAGGCTTTGAAATTCCCACTGACAAATTTTGCAGAAGTGGAAATATTAGCTTTTCTCTTCTACTTATTCATCCTAGGAATTAATTCTGGTTTACTTTGCTCTAAACTGTGTTTACTTTCTGTTTTCCAACATTGTTATCAGCCAGAAATCACCTTTCACCCTAGAACTGCATTTTTTCTATTTCTGTGCAATAGTATATATTGAAGAGTGTTAAGTGCTTTTAAACCATAGACTGGCAGGTGCTATATAAATATTTATCTTTGTTACGATTGCTTGAAGCAGAAGACTCAGAGGTATATAAAAGAAAAAAAAATAAAATAGCCCCACCTTCTGCCCTTAGTCTTCACATCTATTTCATAATCAGTTCAGAAAAAAATCCCTCACAGAAAGGAAATGTTCAAACTGCCTTCCAGCACAAAACAAGGGTAATTCATGTTAAATTACTACATTTCAGTTCATTTTAAATTACTACATTTGCATTCACAGGTGATTTAATTTTGAAATGGCCTTCGAAACGGTTTATCTAAAAATGTAACTGAAGGGTTTCATAACAAAACACACTTTTTTTTTTCTTTTCAATCAATCCATATTTTTTCTTGCTTTTGTTGAAGTGGTGTTTATTCAGACTATTTGAGCTGGTGGGATGGTGGAAATGGGGAGGATGTCTGTCTTTGGGAAAAAAAAATCTATGTGACATTCAGCAGAATATGTGTTTGCTGGACTGTTCTTTTACTATTGTTCCAGGACCACTAAGGTTTACTTAAGAAACCAAAAGCTTCAGAGAGACCAGGTGCCTTATATTATATGCTTGAGTGTTCCTTCCTGACTGAGTTGCTTTTCCCATTAGTTTTTTGTCCCATTCCCATTTGAGGTTTGTTTCCTGTTCCTTTTCATTTCACCTTAGCTTTTCATGCAATGACATCCAAATAGAAAGAGACAGTCATTGCCATGGTTTTCACTCTAAGACTGAACTTCCTGGCTTTTATGGCTCATAATCAATCCCATAATGTCCTGTGATTTCTATGTATGAGTGGCAAGAAGTAAAAGAGAGTTTATTTTGCCCATACGCAGACAGGCCAACTTTCACACATTAGGAGCAGCAACTAATCACCCACAACATTTCCTAAAGTTTATGGTGCTGGCAGACAGCTGTTTTTGTTCCAGTGTGATGGTTTCTTTGCAGACTTCTGCTGCCAGCAGTGTCTCAACCACTTTACTAGTGCCTGGACTACTGCCTTTAAAGCTCCTTTCTACTTTATACAAACAAAAGCAAACTAGTCTGCCAACAAATACTAAGGAGACACACGATGTTACTGTAGCCATATGCTCTATGAAAGGGGAATTTCAGTTACCAACACGTAGAACTGAAAGAATAAAATGATAGTATGTAGGCATGTATCCCAGGTTCTTCAATAATTTTAGCCTTCTATTTTGTTTTGATTTTTTCCCCCTTTTACATCATGGCCCTTGGAAGGATGAAAATTCCCTAAATCTACTACTCAGGATATAGGAATGAAAAAAAATTTACCTATATTTTCTGAAAGTTAACCAATGTTACTGTAAATGCATTTGTTCCACATATGTTATAAATGTATAGAAGCAGGGCTTTGCCTAAGCAATTTTTGATAACAATATTTAACAGCTCTTTAGTATTTGACTTGATGAACATGTAGCTTAAGAGACTGAGGAAAGCATTCATTTCATCTCTGCAATGCCTTGTCTATAATCTCCTATCTGCAAACTTGTTCCTTTGCTTCTTGTCTTCAAAGACTTCAAAAGCATGTCCTTGAAGCTGGGAATATCCACTACTGCTGACAGTCCAAGTCTTTAAACAGAACTGGTGTGGGCAGATTGGCATCTTATGCCATGGATAGCACGAGTTTGAGCCCACAAACACCAATCAGCCTGAAAATAAAACTTTATAGAAAAGAAATATGTGAAAACCTTAACAAATTCAGCAGATCTCTGAACTGCAATTACTAAATACAGGAGAAGAAACAAGTGGATGGGGGAACGAGAAAAATTTCCTTTAATCAAGCCATTCAACAATCATCTCCGACTAATGAGGTGTAAAACTCTGAACATTTGAAGTGGATTCACTTTCCTTCTCTCCCACTGATACAGACATATTTGCAATCATGTATATTTGTTCAGTACTGTCATGCTGGTTTTAACTTCCATCTAATTATTATTTATATGATAATAGTTTCTAGGAGCCCAGTCACAGACCAGAAAGCTGATGTGCTAAATGTAGAGCACTTGCAAAAAAGTGTATTGAGCCACAAAGATGATAGGAAGTCCACCCAACAAATTCAGTTTTTGTTTTGCAGTTGGTTTCATCATGCTTCTAATTAATCTGCTACCAAAAAAACCCCCAAACAGCCAGTAGCAAGCATAACTTACTAAATATCAAAACCCCCTCGATCTTAAATGTTGCATGATTTACCAAAGAATCCAAATGCAAGTTACATTTTAAAATTCATTGAAAATATTTAAGTTTTTTTTAGCAACCTTTCAACTACAGGTTCAATAAGTAATGAGTGACAGCATTACTTTGTCTTTAATGTGAGCAATTGTGATTACATAAAAAAAAAGAACAAGTCCCTAATGCAGGAATTTGAGTGAAATTCTGTGGGTCCTCCATTATACAAGACTTTGAACTTGTCAGTTATAATGGCTTTGTGTTACATCTAAGGGACATAGATTTAAAGAAACTGAAATAAATGAATAAATAATGCTTCTTTTGGAAAGTACCTAATACACAAAAGAAAACATTGTCCCAAAAGACACCAAAAAGCACTTTTCTCAAGCAGGAAAGAGCTGCTTTCCTCTTGCAGAGCAGCTGGAAAGGATTATCAGAGAGACTACTTAACTAGACGTCAAGGGATGTCCTTCCTCTAGGGGAGTTTAGATTGGATCTTAGGAAAAAAATTCTCCACGGAGAAGGTAACCACACATAGGCTGCCCAGGGAAGTGGTGGAATCAGCATCCCTGAAGTGCTCAAAAGACGTGTGGATGTGGCACCTGGGAACACAGTTTAGTGGTGAACTTGGCACTTTTGGGTTAACAGTTGGACTCGATTATCTTAGAGGTCTTGTCCAACCTAAATTATTCTATGATTCTTCAGGTGGTGTCTCCAGTGACTCAAAGGCACTGGCTGACTGACTCACTGCCATGCTCCTTTCCACGACAACCTTGGAGTTACTGTGATGGGACAATACCCCCTGCCTCAGCTGGAGAGCAGCCTTTGGTCCCAGCGACACCTAGCACAATGCAATGTTATGGGGAGGATGGGTTTGATAATTGGGTAGGGGGGAAGAAAGAAGATATATGCTAGCTGTGTTTTAACTGCTGTCACAAGGCACAGTATAACCATAATTGTAGGTGCATGGCTGGCTAAATATAGCAGGCACTGAAAGCACTTGGACATCAACTAGATTCCTGTTAAATGCTTTAGGTGCATTCCTATTGGGAATGGTGCCTGGTGGCTTGTTTCAGGACTCAGGCCACAGCAGGCAGAGAGCCCAGCAGGTGCAGCCTCAGCAGAACTGTACTGGGTGTGACCTGTCTCTGCTTCCCTCCTGGGCTTTGTTTTCAGCCACTGGCCAGTTTTCCACCTGCCCAGAGGAGGATAAACATCTCTATTGGTGCTACTTCTGAAATCCCAGGGGCCCCCTGCTGTTAGCTGTCTGCCTGAGGAAGGTCTCTGTGCCTCAGTAGTGGAAAACATGGGCTCACAATTAAAGGCAAGAGTAAAGCTGAGGCCCTCCTATGGGGCACATAACAACATCCATCATATGGCTCGGCACAAAGCAGGACAGGTAACCCTTGAGAGGCACCCTTTCTGTCAGGCCCCTGACCTGGGCATGCTCCTGGGATTCTCTTGCAATCAAAGAGGCAGCCAGCCTCTCCTCTGAGCTATCTGCTGGATGCTGTGCTGTTTCTGCACTGGCTGCCTAGGGAGCCACCATCCCCTGTCTGGAAACATAAAGGTCTTAAATGTCTTAAGCAGATCATGTGAGAGACTCCCTCCTCTGCTCCACATCATCAGAGGGTTGGCAATTGGTGGTAACACACACAGGTGAGAAGAGAACAAAGGAAATCTCCTTTATTTCTGGAAGAAGAAAAAGAATGCTCAATTTTTCTTTTAAACTACACAGGATTACCAATTCATTTATTCACAGTACTTGGGTTTTAATCTGTCAGGGAATAATGACCCATTATTTTATACTTATGGGAAATGACACTTTCTAGTACCTGGTATTTGCAGCTGTCAAATTATATATGTCAGCATCTGTCACTCTCCAGTGTTACTTAACGTATGAGCTTTGCATATCCCAATGAGCTTCTACTAGAATGGAGAAAAATATTAACACCTCTTCTGGCAACTGTACAGACTGACTGCATTTTTGGCATATTCACTTCTGCTCTGTGTAGTCTTACCATATACAGCCTAGGCTGCATTGTTACACAGGTTGTAACAGGCCTATTAAATACACTAGCATACATATTTCTGCTTCAGTGGACTATTTTCCTAATTCAATAGAATTAATGAAAAATTAAAATGACAGTGTCAAATTGGAGAGAATCATAGAGAATCACAGAGTCATTGAGGTTGGAAGGGAACTCTGGAGATAATCTAGTCCAATCACCCCCAAGGCAGTTGGACTAGATTATTTCCAGGATCCCCTAACACAGGGGACACAGGTACATGTCCAAGTGGGTTTTAAATTTCTCCAAAGAGGGATATTCCATGACCTCCCTGGGCAGCCTGTTCCAGTGATTTGCCACCCTCAATAAAAAGAAGTTCTTCCTCATGTTGAAGTGAAACTTCTTATGTTTTATGCCCGTCTTCTTATGCCCGTCTCTGGGCACCACTGAAAAAAGTCTGGCACCATCCTCTTGGCACCCACCTTTGAGATATTTATATGCATTAATGAGATCTTTCAGTCTTCTTGTCTCCAGACTAAACAGGTCCAGCTTCCTTAGTCTCTCCTCAAGGCAGATTTTCCAGACCTCTCATCATCTTTGTGGCCCTCTGCTGGACCCTCTCCTGTAGCTCCTGGACCTTTCTTGGAGTATTCAGTTTATACCAGATCCATACACAGAGGCAAGACCCTTCTTTAGTAGGTATTTTTTACATAAACTCCCAGAAAGAACCTTTTTTTTTTTTTTTTTTTTTTTTTTT
>VZTR01025661.1:166060-186628 GCA_013400775.1 Chaetops frenatus
TTCTTCGTATTTTTCTACATTGCAAACTGATGCAAACTTTAAAAAGTAACTTATCTGCTGCAACATAGAATAGTTTACCTGGACACTATTTACCAACACCAAGTAGGCAACCACACTGTTAGCACAAAGGAACAACTTTGCTTTTAAGGCTCATTGCATCACTGTGATTCAAGTAAAGCAAAAAAGGGCAGAAGCCAGACAAATCAAAGAGCAAGGAACAGGTGGTGCTGCTCCAGGGAGGAAGTATACTTTTTTACC
Organism: Chaetops frenatus; assembly: GCA_013400775.1. Lineage (NCBI taxonomy): Eukaryota > Metazoa > Chordata > Aves > Passeriformes > Picathartidae > Chaetops > Chaetops frenatus. The sequence continues at coordinate 166,319 of VZTR01025661.1, forward strand.
TAACTAAAAGGCATATTAATATTTTTTTATTTCTTTTTTTTATATATATAAGAGAAACTCTGATGACAACTCATATTTTTCTCTAATGAACTTTCCAGGACTGCTGGGGCTTTTGGGCTCTTCATGCAATCAATTTGCAGGACCCTGGACCTGTCTTAGAGACATGAAACTACCCTCAAGCTAGAAACTTTGAAAGGGGCAACATATGGGCCTTTGGTCTAGGCCCTTTGCTACAAGATGGACCATAATCTGTCACCTTGATTTTAGGGAAGATAACTCTGGGATATTGAAGCAACCATATTTTCTGGTATTGGGTTCTGTGCATTCTAACATGGTGTGTTAATTTTTCTCACTGGAAATTCCATGAGGGAGAAGTGTGATTTCCTCAAGTGAGTCACGCAGAGGAAAATTCCCGTTGAAGTTTCATGTCCAGACACAGCTGCTCCTTGCATCAGATAGATACAAAGCCTAGGTATTTCAGAATCAGTCTCTATATTTTAAAGAGGATCCTGTTTGCAGGGATTCTCTACTCTGCTGCATGGCAGTTGCCAAATCTCAGTACGCTATTGGCGCTTAACAAGTCTGTGAACCTATGTGTTTTCCATGGATAAACATGTGGAATTGCTCAAGGCCAGGCTGGATGGAGCTCTGAGCAACCAGGTCTGGTGAAAGCTCTCCCTGCTCATTCCAAGGGCACTGGAACCAGATGATCCAATCCAATTCTATGACTCTATGACTGAAATATTGTGTTAGCAACAAGTAGGACCGATCTGCCAGAAGCCTATTCCCACCTTGTTTCCTGCTTAGACCTACTTTTCTACAGTTCAAATAGATGAAAACTGATGCTTCACAAAGGGATGAAAGCTACTGAATCTTTCTTTACACTGAACTGAACCTCGTATCAGCCCTGTTGGGTCCTGAAGATTTCATTAAGTTTTCTGCTGGTGAAACTGGTGGATGCCACCCACAGGCAAGAGAAATCCTTACAGACAGCTGAGAATTGAAGGACAAGGTAGTGAAAAACTCATCATTCTGCATAAAGTCCTGAAAACTAAAGCTGGCTCCCAGTTCTAGTTTACTCATACCCACAAACATCTGAGTCATTGCACAATACATTTAATCACGGAAATAATTTAAGTTGTTCCCTTGGTCATACCATTTTAATAATTGAGCAGAAAATCAACTCTGGTATGTTTCCTTCCCCATAGTATTACGTATGGAACAATATATGTCTGTGAACTAATAGCCAAAATAGAAAGCCAAGATGAAGATAGAGCACAACTACAAAGGAAAATAAATCATTGATGTAATGAGTTCACCGAGTACTGCAATTGGAAAAGGAAAATTATTTTCTGACATTCTTTTTCTGTTGTTTTCCTGGCCAAAGTTGGTTATCAGATTCAAACTGGATATATGAAATCTTTTTATATCCTGAAAGTAAGATTTTCAGCAAAACTGCTATTCTTAAATAGCATTTCTTGGACTACTTAAGGACTCATAGAATTGTCTGATATACCCTAATAATGCTGACTCCAGTTATTTGTTCTGGAGGTTGATTTACAAAAATTTTGTTCCCAAGCTCTTAATTTATACTGGTATTGGCAAAATAAAAAAAAAAAAAAAAAAAAAAAAAAAAGAACTAGTATTCATAGTGATTGGAACACATTTTAGCAGTATTTCAGATATTAGCCATGGGATTAACCTGAGTAAACAGATATCTGCACTGTAGATGTCTTCTGTCTCTCAACTGATATGGAAAGTAATAGAGGCATTACAGCACCACCCTAAAGGCAGCATCTAAAATATATACCCAGTGAATCTTACCACACATCTAATTTTCTCTGTTAATGAAGGAAGAAACATGGAGTAATGAGATGAGCCATAAGCATCTATGGGACAGAAATCTAAAGTAAACTCAGAGGAATTCTATTATCAGAAAATACAAAGTGTAATGTGCATCAGATTACTCCCAGGTTTATAGGTGATCAGCTCTGTACTTATACAAAAAACCAGAGTACTCAGTGCTCCTTTTTGTGGAATACTGCATGCACTAGGGATTCTGTGAGCAGCATGTTTAACAGGGAATAATAGAGTTTGCTAGATCAATAAAAATAAGTAACAAGAAACCTCAACAACAAAGATGAGCATGTGGATGGTGGATCTCAGTTGGCAAAGGCTCAAATTAAAGCACTTCAGTGAAATCACCAATGGTAAACCATGAAATCAGAGCCAGTGACCTGAAGCACAGGGTAGACCTAGCATCACAATATTTTTACTCTTGTAAAGTGCTTAAAGACAGTCTTTCCTGTTTTAGCCATTTGGACATTAATTCACCACTTTTTAGTGTGCCTACAAAACCTTTTTCAATTGGGCAAATGACCAAAGTAAAATATAAACCAGCAGTGAACTAATGTAGTTTGTGTGGCATTAAAGAACAAGCATGATAAATTTCAGATTTTAAATACAATAAATCAGTCATTTAAATGTAATATAAGCCACATAATTTAATTCTGCTTCATTAGCCTATATAAACACAATAAAATCTGTCAAATGCAAACAAAGGGCCTCCTAGAGGTGATATTTTAATTGCAATAAAACTGTCATCTAGATTAAGAGGCCAGCTGAACAATTAATTTCTTCATAGAAGTTAACACTGTTCTAGAAAATGAGCTTTAGCTTTAATTTCTCTTGATGCCTTTGTGCTCAGGAAACAAGAGCTTTGCTTGCAGTATCAAGCAGAAATAATCTGCTCCATAGCCCTAGCACCACATCAGAAGAAAAAGGAGAGGGGCGGAAGGTCTGGGTTACTACTGCTTCCTTTAAACTATTGCATTTAACATAAATGGGCCTTTAGCTTAGAGATGTGATTTAGGGAAAGACCTTTTAAGCTAGTCAAACATCATCCAATATGCTCTAGCCAGGTAGGAAGAGGAGGTCTTCCCAGATGCCCCCTGCATAGACCAGGGCACCACAAATGCACACCCAGCGTCCCCTGGAATATGGGCTCCCACAGGAGTCCCCTTTCCCTCAGATGGAGAAGTCAGAAACATACAGTCATTAATAAAATCGTACCTGCATTTTCTTCTGGTTGCTAGTGGGAAAAAGGTTTTTGGATTTTTTCCCCTTAAAACCTTAATACAACTTGTGGCTTATTTTAGTTGGCTGAGAAAAAAGACATTCAGCTCTTCCACTAATTGGCTGTAATTGCTTCTCTAGATGTCTTTCAGCTGGTGACTATGAAATATTCACAAGTGATAGACTCTAATTCCAGCTGGGACAGTTGACTATCAGAGTCTAAATTTGTTGGATTTACCTCCCCTTCCCCTCTCCCATCCATATACACTGGTGCTGCTTTTTCATATTTTATTGCTTCATCCAAGATCCTTTGTAGCCTATACAGGGAAAAAAGCAGCCAGGGCCTCTTTCATCAGCCTGTTGTGAAAGCACTAACCTGCACTGAAGGGAAAAATCATCTTTCCCGTTAAAGAGTTATGTGAAATTGTTTACCTTATCCTTTGAATTTTAATCCCTAAAAGCATTTCTTTCCTAAAAATAGAGCTGCATACTTTCTAAGCCATTTAGCAACCAGACAGAAAAGGCACCAATGTGCCTTTGACTCTGTTTTATTAATATCACATTTTAGAAAAGAAATATCTCTGTGCTCTTCTGAGTGACAGAAACAATATAAAGATTTAACAGGGGGCAAGAAGCCTCATAATTTCTTCACCAAAGAAAAGATTCTGCCACAGATTTTATGGATGTATTTACAGTTCTTCAAAACTACTTTTTAAACTGTGTTAGTCCCTTGGATTTCTTCATCCCTGGGCTGGGTATCTCCGCTGTATGCAGGGACCAGCAGCTGCTCTTTTATTTGACTAACTGAGCACCTGCTCCTGCTCAAGCCATTAGCCAAAATGTTCATAGCTGAGAAGGAGCAGTGAGAGCTTAAATTTCCAAAGGTTGTGGTTTCTAGCACTAAAACAGCCCCAACATTTCTGACAAGCCCTTCCTCCATTTACCCTGAGCCTGCACACTTGTCCCCCAGCTGCAGGGGAGGCTGGGGTCCTGGAGCCAGTGCTGCTCCCTGCTCCTGGGGAGCCCAGAGGGGCGTTTACAAAGTTGCCCATGGAACAGGTTAGACACATCCTGGTGATTAGTACAGTCCCCTAATGTTTTCCCTCCCTTCCTCAATGCATATCCCTCCCTGCCAGGTATTTGGTCTTGGAGCAGAGAGAACATTCATCTTCCTATGACCCTGACACGTGTTTTTAAGAGAAGAAATGTTCTGGAAGATAAAGTGCCATATTGACCTTACTAGAAAAGCTAGTGAAGAAGTCTTTCACATATGTAAGACACTTAATGAATCAGAGAATAGTTTGGGTTGGAAGGAACCTTAAAGATTATCTAGTTCCAACCCCACTGCCATGGGCAGGGACGTCTTCCATTAGACCAAATTGATCAAAACCCCACCCAACCTGGCTTTGAACACTTTCAGGGATGGAACATCCACAGCTTCTCTGGTCAATCTGTTCCAGTGCCTCAGGACCTGCACTGTGAAGGATTTCCTATTATGTAGTCTTAAACTTATCCTCTTTCAGCTTGAAGCCATTGCCCCTTGTCTTGTCACTACATGCCTGTGTAAGAAGTCCCTCTTAGAGCTTTCTTGCAGGCTCCCTTCAGGTACTGAAGATACTACTGTAAGGTTTCCCTGAATCCTTCTTTTCTCCATGATGAACAACTCCAAGTCTCTCAACCTGTCCTCATGAGAGAGGTGCTCCATCACTCTGATCACCTTCATGGCCCTCCTCTGGACCCACTCCAGCAGGTTCAGTGGAACCAAAACATTTCCAAGTCTCTTTGATTTTCATTGTTGTGGTTTTCTTGGCCCCAAGAAGACTCTTGAATATTCAGAATTAAAAGGCTAGTGTATTAAAATAAATATATTGCCAAGGGTTACCAGATGTCTATATATCACCCTTATTTTGTAGATGAAGGTAAACACAGTTTGAGCAGATTATAAACCCATAAGAGACCAAGACAATTTTAACAAGTTCAGGCTGATGAGTTTCTGTCCTTGGGAAGCACATCCAGCCAGCTGGTGGGCACAGTGGGAGTGGGAAGAGGAGAGCTCCCTACCACAGTAGCTGTCATGCTGCCCCAAAACACCTCTCTGGGCTCACCTCCTGGGATGCTGTCTGTGCTCATTCCTTCACTCGGCACTCTCTGGGCTGAGGGGATGGAACAGGGGCTCAGGTGTCCCCCCTGCTTGCATGGCCCTGCACCCCCAGCAGGCACCAGATCTTCTCCAGCACCACCCATACCATGGCCCCAACCATTCCCAAATGTTTCTGTGTTCACAGAATCCAGGCTAAATCTGTAAACCATTAAAGATAATTTCAGCCTCCAGGGAAAATGTAAAGGTTCTCTCTAAACTGGTCACATCACAGGTCGAGCTGGGAGTGGGGTGTAGGAGCACACACACTGGCCCTTGCCTCTTCCTCTGAGGTGCCTCCAAACACCTCTTCCTGGAGCCCTGGGGCCTGTCTGCACAGAGATGTGCAGCCAAGGCCGAGACACCCCTTTTTTGAGGCAGCTAAGTTCCTGAAACAGGCTGGGATTCCAAAAGCCTATGAAGTATTTTGACAAAGTCCACCCGGCACCTTTTTCTTTTTTCCACACTGACATGATTGTATAGCTTTAGGAAGGGAGTTTGTTTTTAGCTGGCCACTTCAGACAGGAACCTGTATAAACACAGTTCTGTGCAAATATATATACAGCCTGTGTAAATATTAGGAGACTATGCATGCAAACAACCATATCAATCACTTCTCCTCACAGCCAAAGGTCCCTGGAGCAAACATTGATAATTGCCTTTGTGAGAGCATGATGTCATTTTTTCAGTTGTCAGTTGAATTTAAAGGCAATAATGAGTTGCAGGAAAACTTACCTTCCAAAGGTTTGGTTTCCAAATGTATCATCACAGAGACTGTCAGGCTGTGGTCACTTTACATGGGACTGGCAATTGTTTAATACAATAAAATATAGAACAATACAATCAGCTAATGTCTTTAGACTTTATCAGGGTACTATCAGCTGAAATCAGTTGGTTTAAATAATTCATATAAAACTATGATTGGAAAACGTTTTCCCCTTTCTTTGTGCTCCCTTTGGTTTTCCTGGAGTTTAAAATTACCCTGTTTGTATGAGCCTTTCATTTAGCAGAAGAGTGATGGAACAATTCCTGCATCTTTTTATAGCAGAAGGTAGTACTGTAAATAAAAGCAGTTATAAATTCATCATAAGGGGTTTAAGTTTGTCACATCGAGCTCTTCATAAAATAGCTGTGAGTCATTAATAGTCCTGTTGGCATATTACAGTTTTTACCCATTGGGAATCTTTAAAAACTCTATCACACAGTTTTTGATTTAATGCTGGAATGAAACCAAGTAGTAGGGCAGCAACCAGCCATTTACAACTGGTTGAAATTCAACAAGTTTTTATTCTGATCACTTAACATAACTGCAAGTCACTTGAGGCACCTGTATAATTAATAGCATGCTGGGCACTGTTAGGTGAAGTACCAGCAATGATGCCTTTAAGCACTGATATTGGTATTTGTATCTTCTTGGCTTTAGAGGTGTATCAAGGTCTGCCAAAGGTATAACGAAATTCATTCAGCCACATGCAAACACATATAGTTCTGCTGTTTAGCAGGACCAAGGGCATGGGGTTTGTTCTGCAGTTCAGGAGAAATGTCCCTGGCTGCAGCACACTGGCTATTACATATTTAACAAAGAAAGGATTTTTCCTGTTGTAGAATCTCCAGACTGAAGTTAAAAGAGTGACATCTAGATCAATATAAATGAGTAGTCTCATCTCTTGGCAGTTGAGAATCATAGTTTTAGATACTCAGTGAATGTAAGATACGATGTAAGAGCAGCTCCCACTAAAATAAGTTGTAATTTTTTGTACAGATATCACTGGATCAAGATTTCATCAATATATCAAATGTAACTGCTAGCAACAGAATAGAGAAGGAAAGTATTTCCCCCTTCTTTGATCATTTGTGAGGTTATGGTTTGTTTTCCATCCAAAAAGGAATTGGAGAATCACATTTACTAAAATCTCCATTGTCCAGAAGCCTGAAATATTTTTCTTTGGGCAGAGAGGAAAGAAGAAAAAAGGGAAAAAGGAAGTTTAATAAAATGGAAATAACAGATTTCGTTCTGTCTAGAGATGCTTAAAAGACAAATTTTAACTTTGCATAGGTTCATATAGATATTTCAGTTTCAGCTGACTTCTGTATGGTTCATGGGCTGCATGCAAAATCAAATTTAATGGCAAAACTTTTGTTTATACAATGGGAGTACAAGAAGGAAATGTAGGTCAAAACCAACAAAACCTAGCTGAGATTTCTCCTGTTTTGTTTCACCCCCACCTTTTCATGGTGTAGTGCACAGGAAAACTCCTGGACTCAAACCAATCCTCATCCATCATTTAGGAAATGCAGAAGCAGAAGTGTTGTGGGAAAATGCAAAGGTCTCTTTTTTTAACTTGTACTTGGATTTAACAGCTGGGATTCTCCTACCAGATAAGCCAGTGTGAAAAAAATATACAGGGGAAATTTAGGACAAAGTCACTGGAAAAAAATAATTAAAGATCACAGATCTATCAAATATAGGGTATGTTTATATTAAAGGGCAATACAGTTTTACAGCTTGAGACCTGGGGATTTCATTTTCTCCTTAGAAGCCAATTATACCAACGTAAATGACATTTTAATTAATTAATATATTTTTCCATAGAAGGGTGAGAAAATTCTAAAGAAAAGTTAAAGGATATATTTAAGGATTTTCAGTTTTTCCAAATATTTTCTTCTTAATCCAGAACTGGAACACCAGTTTCTTCTTAATCCAGAAAACCACATACTTTATAAAATAAATGAATTGAAGGCAGACTATGTGTGTTTTGTGCTGTACAGTAGTGAAATGACTGTCAAAAAGGAAAAAATGTACTTGATGAGAAAATACCTTTCTACTAAAGAAAATTAACATTCATATGTCATTGAAGTTTATTAAAGCTGGGCTCAATGCCATGTTTTGCCTTGATCTTTCAGATTCCAATGAAAGATTGATTGGTTTTTTTCCAACAATTAAACTCCCCTGCTAATCTTACAATCATGCAGAATGATACCAGTTAGATTAGTAATAAATTGCTTACATTTTTTCTGAGCACGAGGTCTGTTGATTTTGTAACACTAAGCATTTGCTTTCTTTTCTCTGTCATGTATTTTTGGCTTTTTAAGCCATACAGTGGCATGTCATGTATTTGTTGTGTGACAAATTTGCTGTTCTTAAGGAAAACCATGCTGGCTGTGTTGGAGGTGGAATACGTGGACAGGGGCCACTATTCTGTGGCTTTAGCTCCAACTTTTTCTGGCCATTGCATACAAAGACAGAAAATTTGCAGACAAAGCTATTTCTGTGAAAAACTGAGATATTTCTCTTTCTGTGGCAAATAGAACAAAGACTGAAGCAAAAAAATCAGCAATGCTGCATAGGAAGAAGTTGTATGTGATTAAATGAATGAATGCACAGTTGATTTTTCCCCCTTGTGAAGAACTACCTGCCATAACCCTTTTACCCTTTAGCTTTATGCCCACTGTTCTTGTCTTCCTCTTCCATGATTTTTTTACCATTTTCTCTGAGTGCTTCATTGGAGTCCTTGGAGGAGATAATTCTTCTGGGCTGGCTCCCTGGGAGTTGCCTGTGGTCATTGCAAGAGGGACAGAGGGACAGAAAGATACAACTCAAGAGGGCAGATCCAGCAGGTCCTAAAACACGTGTCCAAAAGAGGTGTCTGAATTCTCCTCTAAAGGTTTCTGGCATTCTTTTAAACAGAGAATGAAAGTTGAAGCCCATTTTTAGGCATATGAAGATGGTTCCCACTTGGGCTGAGCAGTATGGGCATAAATAACCTGTCCCAAACTGGTGAAGTAATTCATCTGGGCTTTAGCCAGTCTGAGATACAGAGATCTGGTTGTTATAGAAGTTGAGAAGAGCTTCAAAGCAGTTATTTCCCACTTAAATTTTCAGTCAAACTATGAAGGCTTACAAATTAATAATTCCCAGATTGCGTGAGAGGAGCTGCTAATAAAATTCTTTTATTCTTCTTCCTTCACCTCTTTAGTTTTAAGTAAAACATGGATAACCACCTCAGACTGGGCATCTAACCTTTAAACTGATACAGTTTTATCCATTTTTCAATCATATGTCTAGCTGCAAGAAAGCCTGTAAGCTGATTTCCTGAGTCCCATATGCATAGTGACTGCTGTTTTCTCACCCTGACAAAATTCATGACCATGGAACCATTGGATCATTTAGGTTGAAAAAGACCTCTGAGATCATCAACTCCAACCATTAACCCAGCCCCTCCACGTTCACCAATAAACCATGACTGCAAGTGCCACATCCACACGCCTTTTGAACTCTCCCAGGGTGGTGATTCCACCACCTCCAGGGCAGCCTGTTTGAATGCCTGACCACTCTTTCACTGAAGAAATTTTTCCTAATATCCAATCTAAACCTCCTCTGGCACAGCTTGAGGGTGTTTTGTCTTGGCTTGTCACTTGGGAGAAGAAACCAATCCCCACAGCCTCCTTTCAGGGAGTTGTAGAGAAAGATAAAATCCCACTGAACCTCCTCTTCTCCAAGCCAAACAACCACAGCTCCCACAGCCAGACCTTGTAAGACTCAGTCTCTAGACACTTCATCAGCTCCATTGCCCTTCTCCGAACTCTCTCCTGCACCTCAGTGTCCCTCCTGAATTGAGGGACCCAGAACTGGACACAGGATTCAAGGTGTGGCCTCTCCAGTGCTGACTACAGGGGGACAATCACTGGCCTGGTCCAGCTGATCACACTGTTTCTGGTACAGACCAGGATGCCATTGGCCTTTTTGGCTAGCTGGGCACACTGGCTCACGTTCATTGGGCTGTTGATCAGCACTCCCAAGTCCTTTTCTGCTGGGCCACTTTCCAGCCACTCTTCCCCCAGTCTGTAGCACTCCATGGGGCTGTTATGACTTAAGTGCAGAACCTGAAACTTCACCTTACTGACACTCAAACAATTGGCTCCAGCTAAACCAGCCTGTAGAGCTCCTTCTGGAGATCCTTTCTACTCTCCAGCAGATCAACACTTCTTCCCAGCCTGGTGTTGTCTGGAAACTGACTGAGAGTGTCTTCAGTCCCCTCATCCAAATCATCAATAAAGATATTGAACAGGACTTTTTCCAAACCTGAGCCCTGGGGGACACCGCTGGTTGGTCTTTGGTGGGAGTCAAAGACTGTGTGGAGGATTCAATGTTTTTTCAATATGTGCTGTCAAGCCTTCGTGGACTCCAAAACTTTTGGCCTCTGTCCTACTGATGGGCAGGTAAGAAATTTTGTGTCTTCCTGACATTAGGAGTTGCTGAAGTGGCTGCTGTCCTCTCCTGCCATTTTCTGCAGCACCTTGCATGTGTTGAGAATTGTGGCTGTACACTGGGAAAGCATTGCTCTTCACACAGCTGGGTCTCTGGCTGCTTTGTTCCTGTTAGCATAGTTGTAAATGTCTTCATTATCTGTATGCGCATTTAGAAACTGCAGTAAAGAAATTCCTTCCCAGACCAAGTACCAAGGGACCAAGGGTGAAGGAGCGAGCTGCTTTGTCTCATGGGTACTTAAGTTGTGAGAGCTTGAGCTGGAGAAAGCTTCCTGGAGATAAACTTCTGATCTTGCTCAGGTTGGGATTGCTGCTTAAGAGATAGCAGATGCCTCTGGCTGGAAAGTGCTCTCCTAAAGACTATTTCAGAATCTTAAGTTGTTGCAAACCTTCCATTTACATTCCCTGCCTACAAAGTTTCCCATATGAAACATCTAAACCTTGCATTAGTAAAGCAGACCTGTGTATGGACAGGGTACTGAAATTTTCATCCAGAATCCACTTTCTCTTGTGTATTTTTCAATGGCTCATTTACAAAATAAAAGTAGACCTATCAGCTGAATCCCTTGTTTTGTTTTTTTTCTTCTTTTTATTACACAATTCAGATGGTTCCAAGAAAATTAAAAGAAGATAGACAGAAAACTCCAAAAATTAACACTGCTGCAAATGCTAATACAGTCTTCAGTGAGTTGAACCAAGGCTCTTTGTCTAAGCTCATGCATATTCTCCTTTAATATGTATGTGTGAAATTGTGTATGTATTCCTTCCCTCCTTACCCAAGATATTCACAGAAATGTTACTTGCATTAAAAATTCTCTTCTTCCTTTGACCATTTTTGACGTAGTTCCCTTGACTTAAAGAAATAAGAAAAAAAAATAGGGAAAGAATATTGGTGAGGGCTCCTGTTCTGTCATCTGGGGATTATTAGTTTACAAACCCTCAACCTTTGACCTGCATTTTTGCTGAAGTCTGAGTGAAGAACAAGCTCCCTTTGAAGCTCTCCACATCACGTCCCGAGGAATGCAGGATCGCCAGCGCTGTGACTGTTGAAAGCCTGGATGAGTTATTGTAGCAGGTTTCACTGGCTCAGGCTGGGGGCAGGGCTCTTTCCCCCTATGAACAATTAAGAGGGATCCATCTCATCTATTTTTTTTTTCCTTTGTAAAAGCTGCCTATCTATTCTCAGTATTCATCAAGGAACCCTCCATGGAGATATGCAGGCACCCAGAGAGAGCATTTCTACTGACATGATAGGATGTGCCTGGAGGTGATTATTTCTCTCTGCTGAATGCAGAGGGAGCCCATACAGATGATGTCTGATCAGACAAAATCAGCCAAGAAAAGACTCCAGTTTATAGATACAATGTGAAAGAAGGCCAAACCTTTATTTCTTCAGTGTTTGCAATACCTCTCTGTTACTCAGCAGTCCAGACAAAGGACTTGGGATTACTGCTCAAAAAGAAATATGTTCATCTCTGTATTTTTAGAAATGTTTGGTATAAACCATTAAAAATATAATATTGGGATTTTTTCTTTCTTGTTCCAAATAAACAAAGAAGGCTGAGGGAGTCTAATGTCTTATCATTTGCAAAAAACTGGTGAAATCTTGGTACTCTAAACAGTATTGCCTAGTTTTACAATTTCTGACACATTTCACAAGAATTCACACTACTTACAGTTGTCTTGAAACCATCCAATATTCAAGACTTTTCCTTTTTTTTAAGAAGAGAAAGTAGAATTTTAGCCATTATGATTACAGAGAAAAGGTAAAACATGCATATGACTGAAATGCACTTTAAAATGTAATAAATGTTAGAATAAGCTATGTTAATTATATTAATATGTTAAATCTGTTCTATTTCATTTTGTTCTGTTCAGCTTTACTCTAGTCTACATATTTAAATTAAGACTCAGCCAGGAGGTAATGTGCACATGTTTTCAGAGCAAGGAATAAATTCATTAAAATAAGATCAGGATGGCAAACAGTGCATAGAAAAGCAATCATGCATGAAGAAATTAATGTATTCCACAGGAGATATGCAAGAGAAACAGCAGTTTTCCAGTTGCTCCAGTGTGTATCCTATATGCTACTTCAAGGACCTGTATTTTCCCAAAAATACATATATCAACAAGCATACTTTTCAGATATATGAACTTTCTTCCTATGAGCTATTGCAGAGGGAAAAAAGGTATTGGGTAAAAAGTATTAGACCTATTGTTCGGAATAGCATTATCTTTTATAGTCACTTTATTGCTGAAAAATTAAAAATTTGTACTGGTTTTACTCTTTCCTAGTTTGAAAAGGTAGTAAATGGTTACCCTCTAACAAGGACCTAGCAAGTGTACCATACTCTTAAAAATCTGGAACTTACTAAGTGTGAGAGTCCCTTTTTGGAAAGAAAACAGAGTACTTTGGAAAGAAAAAGAGTGCTTCCCATTTGTCCCTGCTTGACTCCTAAGGGAGTCCCAGTTTAAGGCACTAGAGTATATGAAATTAAAAGACACGGGGCAGTGGGCACAGGACCAGCAGGAGCCTGGGCGAGGCTGGAGCCAGGCGTGGCCGCGTGTGCTCCCTCCAGCCTGGGACACCGGGCAGCTCTGCCCTCCCCACAGCTGCCCTCCCAACAGCTGTCAGGTGCCAGGAGGCTTCCAATTTGCAGCACACTCCCAATGGCAAAGTGTCACATGTTTTACCCAGGAGACATCCCCAAGCCAGACAGAAATTCCCCGTGTTGCACAAGACAACCTCACTAATGCACCGAGGCTGAAATGGAGACTGCAGCCAAACGTGGTAAAAGAGGGTAAAAGCTTAAAAGGCAGCACATTTGGGAACTAGCAAACGTGTCAACGAGTGCAGCTGAACGCTTTTTAACCAGTGGGGAAACTGGGAATAGTAGCAATGTCCCAGAAGGCAAAAAACCTCCTTATCTACAAGGATTATTTGGTATTAATATAACTCTAATATAAAATCCAAACAAAGTCTGAATGAAATGGTGACCTGTTGTGTTTGTACTTTTTGGGCAAATGTCCAGCTCTTTTCAGAAAGGAGAAAAACAAAGGCAATAACTTCAAAGACAGAGGGTTTTGTGTTAGGTAACTATAATGTATTGATTTTTTTCTTGACCTTGGTCCTGTGACACGGTAGGTATGAAGATGCATGAGAGAGTGAAATTTGTTGTATGGGTTACGCTCCCTGCCATTACCACCATTGCTTTAAAAAGATAAAAGACATGAAAGACACCTGCCTTTGTTTTACTATAAAATAAAGGTTGATAATGACTCTATGTGGGTGTGTAGTCTGGAAGTGATTCTGCAATTGGCATTCATTCTACCTGACTTGAGATGTCTGGCATAAGAACTCTGGCAGTACCTGGGTTGCTCACATATTCCTCTTTTCAGTCTTTTCAGAAAAGAAAGAGGCACTCATGACATCTGGCTCTTGCAGCATGTATAGAAACATGCCTTTTGAAAGGAATTACCTATTTCCAGATGCATTTCACATGCTAAGTCCTTCCTAGGTAAGACAGCAAGATGGCCAGCTCAGATGCAAACATCTGCATCTGGTCAGATAAATCTGAGCATCCTGTTGACTGAATTTCTAGTGTAATGTAGAGTAAATATGCATTGATGTCTGCAAAAAGATGAAAAGGGTTTAGAAGGTAACTGGAATTTTCAAATATGCCTACCTCATTTAGGAGTACAAAAACCAATTTACTGGAAAAAAAATCTTCTTTCCTGGTATAAGATACTTCAAAATTTTTCAAATATTTTATCGTGGATACTGATCATGTCAAGAAGAAATAAGTCAGTGGCCATCATGCTCCTCAATAGCTTATACTAAAGCTATTTAGTATTTTTTGTTTTAAAAAGCCTCCCTATACCTCTACAGGTTTTTTTCATTTGTTTGGTTGGTTTTTTTCGTTCCTGACATGTTGCTTGATAACCTTAACTGGTAATTTCTTTCTCAATTTAAAACCTGAAACCTCAATGGAGCAGACAAATGGTTGGTGTAACTCATAGGTCAGTGTTGCATACACTGGATATGGTCTCTAGTGTGGAATATTTATTCTAACACAGAGAATGCAGTTCTGCTGCTGTGCCTGCCCTGAACTATTGGATGCAGATTCTGGTGTCCTCATTTGTATTATCACTCTTGTTACTGAACCATTCCTGTCCTACACTGAGACTTCTTGCAAGAGCAATGCACTTCTTTAAAAAGTAACATTCATCATCAAAAAGTACATGTGCTTTACACAGTTCTAAAGCAAGTCCCAAGAGATTTAGGCTACTTCTTCCTCTCATCTCAAAGCAGTTCTGTTCATATCTTCCCAATAAACTTTCTTTGTATTATTCTTTGCTTGACATGACTGTACTAAGAAACAGATAAAAATCAATATGGACTGGTTAGAGCATAACACTTAATAATATGAAAGAGTTAAAAGCAATGTAAGAAAGAATTTAAGTGAAAGAGGCCAGGTGAAAAAGAAGTAGAGTGCATCATGCACAGAGAATGTGTTTATTGGAGTAGTCCCAGGTCCAGATCAAAGATATGGCAATAGTAGCTGGAAAACAGAAAGTGTTTTCCGTGCCGTAAATGTTTCACAAATTCATTCAGGGACATTTAGGATGTTCTTTTTCAGTATCATGTTAAAAGAGGAAAAAAACCCAACCAAAACACCCCAACACAGACAAGAAATTGTTAAACCTCTGATCAAGATTTCCTATGTCCTATAAAGTACTAGCAGACAGTTGTTTTAGGTACAAATTCTGATGGGAAGGAAAAAAAAGAAAAAGAAATAAATGCAGTCTACTGAACAGCAGCCAAAAACTGCAGCAGGAGACTCGGTATCACAGCCATGAACAATCTCAGATGGGTGCACAGCAGATCAAGGGAACAACTTTGAAGCAAGACCTTGTGTCTGTTTGCTGTGACCTGGAGTTGCCTTTGGCAGAGGTGGGAAAGAAGTCCAAAGCAAGAACCTGGGCATGCTGAAAAGGTGTCTAGAATAGGGCATGGATAAGGCCTTACCAGCTGTGTTGACTTTGGTTGTGTGTATATATGATAAGTAGAAATTAATAAACCTGTCAAAAGAAAGGATGTGGAAGACAAACTGAAAAAGTCTGGTGTTGAGGTTTATGCTAAGCTGCTGCCAAGGTCACTTTGAGCTACTGGAATCAAACGTTAGGGAAGGGGGGACTTATTTCTGAAATATTTCTGCTCTAGCAGTGGGCAAAAATATGGATGAGCAACCCCGATGAATGGAAATTACATGCTCCACCAAAGCATGAGAACCTGCAGACATAGGAAGTTGTCCCCACTCACGTATACACCATCCTGCTCCTTCCAGCACAGCCACACCTTGGACCAGAGCTGTAGGAACTCATTTTTGCAGCTGTCTTGTAAATCATCATGTTAAATATCACTGTCCCCAGATGAACAAACACAACCTGAAGGAATGTAAGCCTAGCTACAATGTTTTCGTTTTATTTTTGCAAGGTAGATTTCCTGTTTCCCATCCTCTCCTATCTTTGATCATTAGCTCCTGTTCTTGATATCAAAATCAAAATATTTTTACTTGGGAATTTCATCAGTTTATATTCCAAAATTTTTTCTTGGCCAAAAAAATCTCTTTTGCTCTTGGTGTCTACTGAAAACCAGGCTATTGTGTCTGAAACAAGGAGATAAATTACTGCTAGATAAAAGTAGCATTCTGAGTTTGAAAACTATTACTACATGGGATTTCAGATTTTAAGTCATCTCAACTAACTTGAGAGAGACTTCCAGGGGCAGTTCGTGACTTCCAAAAATAGGCATTTAGTACAGGTAGAGCAGCTGTGGGAGAGGAAGACAGACTTGGATAGTACATCAATGGAATATATAGGAAGCATAGTTAACAAGGTCAAACACTGAATTTTTTATTCAGTTGAAGTAGAATGAAATGTATTATCCTTAAATGCCCAGCTACATCCTTAGTGGATATTTTCCAACAGTTTCTTCCAATTGCTCTCTGCAGCTGAGAAAAATTCTGTATGCTGCACTATTTGGAAACATTCCCTTGAAAAATCCCAACAAACATTTGAAAATCCAGTATATTAAAGTCAGCATCGTTCACCTGAAAGTCTCCATATCTGAGGAGCATTTGAAAACTAATACAAAGTATGGTTTCTTGGTAGTTCAGACTGGACTTCTATTGGTCTGCAATCAAAACTGCATTGTTCAGACCAGGCACCCTCTTTGCACATTTGGTATTTCTGTGACTAAATAGGCTGAGATTATTTAATTTGCAGGAAGTTTAGAAAAAACCCCAAAAATTTCCATGAGAGGACTCTTCAGCTTCTGACCAGCACTAGCAGTATGAACTCTATCACCAGTTATCAAAAGCTCCTCTGCCCAGTTGTCTCCTGGCTTATTTTGAGATTTGACCCCATCTCCATTTTCTGCAAACACAGGCCAGCACTCAGATGTCTGATACCACTCTGGTCTTGTATCTCTTTGCTTACAGCTTTACTTCAGTTTTAAGGAGCAAGTGCACATCTAAAGTGTTTTGAGTTGCCACTAGTCACCTTTGCATTTGTCTTCACAACTCTGTGGAGATAAATACACACACACATACCATTATCTGCACCAGCCTGAGCAAATGGGGATTCAGCAGAATCACTATGCAAACATCTCAGCAGAGACTTTAGAGGTTTGGCAATTTATTCAGCCACCAGAAGAGACCAAGTCCCTGTTTGAGGAATGAAATCCTCACATTCAGTAAGAAGCCTTAAAATGTGATTTTTTTAAACCTCAAAATTATCTTGCTCAGCTCTGTTGATTTCAGCACTTAGGGGTAGAATGAGTTCAGAGGTAGCTATACCAAAACTCTACAAGAAAAGAAACCACTCACATGAAATTCAGAGACAAGTAATGTCAGGAAATCTTACAGTAAAATTTGACCCAGGAAGATACATAACAAGACTCTCCAGTCACAGAAGACAGATTTAGAGGAATGGAAACCATTCAGACAATAATGTATTTGTACCTTTTGGAAGTCCATCTATCACCTCTGCATCTCCTAACCTTTAAAAATAAAAAGAAACTTATACATAGGTTACTTTTATACTGGTTTTGTGATTCTGCTAGTAATTAACAATGTATCTTTCAAAGAACATCTTATTTGGTTTTTGATGTATTAATTACCATGTAGAACAACTTGCTAAGATTCAGCCTGATAATTCAGCTCTCTGAAAAAGAGCTGTTTAGGTGGTTATGTCTATGAAAGGTATCTTTACTCTCTATTTTTCATATGCCTTCTTTGCTTTCTGGCAGACAAAGATGTTGGCCAAAACAAACCTTGTAGGCTTGTCAATGAAAGTTTTTTTCCAGATTCAACCAGCTCTTTTTAATGGAGGTTGTGCAAAAATTTGGTGTTCAGAAGTACAGTTTTCTCTCCAACAGAATGGTCTATTTCCAAAAGTCCTTTAGCAGGGGAACAACATTAGGACCTGCAATTACATGTTTCTTCATGCAGTGTTTATACAGACCATCAGGCTTGGCTAGAAATTAATGTCTGTAATATGAGAATGAATACATTCCTCGAGTCTGTGCCTTTCCATTAATAAAACCAGAGTATCTTCACAAGTACTGTACCTTTGAGTGAGATTCCTCTCTCCTGGCTCTGGATAATGACTAAAGATGTTTGCACCTAGAATACTGGATTGTCTTAAGCTTCATTTACAGTCAACAGAGAAATCATCTAGGATGTGATCCATCTGACTTATTTGAGATTTCACAAAATGATGAATTGCACTCAGATGAACATCCTTCTTTCTATTGACTGCAAAGTGAGACTGGAATGTTTACCTGAGGTGTTATTACCCAGTGCTATGCTTGTATCATAAAAAGAGGGAAAGTGATGTCTTGTTGGAGTAATGCCTTATAATATAAAGGTTGGTACTGGTACTTCAGGTCTCATAACTAATATTTCGGATGATGATCTTTACATATAGGGCTTGGTATTTCTGCTGCCTCCTTTTAGCTTGTTTATTGGGTTGCTTTTAAGAGCTTATTACTTGCAGTCCCTCTTTTTCTGACAACTGTTGGCCCAATTGTCCAAAACTGTAGGATCTGATTCACAACCTTTCTTGACCTCTCATTAGGATTAGAGCTGGGCTCCAGTTTATCAGCAACAGCCTGAAACAATTTTAATCAGTGTTGACTCCCCCAAGCCAAGCAAGCAATCCTATTAAAATTAATGAGATGGCAATTCTATGAGAACAGGCAAGACTGACTGATGGGGAAGCTACCTGATGGCAGCAGAGTCTCTTGGCAAATCACACACACTCAGGTGTCTTGTCAACTTTGCACTCACTTTATTTTCCCACATGAGCCACCAGAAATAGGCACTTCTGCTTCATTCCACCTAGCACTCACTTCCTCAGGGTGAACAACTGCCCAGAGCAATCCAGTCCTATTACTCTCAAAGGACCATATAGGAATTATGCAGCTATGCCATAGCCATGTAATTCTGACAATCTGAAAGAACAATTTATACCACAGTGAAACAGACAGAGAAAATGCTGCAATAGGAGGTGGAATTTTCCTTATTCAACAGTAACAAAATCAACAACATTTTTAAGCTGTTTATTTTTAAAAGCAGAATCTTGATTGTTAATATCTGTTGAATGTTCATTTTAAAAGTAGTTTATCTGGTACTGAAGAATGTTTGTAAAAATCCTGACTTAGCAATGGTGAACTCTGCATTTGAACACTCTATGTCCTTCTACTTCTTATTTGGTCAAGGTTGTTTTTCTTCAAACCTCGTAACAGCAAGGGATCTCTTTTCTCTTGTGAAGTAAGGAAATGAAAGCTCATGGAAATTAAATCTGATAAAGAAGAAAAATTAGAGCAAAAATTGTTCAGATTCTCAAAGATGCTCCTCTGAAACTTTCTTTAAAAAAGTAATTTGGAAGGATTAATTTCTGCACAAAAACTGAAGCTCTGTCGTCATAGAGCTGTGTTTTGCAACCATTTGGAAATGTTAGGGAATGGCCTGCAGACCCCATGCACACACAGTCCAGATTTAGTTGCTCTGTCCTGTCTTCAGTGGCTCACTGTTCCATCTCATGGGGTATCCAACTAGACCAGAAAAAGGCAATTTTCCAAGAAGTATCTGAAAGATTCGTGTTCATTAACTGTTGAATTGAGGTGGGTTAACTCCACTGCAACTGGTAGAAAATGCCTCACATGTCGCTCCTGTCTAATTCTGAGCCTTTATTATCTAAAAGCCAAGCACGTGGATTTTGGAAGTACATCTTTCTTTGCTGATGATAAGTGCCAGTGATTGGAGAATTTCTCTGGTTAGCATCAGGGACAAAGGTGGTGATCTCTGGTTTTCTTCAGCTCTAGTCCTTTAGCTGGTTGGGAAGGCTATTTCAGAGAGCACTAGGGAAGAATACATGGAAAGGGGATAGAGGCCTCTGTGCTATGCAGCTTTCACATCCTGAGGGAACAACCAGGCAGGCTGCAGGGACCTTTGAAATGGGGACATTCATAGCATAATTTTCACAGCTTTCAGGCAGGGGACTGACTCCATGGCAAACTAGTGGAGAGCTGGAGAAGTAGCTCAGAGCAAAAGCATTTTATGTTTCTTGTCAAACACTTCAAGGTTATCAGAAAGAGTCTCACACTTTTGTGCTGTGGGGCTCATTAAGTGAGATTCTTTCTCCAACAACCCACACTGCCTACAAGTTTCTCTCAACAGCTTTTTGTCTGACATTCTAGGTAATTGCACATGACCTATAACTGGAGAGTTCCTTGTGCTTTTTCTTTTTCTTTTTTTTTTTTT
>VZTR01025661.1:186636-197901 GCA_013400775.1 Chaetops frenatus
TTTTTTTTTTTTTTTTAATTTTAATTCAGTGAAAAAAATAGTGTGCTAAGGCACATTCAGGACATTCAGCATCTTACTTGCAGGGGTTGAGATTAAAATTTAAATACTCTGTGGTTTGGATTACCTTTATATTTTCTGCATAGGCATCCTAAAAAATGAGGGAGGAGGAAAAAAAGCAGCTATGAGTTTGTTTTCAATTTTTAAATAAGCTGGAGCATATTTAGACACCAGTACTTTCTGCAATTGTCTTATAAAGAAACTTTCTTAAATATTGTGTCAATATTTGTAGTATTTCTGCAAACTGTAAAGAAAAATATCCAAGAACTCTGATGGATGTCGTGACAATGCAAACTCCCTTACAACCATTACACAGGCAGTTCCCCCACCAGAGAAAAAATGTCCTTCAGTGTTCCTGGCTGAATACTTATGGAAGCTCCACAGAGTGTCACATTAGAAATACTGCAGCTCCTTTTGTTAATGATCCATGGAGTGAGCTGGAGCAACCAAACTCAACCTTGATTAGAGAAAGAACAGGACGGTAGAAGTCACTCCTGAACATAACAGCCTGGGAAATTCCTTAGGAGCAGGCAGTAAACAAGCAGAGTTGTGTTTCTGCAGTCAGGAAAGATAATTGAACAGCTATAGATAAACATGGAGGACCCAGGCAACACTGCACAGCACCTAACAATAGTTTGTTTCCTGTACCTGGAGACAACAGAATTGTGTTCTGGAGGGATGAGGCATGGAAGGGATGCTAGGCAAAGGCTCACTAAAGACAGTTTGCTCTATGTTTTATATAATCTCCTTCTTCCTCATTTCTTCCACAGAATCACAGAATCACTAGGTTGGAAGAGACCTCCAAGATCATTGAGTCCAGCCCAACCCTAATACCTCAACTATACCGTGGCACTGAGTGCCACATCCAATCTTGTCTTAAACACATCCAGAAATGATGAATCCACTACCTCCCCAGGCAAGCCATTTCAATACTTTATCAACCTTCTGTGAAAAACTTTTTCCTAATATCCAGCCTATATTTCCCTTAACACAGCTTGAGACTGTGTCCTCTTGTCCTGTCAGTTGCTGCCTGGTGAAAGAGACCAACCCCCACCTGACCACAGCCACCTTTCAGGGAGTTGTAGACAGTGATAAAGTCACCTCTGAGTCTCCTTTCCTCCAGGCTAAACAAGCCCAGCTCCCTCAGTCGTTCCTCACAGGGCTTGTGCTCCAAGCCCCTCACCAGCCTCGGTGCCTCCTCTGGACTCTCTCAAGAGTCTCAAGGTCCTTCCTGAGCTGAGGGGCCCAGGACTGGACACAGCACTCGAGGTGTGGCCTCACCAGTGCTGAGTACAGGGGAAGAATGACCTCCCTGGTCCTGCTGGCCACACTACAATTCCAAATCTGGGGTATTGAATTTGCTTCCTTCAGAGAATGTGATACAATCTCCCTATCACCGATACACTCTGCCTTTCATATTTAAGAAAGAAAACAAAAAGAAAGGAACTAATACCCTGATCACCGGGGATGGCAAAAAGGGGGCCTCTACTCTATAATTGACCTTGGCTTTGTATTAGACCTTTTTCCAGCCATCACAAGACTGAGGTATTGACATGACCTAGAGGGATGAATTCTCTGCTGCTGGAGAATGAGGCAAGTTGTTTTGTGAAGGAAAGTCTGCAAACGGCACTGGCGACTGCTGTCGTTAAGCTGGGCACGGATGTGGAGAGCTTGTTGCACTGTGAGTGACAGCCAAGTCACATGGCAGCAGCAGATCCTATGCCCCTTTTTAACCGTTCAGGAAAGCCATCACTCAGGTGTAAATAAGAAACGCTGCTGTGAAGAGTCGAAAGAGAAAGCAGGATGCTGGGAGCAGAGAGTATACCAAAAGTACTTGTCTAACTAAAGGTAGACCAGAGTCAGAAAAGTCGGTGAGACATTTCATGCCTAATTATGTTTCTTCAGAAAAACCCTGCAACATGTCTTTTAACCTACAAGACTCACAGCACAGCTGACATTGGGAAAAGATGTATGTATTTTTGACAAGGCATGCTCAAAGAGCTGTGGGAGCTGTGGGGTGCTTGTGACAAGCTCCTTTCTGACAGCACCAAAAATTTTAGCACTTCAACTCCAAAGACTTGCTTTGACAAAGAGAGAGAAGCAGAGTCCCATGGTCACCCCTTTAGTACCTTTCAGAACCAGGGCAAGACAGCTGAGATTCTGTCAGCATCTGTTGCACTGCCACAGCCAGGAGATTGCAGTGGTAATAAGAATCAAAGTTATACCCCTTAGAATAAAGGAAAAGAAAGCACAGAATGGTTTAAAATCTTAACATCAATTTAGCTGCTTGGTTCTGAACCAGTATGTGGGTGGATGCAGGCACGAGGGAAGGAGAGCATCCTAATCAGCACTCTTCTGCTAGTAATTGTTAATAAAGGAAAAAAAAAAAGTTGATGCTGATTTTTGTGATTAAGTCTTACTCTTTTTTTGAAATCACCAACGTCCTGGAGATTTAGTGTTCCTGGAACCTGAGATAATTCACTCTGATCTTTTAGAGTAAGATTAGCAGTGGAGGGAATGCATAAAAGTAGTCTCTGTTGATCTGCAATGTCATGCATTCTTACTGCCTTTCAGTGTCTTAGGAGAAAAACAGTGTAAAATATTAAAAGTAGACTGCTTGGGTTTCTGGTTTTGTTTTGCTTTTGTTTGTTTTTTCTATTTTTTGCACTTTTAAGAGCACCAAGCTAAATTGTACCATAGATCTCACTGAATTTTTCTTCTGTTTTATGGTGCTTATGATTTTGATGGCAATGTAGCTATTTTTATTGCAGTCTCAGGTACAGAGTTTAAGTTTTTTAGATTAAAATTCAAACTAGACATTTGACATTAGTTATCTGTACAAATGCCTTCAGCAGACAAGAAAAACACAACAAGAAGTACCACTTCTCTGTCTTCTAAATGGTGACCTAATTGTAAAAGGATAACCAGATGCCCCCTCTGAGCTGAGAACTTATGTTACCTCTTCACCTGAGACTGACACCTATTCCCTTGGCCCAAGATACTGTCTTTTATTGAAGGTCTGATGAAAAATCAGACTCCAAAAGTTCCAAAAGCTTCTTTTTTAAAATATCAAACACTTCCTTTCATTTGTTTCTTTAGAATTTTCCTTCTTTAAGGTATTTGGTCTTTCTCTGATTTTGTCACCTACTACCATTCAGCAGAGAAAACATTTTCTCTGTGAAAGAGTAGAAAGAGGTATTTTGTCTCCTTCCTTTCCCAACACACCCTAAAATCCACCATAAGTTCTGTCCTGCTGCCTTCTGTATAGGACTTGAGACTGACACGTCCCACAACCTGCAAAGTCCCAAAGCTGTAAAGGTTTGAGAAGTCAGCAATGCTGAGGATCACTCTTTACAGTCAGGCAGGTAACTGCATTAGAAAAGGAAAGACTCTGAGCTTGTTATCTGGGTAGAGCTTTGTGGAAGGCTTTTTTTTTTTTTTTTTTATAAGCAGCACATCCAAACATTAGATTCTGTTTCTTTGGATGGAGGGAGACACAGAGGGATTTCTGCCCAGCAGGTCCTTTCTTGTGATGGCCAATTTCAAGTGACTGCAGTATGTGATCATGACAGAGACACCTTCAGCCAGCCAACTTGGTGGGACAGCTTCCCAAGGAGCTGTGGGAGAGTTTCATGCCTACACTCACATTGTACTCAAAACTCTTAATCAAACAAGAATTTATCTTGATTAAAAACAAGTGTTGTGGAATCACAGGCAGTTACAAACAATTTAAACTCTTGTTTGAGACCCAGAGACAGAATAAAGTAAGAAAATACAGTGAAAAAAAGCTTATGTAGTCTTGCATTCTTTATTTTATTATTCAGCTTTTTGATTTAAAAAAAGACATTGCTTTCTTAAAGAAAAAGGATTTTAGCACAGGATGACAGGATTTAGTCTGAGTGTACAGAGCCTTTTATGAAGATTTAGGTGCACGTTTCTAAAGGATGAAGAAAACAAGAGGTTTTAAAGCAATTGGAACAGGAAGAATGTTTTTTGCATCACAGTTTTTTGCAGTCTCCTTAAGTTTTCTATGTCAAGTTATTAGTTAAATTCACTTTTTTGCTTTTGAAACCAAAGTTCTCCATAGTTTAAGACAATTTAACCCTCTTCAAGAACAATTCAATGCCATATGCAGCACAGTCCAGAGACAGAGAAATAGACCTTTAATGCCAATGAACTCTCATTTTGAAAAGTTATGATCTTCAAAGTGATCAGTTTTGAAACAACAGGTCTTTATTATCAGTGACTGTTGATAACACAATAGATTTGATATATTTATAGAGCTGTACACCATGTTGCATAAGTGACCGTATCACTATGGGACAGGTAGGGATTATTGTCCCTAAGTTGTTAGGTGAGGCGATAAATCATAGAGATGATAAGTGACTCATTCAATATGATATACTGCACAAAAATAAAGTTTGCTGAAAGATTTTATGTTCTAAATGTGAAGGATCAGTTTTGTTAAAGTTAACTAACATTTAAGTTCCCTGAAGCAAATGTTAAGAAACTGGTCCCACTACTCATTAAAAAAATTATACAGTGTACATAAATAATTAAATCAATTTGTAAACACCTAAAAAACCAGTGGTGTGGAAAACAGAACAGTAAGAATGGAAGAAGGAATGATTCATGTGGCATAAAATACTCAATGGTGTAAAATCTCACCTAGGACTTCTGTAGGAAAAAGTCATGGGATCCACCAGAGACATTCAATCAATGAAACACCCTCTGTCAAAGAGGCATCTTTGGTCTGAATATGTTTTTTGGGTGAAGTATTGCAATTTTTCTTGATTCTTGTAGTCAGCCACAAAAAACTTCCTGTGCCCACAATGTTTATAACTATCTATTTTGAGAATCATTACATAGCCATAATTGAAACAGGAGGTGCAATAAACTCTAGGAAAGCACGTTCTTTGAAATAACATTGTACATATGGATATCTAAAAAGATAAAATAGAAAAATTATCAAACTATCAGTACATTCAATAAATTAATGTTAAAAGTGTAACAAAAATAGTTGGCATTAAGGAATATAGGCAATTTATAAGCACAAGAAAAAGTACAAACTCAATGTCCCCAATGTATGAATGTTTTCCAGATGTTGACACTCTGTCTTCGATGACTAGACAAATGCTAATTCCAACACAAGTGGCCAACCAATGAAAGTATACAGAAGCCATCCTATTAAACCCAGCCAAACCATAGATGCAGTGCTGACAAGAACATACTTGCTCAGGGAGAATAAAAAAGCCTCAGAGGAAGAGGCAGGAGTTATGTCTCCCTTGTGGTAGGCACTGTATACCCTTGTAATAAAGAAGACTGTCTGCAACTCAGCAGTCTTATGTTTCATGAAGCTTGGCTGTACACAGCAAAAAATAGGTTACTTCAGCCTTGGGAAGTTCCAGTTTTGTACAATTCTTGGAGATTTTAGAGAAAAATCACTGTCCATTTAGCTGCTCATCTTAAGAGCTCTGAAGAAGAAAAAGAAAAACTATGTAATTTAATTTTTAAGTTTTGAATACAGTTCATATGGATATCTTCTCAAACAGAACACCTATCTGTAAAGGTACAAAAATCAATGCAAAGAGTTAACATTATGTGAGGAGGGGCACAGTCCAGTTTTATCATACCTCCATTTTGCCAAGATCAAAATCTTAAGAGCAAACCAATTATTTACTTCAAAAATACTTATTAAGAAATGTGAAACTTATTGCCAGATAAATTATTGTAGATATTATTGTAGAAACTGGAGCCAAATATGACCAGAAAGACACTGAATAAATCAATAAAAGAAAAGATAATTTGTAACCATAAACCCAGGGTAGGTCAAGATGGAAAGAAGGAGTATGATGGTTCAGGTCACTTGTGAGAAGATGATTTTAGATGTCTGCCTTATGCATGGTTCAGAGTATGCTGAAGCATACATTCCTGTTTAATCTTAAGTGACTTCTGAAGATTGTTCAAGTGCCTGAAGGAAAACTGTGTAAACCCACCGGGATAGATTTCAATACCACAGAAGATATAAGTTTTTAATCTTCTATACCCATATGGCCAAATGGAGAAGCAACAATTGAAAGGTCTTGATAAGAAAAATCCTTTAAATTCTTTGTTTCACCCTCCATGTACCTCACTCTCTAATAAGAAAGAGATAGGAAAGTAGCCTTGGCCCTTTATCATGAAGTGCATGTGATAGTGTTTTCATTATGGAGCCCATGAAAGAGCCTCCCTGCCTCTGTAAAAACCAAACTCTTTAAAAATCATCTTCATGGTATACAAATCTACATGCAGACTGACATTTTTTTTTGCATCCAATTTCAAATTTCAAATGTAGCTGCATTGCACCCCTTTGTTAAGATGTGAACCTTCATATTCATTGTAGGAAAATGCATTTGTAACAATTTATTTTCTGTAATAATTACTGATGTAGGCAAAGCCTAATATTGTCATGTGTTTCAGTTTAACATATCCTTGCTTTCTTTTTTTATTTTTATAAAATATTAAGAATCTTTTATTCTTTCTGTGAGTGGTCAGAGTTTATGACTAGGTTTGAAAAACATTCCCACTTCTTTTGAGAAACACCTGCTTTTTCATTTAAGGAGCTCAAACTGTAGTCCAAGTTAATCAGCATATAGATTTGGACATCCAGATGTAGGACATGTTAAATCACTGTGGTTTTTAAGAATACAGGAAATCCTTGTGCAGATGTTTAGCGCATATGGTACTTTTGAAGTTCAGTTTCATTTTCTTTCTTTTCTTTCCCTTTCCCCAAAGCTTTCTCCCATGCTTGTTGTTTGTATTGTTTTATGTCCTTTGGATGGCAGTGCCAGGGACTTTTGAAGGCCATTTTGATGCATAGGTGTGCAGTTCTGCATCAGATGACATAGCTTACCCAAGATATGTGCACAGAAGCCATAGACATGACACAGGCCAGCTTCTTCCTTCTTTTCAGCATCTTTGTAGAGTAGCAGGGCCCAACAGTTCATAAAACAAGATTGCATGCCTCCATTCAGCAGCTGAGTCCAGTTTTAAGTGTTGGTAACACAGTGCAGTGTCCATCTACCTCTGAGCTGGGTGTCTAACTTCATGTTATAGTCCATGTTCAGGACTAGGCACGACTCTTTCCACTCTAAATCTGACATCTAAAATGTTGAGAATCATGCCCACAAGATCTCTTTCTCTCCATTGACTATGAAAGGTGTAAACTCCAAAAGCTAGGTAACATGATTTACACCTCCATGTCCACATAAACCGGAACATTCTGTGAAAACACTGGCCAAGTCAAGTTTTACTTGGCATGAACACAGAAAAAAAATGGTTCTGCATTATCCTGTTTTTATTTAAAATTTTATATGATTAATTTTGGTTATACTATTCCTTTAGTTGCCCTTAAATATGGGAAATTAAAGGTTTTCCC
Source organism: Chaetops frenatus (assembly GCA_013400775.1). Lineage (NCBI taxonomy): Eukaryota > Metazoa > Chordata > Aves > Passeriformes > Picathartidae > Chaetops > Chaetops frenatus. Next base: position 194,111 of record VZTR01025661.1, read on the forward strand.
CTTTTCCATTTGAGTTTTCATTTGAGTAAATGTATTTTTCAGGAGTGAGGAAGCAACCAATCCTAATTGTGAATTATATAAATATTCAGAATTATTTAACTACTCAGACTCTTACAATCATTATTAAATTAGTGGTACTTTCTCACTACTTAATTTTTCTGTATATTAATATGTGTATGCCCCATGATGCAAATAGGATGTGATGTGGTCTTTACTGGGGACTATTTACTGCAGTTACTAGGGTAAAAGTACTTTTACAAACACTATAGTCTGCAAATGTTTCACAGACTGAATTTTTATGATATCATAGAGTAACTGATTATATAAAAGAAGCTTTAATATACTGCAGCCTTCGGTACTGCTATATGAAATATGACACACGCTTTATGTAGTGTATATGAAACATATGCCTGTTCCCCCTAAGAATTCAGGGCACAATGCTTTCGTGATAAACACCTGCTGCTAGTCTATTTAAAGTATGACTTGGTTTCACAGGACTTGAATCCCTTTACCCTCAGGTGAGACTCAGTGACATGCTACTATCCCCATTTTAGTGAATATGGGGAGAACACATCACTGGCAAGGCTGGCAAGGTAAAATCCCAAGTCCAGAGGTGAAATTGAAGCTAATATTGGCACTGAAATCTTTATGAAGTATCCAAACTTGCATCATACATAATCTTTATATTCTTCTAAAATCTCATTATAGCAGTGAAATCATCTAAATCTTCGGTACAGATATTACATCATTACAAGATACGGCTTAGTACTGAAATTTAATGGTCATCAGAATGTATTCAAAGAGAAAATTAGAACTACTCATTTAAAAAAAAGCTTGCTTTGTATTACAGAGTTAATATAAGAGGATATTGAAGTCTATTAATAATGCTGTAAAAAGAACCAATTGACTTGTATTAATCTGGACAAATTTGGTCAGGAAATCAGCAATGTTGAAGTGGCCTCCCCTTAGGAGTGAAAGGACAAAAAGCTCAGCTGGTTTGAGGGTGGTTGCTCAGTTTACCAGAAAAACTGTCTGAAATGGCAGCAGATCAGACTCAGTGACACAGGAAGCCTTTACCCCTGCGAGAGACTGAAATTTTAATGGTAAATGGCTCAAACAATCAGCCATTTGCAAAAGCAGGAGAGTGCTCTGCTGCTGCTGTTCGGGGTAACAGCCCGGGCAGAGCGTGTGAGCACCAGAGGAGGACCACGACCAATCAGCCTTTAGCTAGAAGTTGGGTTTTAAGCCAGGTAAAGGAGGAGGCTGATCAGCAGCAGATCTTGTGGGGTGGGATAGTGCTTTTTATCATGTCAGTGTCCCCCTTACACAAGCAGCTCAGATGTAAAACAGACGGCCCTTCCTCCAGGGGCATTCACACATAGGACTGGAGATGTCCATCACTTCTCATGGACATAGCTCGCTCAGCTGTGTTGGTGTGAGAGGCAGCTGTCATGTCTTAGAAGGTGTCATAAACCATTAAAGACTCCCAAAGCACCCTCAGACTCATTTCTGAGGCCTTCCACCAGAGGACTGGGCATGATCCACACACAGTGTTGCACCCTCAGAGGAGGTACTTGGGCATTCCCACATAAATCTAGAGTATATTAACCCATTGAACTTGGCATTTTGTGGGATTCTCCCACCCTTGATGGATCAAGAGACTGAACAACACTTTGACCAACAGACATGTAAATTGCAAGAATCAAGTCTTATTGCTGGATCCATGGGTAGTGATATATTTCTACTCCTGCCCTTTCTTTTTCCTTCTTTTTCTCTTTCTTCTCCTATCTTCTTCTCAAAATATATTGTAAGATGGACTAAAAAATTCCAGTCAATGCCTTAGTAAGTGCGTTGTTGTGTGTGGATAAGTTAAAGTTGGCTAAGTTTAGGTTTCTAAGTTAAATTTAGTGAAGTGCCTTACTTTGTCTAGACATTGTTTTAAAATTTGCTAAGTATCTAAAGTTTGTAAATAAAAGTTTGTATTGAACCTTTTGAGAATTTTGTTTGTCCTGTGCATCACCCAGGGTGAATCAATCAACCTTCCTCTAAACCTACAGAACAGACTGGGGCATACAACAGCTCATTTGAAGCTCCACATCTCCTGCCATTTGATAACTTTCTTTTTAAAACTCCTTAAAGGAGGCCTCTTGCATTTTCCTTTCTAGCTTTTTATTTTTGTTTAAAGAGGGAAAATATTGTATTTAAAGGTTGAAGGTGGGCTTCACTGGACTATCTTTTATTGATTCCTTGCCTTACTCTCTTTGAAATTCTTTTCTTTAAGTCAGTTTTTGTCTATTTCTTATTAACTCTCTCAATTTCATTAAATAGCTTTTCCTTTTAATTCTCTCCATTACTCCTTCTTTCAAAGCATTATATATCTGGAGGAGATGAAATACAATGCAGCCTCAGTGAAGCACCTCAGAATTGAGGAGGAGTTTGCAAAATTAGGAGGATCAAATCCATAAAAAAAATCCAAGACAAAATAAGACATTTTTATTACAACCAAGCCTCTGGGATTTTTATTTATTTATTTATTTATTTATTTTTTATTTATTTTTTTTTAATCCAGGAGAGAGATGGATTTCTGGTAAAAATCAGAAGTCAAAGACTGTGAGTATTTCATTTTTGTAAGATCAGAAGTAAACAGAAGTCTCCCGGAGACAAACTCAAACATTAGGACCTTGTCCATCAGTGTAGCTTCAAGTGTTATGAAGTCAAGAAGAGACTCCAGAGCAGGACCTGTAACAATCCAGGAAGTCTTGTTCTTGCTATTTCTCCTGAGAAATAGAGGATGGGGGATCTGAACAGTTTGACTGAGTCTATTCCAGATTCTGTTTCTCATTTGTTATTATTTGCTATTGAAGTGGTGTAAACAGAGAGGAAGCATCTTAGTGCAGTGTGATAGACACGAATTTGGAAGACTCTTTTTAGATCATTCTCCACAATCAAGGAACAGCAGAACATTTTCTGATGTAAGCTAAAGGCAGGAGGCCAGTTGCAATAAAAACAGCGTCCAAGCCAGGTCTGAAAAGAATCAGCTGAACCATTGTGACCACTCAAATATTGGATACTGCCCTTTCTCATACATATGAGTTGTGCTGATTCTCTGATCACAGCAGAGTTCTGACCTACAATTGTGCAGAATTTCCACACAAAATGTGTGATTTTAAGACCTAATGGAACAAACTGCGGAGCAAAATCTGTTGCTCATGACACACATTCAAGAAAAGTGAAAATAGGGCCCTTTACGTATCTGGGAGCAATTCAAAGGAAAATAATAAGAAACCTATGTGCTAAACTTAGGAAACAAAAATTGAAAGTTACTGTATGAGAATGGAAACGAAAACCTTCAAATCTGGCAAATTTAAGTTTTGTTTTGTTTTGTTTTTTGATGTTTTGTTTGTTTTGTTTGGTTTTTTGTTTATTTTGTTAATTTGGTTAGGGGTTTTTTTTTGTTTTGTTTTATTTTTATTTTGCTTTAGGAAAAGTAACTAAGTGTTTTTAGATGAGGATATTCTAAATAATGTTTAAAGTACAGCATGCATAAAAAAAAAATCACAGACATGCTTAGAAATCCAACCCAATGAGCCCTGTTCAGGCAAAAGCCCATCCATCAATAGAGAGTCCTTGCCTGAATAAAGCATGTTGGACTGACCCCTCCTGAGCAACATGGCAGGATGCATATCAAGATCAGGGCATCAAAAAAGAAATAGTATTAGCAACACACATGCAATTGCCTGTGGGTAGATGTTCAAACATTATTTTAGGTTTTGTAGGGCCCTCTGCTTAGG